>JAODIE010000004.1:4082977-4120145 GCA_027575565.1 Diploeciton nevermanni | reverse complement strand
AAAATTTTGAAAAACCCGTTTTCTTAGAAAATTGTAATTGATCGAATGCAGTTAATGCCATCTTAATCGGAAATTTGATGTTCCATCGTGTAATCATACTGAAGAAGGCAACATGCCGAAAACGTTTTACAAATCAATATCAAGTAAGTGTTATACTGAAGATTAATAAACATAGGGAAGCAAAAATTCTAGCCTCAAATTTTCAGTTTTTTCCGCAATAGCGAGCAAATACAGTTTGATGCAAACAGGTAAGGTTTATATATTCCAAAATTGTCATTATTTAATATGCTCGTTTTTGGTAAAGAGGATAGAAAATGCACAAATAAGGTTGTTTCATAAATAAGTAAAAAACAACTAAAAGAACAGATTTTTCTTAAATTACATTTCTAACACGAATGCCAATAAATAATTTGCGATATAAATGCAATATACTATAAGGGAGAACTTCAAATTTATGGCCTATAAATTTTATCGAAACAAGTCACCAAATAATTTTAGTATTTACTATTCGAATATCATCTGCATTAATTTCATGCGAAGTAATGCAAGTCAGATATTTCTGGTTTCTAACGTGAAAGAAGAATGCAAGAACTTCCTACTAAACAACGAGGTACTGCTTATTCTGCAGACATGGGTTCAAATCCTGCTGAAGGTATAATATAATAATATAAAAAGTCGCAGTCGGAAATTCGTCTGACTAGCAGTGACAGCAAGCAAATCCTGCAGAGAGTATACTTATATAATATATATTTCTACTATACAACGGAGGTTATGTACGTTGTCAGTATGGTTGTAGTTCGCTCTAAAATAATAATAAATAATTAATCAACGCCAAAGCATGTTGGCCTTGCAACCAGGTACGGATGGTGCGTGGCAACCAAAGTATTATTATACATTTGAATTATCATGCTACATATGTTTCAATTTTCAAATAAATTTCGTCTCCGCCAAATAAATCCCCAGCATGATATTAATTAATGTGACACCTCTTGACTTTAATGGACTCACAACAAACGGCGATTATGGTAACGATTACATAAATGCACCGAAAACAGCAGTAAACAAGCACAGCTCACCCCATGTGCGTTCTATACATTTACACGTAATTAATAACGCAATTTCCCGTGTTAAATCATAAACGCAAGCTTGCTGCCATGCGACGCATGCGAAAAACCGGAAATGCTCAACTACCATCAATCATCACACATTATACACATGCTGTCATTTATTTCGCGATAAGGATCTGGATGAAGGAATCGAATTCTAATTCAGGAACATTTCTTCAGATCATCTTCGGATCCATAGTTAACAAAAGATAGAAAAGTATAGCAATTTATTCTAAAATATATACCAAATGAAATCTTCTAAATTGCTCATTTCTCTTTTATTACGTTGATATAAATAATTTGTGTATTGTTGAGACAAATGATTACAAAGTGTTTAAGAAACAGTATGTTGATAAAACTTCACAAGGCAACATGCCGAAAACGTTTTATCAAGTGACTTTAAGTGTTAAAGTTCTATCAACATAATGAATAATTTGTGTTAAAGTATGTTTATATCAACATAACACTCTCTTTCTATCTCATATAGGGTTGTTCAAGTCGTATTTGGTATTTAGCGTGTTTGCTTGACTTTTGTTGCTTTCATGAAATATTCTAAGTATCTATTAGTTTTAAAGTTTCTGAGTTAGTACTGTAGGTATAATAGAAATATTGGAACAAAACTAAGATGCAATGCATTTGTTTCAGTTACGACTTGTTTGGTGTTTTTAGTCATAGTTGGGTTAGAGGCTTAACCAGGTACGCTTTAAGTATCAGGAATTTATAGTTAATTTGTTCCTTTCTTTTCTGTTTTTATTTTTAACAGATTATTATGTTGTAATCATTGGAAAAAATGAAGGTTTGGAATTATCGCAAGGTGATATTGATTAAGTTTATGGAAAATATTGAATCCGAAAACCAATACTACGACGTCATTGTAATGGATTCCCTGACTCTTGGTTGAACAGGCACTCAAGTTAGAAGCAAGCTTTTTTGGCTTTACTGCTACTGATCTAAGAAAACTGACCTATCACATTGTTTTAATAGAGAAAAAGAAATTGCACCAAAGAAGTAGTATTATAAATTAATAAAAGATACTCCACATGATCCTAACAAAAGATAAATATGATTTTAAAACAGGATTGTCTACCTTAAATAAAATGACCATTCTTAATGAAATTGTTCGAAACAAATACCTATTAATTAAATTTTAGGTAGGTCCGACTTAGGAGACTGGCTTCCTAAGTCATCATACCTTTGTTTTTTGTTTTTTTTTTAAATTTTGATCCACCAATTCAACATAATAAACTTCTTACTCTCAACCTTAAATGTCAAGCATTGAACAAAGAAAACTGGCTGGAGGCAACTAATAGTTTGCAAAGATTAACATATCGAAACTGAAAGACTAGACTCAGCACATTTACATTACTACGTAATTACTTAAACACTAATAATTTATAATATTAATATTATTTATACGCTAATTATTTGTTTATAGAACGTTTTTGTTTCGTATTTTGTGGTAGATTGGTTAACTTGGGTGGAGGTGATCGGTTGTTTTCTTTGTCTGGGCTCATTAAGGTTTTCTTTAATTGCAAGTTTCTTGAAAACTTGCACTTTAATTAATGATTAATTAAGATGATTGCATCAATAATGCCTGCAAATGCTTGTCCCTTAATTGATTCTCTTTTTTTCCTAGTCCACCCTTGAATATGCTGGGAGTGAACCTCATTAGCCATATATTAATTTTATATAACAACGCAATGAATATTAAACATTCGTAACCGCACTCAACGATTCTTTAAATTACTTTTACAAGATTCTTCAGCAGACATCGTACTACTCGTCCACCACTTCATTAAATTGCATCAATTCAGTGAAAATAAGAAGCACATTGTTTATAAAATGTTGAAACTATTGATACCACTATATCAACACTGTAATTTTAAGATAAATTATAGGGAAAGTATTTAAACCGAAATTCAAATTGTTTAAATTAGTCAGCACAAGGAACAGAATACTGAAGACTTCAAATCAAATAGTTTTATGCTCTTTAGCGTATAACGTCTAGATGTAATTCTTTCACGTTTTGTTGATAAAACTGCACACTTACTTAAAATTGATTTGTAAAACGTTTTCGACATGTTGCCTTCATACTGATTATACTAAAGAAGGCAACATGCCAAAAATGTTTTACCAAGTGAATTAAAGTAAGTGTTATAGTGCAGTTTTATCAATTTATCAACTTTATCAACTTCGTGACCACACAACAATACTCTCTTTTTACGTTTCTTAGTGCATAATAATGCACACTAAAACTATCATTTTGGTCATAACGCATATACTCACAATGCACACATTCCAACGACTTATTAAGACAGATTAATCAAATGATCAATAATAAAAAAATTTTTTTTTAAGCGTAATGCAAGCATGTCGGATGCAGACACCGTACTCAGCTGCATCAAGTACTAAGGTTTTAGCAGTTATTAGGACTGAGTCATATTAGATATACCCCTAGCAGGATTTGAATCTCTGTTCCCAGAATATACACGCTATCAGTGAGCCTAAAATGTCTTCTTCTTCTTCCATTCTGCACCAATTAAATGACAATGAAACCGTTTATAAAAATAAGAATTCACTAAAAAGCCACTTCCAAATGAACTAATTCTCAATGTAAATTGCATCAACTCGCCGTCGTGATTTTTCCAACGCGCCAACCCCAATCCAGTGCATTTGCACGTAGGTACCGAATGCACATCCGACAAGCGATAACATTTTCGGAATTAATTGCACTACCTCACGATTATCACTTTATCATCAGTTCCATCTTACCGTTACGGCGCCGTGGGCTTGGGGAGCAACGCGTGACGCCCTTTGTCGAAAAGGGTGCGCTTCGTAATCATGCGACGCGTGAACCGACAAACTTTCGGGCAAACTCATTGAATTTACAATTAACTGCACTTCATACACGCAATATACGACCGAGTATTACGTGCTAGTTGTTATAATTAAGAAGCGGCTCACCTTAATATCAATTAAATGCACATAATATCCAATGATTCAGATGGAGATTCTGCTGATGATGGAAACAGTCGGTATTGTCACACGCACTTGCTAATTAAGCACGGATAGTTGGTATTGATTTTTCGTGAGGATCTCAATCAAAGGTATAGGTAGTCCGTCAGGCAGTTTGAGATCTACTCGCACTTTTCGCTGAATCCATCTCCACATCTAGCCGTTGAGCAGCTGGCTGGCCATCGCATCCCTCCATCAAGGCGCGTGTCTGAAGAAGGGCGCCGCGCCACCAATCCGCACGCTGCTCACTTAGCCGTCCACGCTGGTGGCAGCCAATCGCTGGCGGCGCGCGCTCCGCCCTTTTGTCGTCGGGTGGGGCCTCTCGCCTGCCCCTCGGGACCGCCACCAGCTGCGACCTTTTCGGCTGCGCACCTCCACGTTGTGCCATTTCGCGCTGATGCTCCACCTGGGCGCCCGGCTGTGATTTGTGTGCGCTACTATTCAATGGCCACTTTTTGTCACCATCCTCTCCAGCCCTCGTCCGTTTCCCAACAAGCCGCAACCAGCCGCCCTGAATAGACAAACGTGCGTGTATGTGTGTGCGTGGGTAACATGTTGGAAATGTTGCAACTAACGACGCGCAACTAATCAAACGAAAAGCCTTTTCCGACGGCGGCTCCGATACATCGGCAGTGGTGGAGGTGATAAGATCACACCTCGCTTTGACCCTTTTGACTTTGACGATCGCCAGTGCATTAGCATTAATGAAGGTGGGTGCGATGCGACAAATTCCAAGCCAGAACACTTAATGTCTTAATAAATTCACGTGGCTGGCAGGGATGGAACAGAAGCACGCTTTTATGCACACCCGCTTGCCGCCCTTGCTGTCTTTGCGTTGTATTCAGATCGGAGATTCGGAGTATTTTTCAAGTGCGCACTCTATCTACCAGCGGCCGCCTTTGTGGCGTATGCTTTTTGATCTTCCAGAGGGACAAATAGACAGACACCACAATTTCATTTCGATGCAATTTAAATGTCAACCGAATCGAAATAATACACACCTAAATAAAAGTATCAATGTACAGAATACCATACCATATAACCATATCGATCACCAACACGAAGATATCATATAAAATTTGAAATAAAATTTGTAACAATTAACTGATTAATCATGTTATTGAGAAGATAAAACTAACAAACACATCAATGAATTCAAGTAAAGATCAACTGAGCTTAAATAAATGTTATTTTTTGTATGTAGGCAACCACACGAATCTCAACGTCATAAAAAATTATCAAATATAACCATCAAAAGTATGATACATACATTTAAGGTAATAAGATAGGTAACCAAACGTTCGCAAAGAAGTTATCAAATTTTTCAAAGTTGGGTTTAAATAGTGCAAATTTTGGTAATGGAAACAAAATTAATTATTTTTTGGTATTCTAATTTCTAACTCCAACATCTTAATAGGCAACTAAACTAACATCAAACGAATAGATTCAAGTTCACAGTTACGATTAACTGCAGTTAAACTTTTTAATTTGTATAGGCAACGAAACTGTCTTCCGTTAAATTCCATGATAATCTTCCTGTTCTACGATGATTCAAACAAATTATTCAATGAATTCCATCCAGTTAGAACACTCGAGACGTCCCGAAAACATTAATTAATTCAATCAGCATCAATAATTCTCGAGTGTTGTCTTTTGGCGTTGTGTAACGACTATGCTAGATCCAGAAACCATAGCGGATGCGCCTTGAACATTTCAAGCCTCTCTCCGCATCGTTGAATTGTCGTCTCCATCAAAGATGTTGATTGTACGCCACGCTGGCCCTTGTTGCACTTGCCGCCGCGCGTCCAATTACGTCGACGTGGCGGCACCTTTTGCGTGAATCAATGCGCCAACATAAGTACCATCAATGTTTGTTTGATCTTTGCTAGGACTCGCGCCGGAATGCAAAATGTCATCAAATTTTATTCTTCTTCTTGTATGTGCAGATATCAATATGCTGCAGATCAAGAATAATGATGATGAGAAAAAATAAACAGAACATCAAGTATGATGATGTCGGGGATATAATGGAATTGAAATGCTTGATTCACTTGAATGTTTACGCAAGAGTGGACGCGCATTTTAAGAGCTTAAGGTAATAATAAAAAGTTCATTGCAATCTGCAATGCGGTTCAGGATGTGCGCCCTGCAAGGTAGGTGAGCTTAATTTTGTTTTATTATCTCTCTTGAGATGGAATATTGTAAAATATTTTGTATACTTGAAGGGATATGAATGAATGAGAGTTAAAAACAACCCATGCAAAATGTATTCCTTTAATGAGAATGAATTTGTATCTCGTTGGAGAAATTTGTTCAGACTCAAATGAAATGTGACGTAAATATTGTATTGAATTAATTTAAGTTCAACTAAACTGATACTGTATTAATCAAACTTAAATGAAGTGTATCACTGATTTTGCGCGCGTCTGATATTCATTGCATTAAGGTAATTTTACTTTTTGTTTCTGTACATAACATTTTCGGCTTGTTGCCCTCCTTAGAAGGTCCAATTAATATGCTTTTTTCTACAAACCAATTGTGCTCAATATTGTATAGATGTAAATGCAAGAAAAACGTAATAAAGCCGTTTTCGCTATGTTCTGTTTAATTTACAGATGGCGTACTGATCAATATAAAAATTTGTCCCAACCAAAAGTAACTCATGTCCCCAGGACTAACTCCAAGACACCCTGTGTCAACAATAAAAAACAAGCAGTTTCAATTAATATAAATAAATTTAAAAAGATCACATGAGCTTGTAAAGATAGTCAGGGATGGAATCCCAAGACGAGGTAGGAGACTACCAGGCAGACCTCCAAAGAGATGGCGAGAAGAGTGGACTTCAGATTTAACTAATACAATCTGACTATTAAACAGGCTGTAAGTATTTAATACGACAAGAAAGTTTAAAAGTAGAACAAATTAAAATGCATCATAGACTTCCTCATTGAAGGGCTTATCTAGATGAGATCTTGCAATGTCACTGCAAGTAAATTCCATATCATTTACGTTTATTTTAAGTGTATACATATTTCGTAATATAATACATCGAACCAAATTAAGTTATGCCTTTGTCCAATGCTCCATTCGTTTTGTTATCGTTTGTTCATTTGTCGCACATCGTACGTGTATATTTAAGTTATCATCAAAAATGGAAAATAAACACCTATCTTCACATCCGCATAATGTTCGCACTGCATGTTCACGTTTTAGTCTTTTTTTTTTCTATAAAATACAAACATTAAAAATATGTGTTAATATTTACGTGTTGCGTGTCGCGGTGTGTTTCAGTCGGCGTACAAATCTCATCGTTAATGAGGATAAAATGCAACAAATGCAATGAGAAACTGACTTGATCATCCCTGATCGTGTTTGATGCTGTGATGAGCATCCATCAGTAAATTCGTTTTGTCTTTTAAGTTGAGTGTGCGTGATGTTAGATTCGCCTGCCTTTGACATTTGCTCTGCGCATTTTAAACATTTAAAAACGTCACAAAAACTTACAGTCAACATTCAATATATGCAAATATGCGATAGATGTGTTTCCTAGAATTAGAACATCTCTGGTTAGTCCCACAAGTGTGACGCAAGGTATAACAACGGACTCGTTTCTTTACAATAAAACACTCCACAAGTCGAGAGTATTTCCGGTCTTGTCTTCTAGTTAGTAATTGAGTCCCTGGACGAAAAAGTAAATATAAAATGCCATTAATTAAGCGTTGTGTTAACGTGAACGTTGCGGTTGCAAATCAGCATCTTCCCGAGTGACTAGCAGTGACTAATCTAGCTATGCCAAATTCAACGTTCGCAATAAATGCACGGCAACCAATAATTAGTAATACGAATAATTCCAATACACAGTGCTACGTTGTTGACGTGTGCGACATCCGGGTCGCAGGTACAAACGTGACGCACCCGCGTTTATAGTAAAGCAAGCAACACAAAATAAAGTTGAAAGAAAGTAAAATGCGTACGCAGCGTGCCGTGTCAGCGGGCACATTATCGCGTCAATAAATATACGAAAATATATTTTGTATTTTTTAGGGCTTAAGGTTTGTTTTGGGTTAAAATTGGTGACTGACCAGTTGCGACAAAAATGGCCGCGGCGCCAATATCCGACGCCATCATCATCGACCTCCGCCATATGGTGGATGGCATGTGTATTTTCTTTGACTAGGGCACATTTTACAGGCGCGATTTGCGACCAAACGATGACTTTGTGTGTTGTTGGAGAAATTAACACGCGATTAGTCAACGTCTCATGCGTCCGTCTCGCCGCCCTTTAATCGGAGCCTCGCGAAGTCTTCGAAGATGATATCATCGTTGTTTTCATCCCTGAAACTCAACTAGAGAAATTACAACGTCTCATTTTAATAAACTACCGACTTACGTATCAAGCTGTATTAGATTTGTGTCTTCTGCGACATTTGCTCCCATCTCTCTACTTTCGCGCCGAGAGGAATCCAATGGAGGGAGAAGAATCTCCTCTTCCGGTTTCGGATGCATCAGAATAAAAGGCAGTTCTGCCACTAGGTCACTAGATAAAACAAGATAGTGCATTAACAAGCGCTGAAACGATGCATAGATTAGGTTAGCTTACCCTCCAAGAGGGCCTAAATACAATTTCACCTTGACTTTGTACTGCACAATGATGCCCAAGTTCTCGCGTTGAGACGGATCTGCCACTCTAAATCCAATAAATTAGCTTATAGACAATTGAAGTATTGTACCGATTAAAGCAAAACTAAACTAAGAAACATGCAGTGATTACATTCAGCAAGTCTTCAAGTATAAAAGCAAGAAGCAAAACAGCGTACTAGAAGAAGACATTTAAAATCATGCATTATAAAATGAAGCTGTGCTGTTTTAGTAAATAATATATAAGTTATTGTTAATAATGAGTATTTGCCATCGAGTATAAGACCAGCAACATTCAGGTGAGGGCAATATTGGTATCGAAGGAACTATTCTAGTTCATTTTTCATAACATCGAATTTTTGCATGTGTCAATGTAAACACGTTTGTTGTAATTGTGATTATAAGGATGGATATGTTATACAGTTAAAGCATTTCTCGAGTGTTCTGTGTTTAAATGCAGAGCTTAAAAAAAGAAGTGCCATCAATCTGCTGACTTGCAACAGGTTGCCCAAGTGTCCGGAAAGTGACATTAAATAGAAGAGCAAAGAAAGAAAGAACAGCATAGTATAACTATATAACAGGATGGTTCTGCTGCGCTCCGTGGGAGACTTACAAGGTGCTCGATGCTAAGTTAGTATCTTCGTGCTTAAGTTGTCCGTCCAGCGCCAGGCCCCACTTGTCCTTGTTATTCGCCAAGAGCGGCGTCAACGCAAAGACTTTGCTCAGGGTGAAGCCGGGGCCGATGGGGCAGCCTTCTCTGCCCAATCACACCACACTTTAGTCACCAGCAGACACACAAGTTTCATAAATAAATGCAAAATAGTAATCAACTCATCGCCGGCGAGCTGGAAGGCCCGCGCTACCCCATCCGCACCTACAGCCAGCGTGTTGCTGCGTCCTATACACCACAGCGTACTCCTAGAGGCATGCGTGTAATATGAGAGTTACAACCAACACCGCAAAAATGAGTGCCAAATCTAAGGTAAATACTCCGCGGGACGAAGACGTCCGACGAAACAAGACAAGAAAACGCTGCATTCTCACATGGTCGACGAGGCTAGATTGGTGTCCTCGTGTTTGAGTTGTCCATCAAGTGCCAGCCCACGCTTGTCCTTGTTGTTGACGAGCAGTGGCCGAACGGAAAACACCTTCGACATCGTAAATCCCGGCGATACAGGACAACCTGCTCTGAAAGTTCACATTCGTATCGCAAAAAACATAACAAGCGCATTTTGTCGCCAGTTGTTGGTAAACAACTAGTTGATAAACGCCAATCATCACCAGACCTGTAATCGAAAGTGACGCTTTGCGCAACGCGCTGATAAGATACTTACTCGCTGTCTGTCTCCGCAACGGTGCACTTGTACTGCGCGGTGGAGAAGAGGCAAATATCCGCAAACTGCCGCACGCTGACCTTGATCTTCTTGACGGTGCGATTGGAGTTGTTTGCTATGTGCACATTGACAGCGATGTTCTCCCCGTGATGATAGAGCTCCTTATCGAGCGACGCCTCGAGGTGTAATTTGTTGGGGCTCATCATAAACTCCTTGCTCACCTCCACCGAGGGCTGTTCGCCTTGTTTGCTCGGCGCGTACATGATCTTCCTAATTGCTAACCTGCAAAGGAAGATAATTTAATGTAATTTAAATAATCAAGCGCGAAAAGCGAGAAAAATCGATAGCGCTTGCACGTCGGAAATGAACATCCTTGTACCTGACAGAGTTACGTTTGTGGGGCTTATCGTCCTGCGTCTCGCCAACGAACGCCTTCAGCTCGTAGTCGACGCCGCAGGGCTTGCCGGTGTCGCCCGGCGCCGGCTGCAGCGTGACGGAGGCGGGACAATGTGGCGGCAGCTCAAAATAAAAAGGAAAGGCATTGGGTCCAAGCTTTTTTATCAGTCGTTCCTAAAACATAGCAAGTCAATGAATACCAAGCGGATGATCGTTTAAAGGCGGCGCAAAATCCACCGTAAAAAAGTAATTAAGTCAACAGTGTGGCTATATATATTTTGTACACACTCCGTAAAAGCGGATATAAGTCTCGAGAATTGCTAACTTGGTAAAATGTACGGCGTAAAACCCTTGATGGCTTTTCGCTCGCCGACGGAATGAGGTCAAACTGTTAACCTTGTTAAATAAACCCGTATATTACCTGCAGCCGCGTGAGCGGTCGCTTCGTGGCGTTCGGGTCCTGCGGGTAAATCTGCTCGGCGGCTAAATAGAGATCCTTGCGAAACGTGAGCCCCAGCACGTCGAGGTCTTCCCGTCCATAGCGGAAGGCGGCGAGTACGTGCCCAAACACCTTCCGGTCCTTCACGTACTCGGGATCGATGAGGACCACGCCGTCGATAGGATCCACGTGCGATATGTGATCGACGAAATCACGCTTGCCAAGGTACACCGTGATCTTTCCATTGGGCGACGACTTTTTGAATACTCTACAACCAAACAAGCTTGTAATGCATTTCATTATTAGGCGCTGCTCAGAGTCCAAACACAAACAGAAGAAATTACATTTAAAAGATACACTAAAATGAATTACCTGGTTGCTTGGCGTTTACTGCTTGTGTCGTCCATGTCCGGGGACGGGGGTGCCAAGCCGGACGCACTCTCTAGGCTGCTCTGAGCCTTGCCACCCTCCAGGATGACCTGCAAAATCAGATACAATTACTACGACGCAACAGGCGCGATTTGTTTGATTTAATTTCGTTATCGCCTCAACTCCCACATGCTTTGTATAAAGAACACGTCTAAGCAAACAAGCACCACCTCTCCGTGCAGCGTGCTCGAGAAGTCGGAGCTGCGTGCCTGGTGTTTAAACTGCGTTTAGGCGTGCAGAAATCGCGCGCGGCGTGCTTGCGTAATGAGCGCTGTATCAACAATCAGCGTGTTAAAAGAGTTTTTCGACGACTGGAGTGCGGGCGGCGGCGGCACTTGGAACTTAAAATAGCAACAACGCGATAATGATAATAACCAGAGAGAGAGAGATATGCGCGCTCCGTACGTATGCCACTTATTATTACAACCTATAGCGGCGTCTGAGAATTTAATGTTATAAACAAATGGTGCATAGCATTCACATGTTCGGCACATGCGGCGAAATCGTGGAAAAACAGCGCGCGTGGGAGGCGCGCCGATAATGCAGTCCGCGATTCAAAATGTAGAATATGCAAATTTTCGAGAAACCAACGTGTGCCGCTGTGACGCGCGTTATTCCGCCCCATTCTCGCGTTCACATCGCGCCGGCAGTAGCCGGCGCTCAAAACGGGTGTGCTCGCCTCTCGAATGACTTTAATCTAATCAGCTAAAACGTCGAAAACAATATACACCGCACGCAATAAACGCAGCAGCCGTTCTATTTGATCATTTCAAATAGCAAACACTATTGAAATCATGCTAAACTGCTCTACCTCCACCAATACAATCAATAATTAGAGACCTAAAGTGTACCCAATGGACTCAAATTTAAAAACAATTGAAAGTCGCTAACCTGTTGTACCAACTTGGCGGGCATGATGGGTTGCCTATTGTAAATTGAGACGCATAGTAATCAATTCAGTAAGCAATTCAATTTCATTCAAATTCCCACTTGCGTAGAGTATATTACATTGAACGAGGGAGTTGTAATACGTGCTGATGGAATTAATAAGATAAACTCACGTTTTGTGTTGGCAGATGAGTTGAATTGCGTGTATGACAATACGTCGGATACCAATGACGATGAACGGGACTTTCCTCGACTGTTGATTCAGCGCCGCCGGACAAATTAGTAATAAACGCCCGCCGCCACCGCTTTGTCGCGTGCGTTAGCACCTCCTCTCCGACGTTGCTTCCTCCTTCCGTCCGCTGTCGCCGGCGTCCGCTCTCAGTCGATTGTGATTCGCATCTACGTATTGTGCGGTTCAACGCGCCGCCGGCATTGTATGCTGCGTCGCGACAAATTCACCCTCCGCGGCGTGCGGAGACAATGCACGCCGCCGCACAACGCCGTCCGGCAATCGGCGGTCAGGTGCGCACAATGTAAACACACGTCCGGCGCGGCAATTAGGCGGCGTCGAGACACTGATGAGTCGCAGAGCTGGCGACGAGTACACTCATTCACTGGAATCCCACCCGGCGAGGGGGTAATTGACGGCGTAATTTCGATAATCCGGCTTGGCTGGCAATGTCTGTGCTTTGGGCAGATTTGGGCTACTGGGACGTCCGTTGGTGTTGTAGCTTGGCGGAACTTGTGGCTCGCCGCACGTCCGTCCTGTTCGTGGCTAACCTATTTCGCAGTCACGTAGAGAGCTGGTGCTGGCCACTACGCACTTGCTCGTGATGGTGCTTGAGGTGGATGCGGTTCACTGCGCGATCTTCAACTGTTTGTTTGCATTCGCAATGGTGCGATGCAGTCCGCCGCGCGTTGACTCATACTCGTGCGTACTGGGACACCTACCGAGAAGATACGGCGCTCTTTCATCCGTCGATACTTCCAAAAATTGAAGAACAAATTACACTCGACGCGCAGGGCGAGCAACAACTCCGGCGATCGAGTGCGCGGCGTAGTGGTGTGTGTTGTGAGGGTTGCTAACTTGCAACAAAATCCAAAACGTCCACAACGCCCTCACTTATCAAAATACATGGGAAAGTAGAAAAAGACACAAATTAACCGTAAACCAGCTGAGTTTACCATTCTATGCACATAAATACTTAGCATTTAACATTTACTATTATTATCAGTTACTTTGAACCAGCTTCCAGCAGTTCTTATGATGTTTTATTGCTTTTGAGATTTGTAAAATTCGAGTAAACTGCGTGAATTAATTCAAGTCCACATCGCTCTTCTTCGTGATGGTCCGCCGCCTTCGTGTCACACCATGGGCGCGCTGCGCATGCGCTACGACGATCGCCGCCGTGGCCAAGTGTACACCGCACCGCACTCGCCGCGGGCCGTTCGCTCGGCTGTCAACTTTCTGTTTGTAGTACGTGTTTTTTTGATACATTTTAGCCCCACAAATCGCACCACTAGCCAAGGGGCGTCTTGCCGAATTTACACCCTCCGCAACCATGACTACGTCGTCCGAGTACGGCAATCCGCTGCGGAAGTTCAAGCTCGTTTTCCTCGGCGAACAAAGCGGTGAGTGTGTTGTCTCTTGTCTTGGTTCCGCGCCTACGCCGGCAGGAATAAGTTGCGTGTAATCGACGCACGAAGGGCCAGAAATGACCTGTGGATCAATAGCGCTATGCAACTGAATGGGCCATATATTAGCGGCATCAATTATGCATAGTTGTGACTGCGCCCTTTTTCTGCCGGCCGGCCCTAAGTTCCACTCGCTGCTGTTGCTGCTGCCACTGAGGCAGACAACTATCACCCTGCCACCTACTTTCCATCTGCTGACATGTACATACTCATGTATGTACAAATATGAATGTGTGGGTGAACATCTTACAACTTTTTCAGCCCTTTTAAATCAATAAACGCCAATCTCCTTAAACATTAGCAAATGATTTATTCATTTGTTTTGTTTGTTGTTTAACAGTTGGGAAAACATCCTTAATTACCAGGTTCATGTATGATAGTTTTGATAATACTTATCAAGTAAGTAACCTTATATATATATTAATTCTGTACTTATAAATAATATCTGATGGAAATTACTTTTTAAGGCAACAATAGGTATTGACTTTCTATCAAAAACCATGTACCTTGAGGACAGAACTGTAAGGCTCCAATTATGGGATACAGCAGGACAGGAACGTTTCAGGTCTTTGATTCCTTCTTACATTCGTGATTCTACAGTTGCTGTGGTTGTCTATGATATAACAAGTAAGTGATTGTAAAATATGTTGTTGTGCCTAGTAATATTACAGGGTAATGTTGTAGATGCCAACTCATTCCATCAGACTTCCAAGTGGATTGATGACGTGCGAACGGAACGAGGTACGGATGTCATCATCATGCTCGTCGGCAATAAGACGGATCTGTCTGACAAGCGGCAGGTCGTCACCGAAGAGGGCGAGCGAAAGGCGAAGGAACTCAACGTAATGTTTATTGAGACGAGTGCGAAAGCGGGATATAATGTTAAGCAGGTTGGCAATTAATTGATATATCTGTTTAACAATACAAATACACTTAGTCTTATCATTATTCTGCCCTAGTTCCATGTCATCTGTTATTTTCATTTGTGTGCCAAGCTGCTGTTCATGTTAATGAGTTTAGTTTGTTTTAGCTATTTAGACGCGTCGCAGCCGCATTGCCAGGCATGGACTCCACCGAGAATAAACCACCAGAAGACAGTATCCTTTTCTTAGTCAATACAACTTGTTCGATACGTTGTTAGTAGCATGTGCATGTTTTAAAGATACTAGCGCATGATTCATTCATCATCCTTGTTTTCCATGTGTGTGTTTATCAACTAAGTTGGTTTTGTTTCTATGTTTATTTTGACTGCGTATTTTCCTCAATTTGTTTCTCTAGTGCAAGAAGTCGTCTTGAAAGACACGCCGAACGAGGCGAAAGATCCGGATGGAGGCTGTGCATGCTAGTGACTTTATTTCCTTCCTCGTTTTGTTTGCCGAGCCAAGAACTACGACCGACGCGGGCCTAGCTTTTATTGATTTCATTTGCGACTCCCCAGTCGGACCTCAAACACCTCAGCGGTCAACAAAAGCGCGCACGTGTTTTTCTATGCGCGTTTTCTCGTGTTCAACTTGTACGACTTGACCAAGTCCAATCAAAACGAGCAGTCAGATATGATATACTTAATAACTAGCCTAAACTTACGAGATTGTGGTTGAAATTGAGAGATGGAGAAAAGTATTTTGTGCCTTGAATTTTTGACAGCTCATATTAACCGTGCAATATTAAAAAACGCGCATTAAAATTATTAAATTAATTAAGATTATAACAAGGCTCTAATATTTATTGCATTTAATATATTTCAAAGATGTACTAATCAAACCAAATAATAAGGCTTTCGAAAGTCTGTCACTTTCGGTACAGAGTTGTAAATAATTTTTATAAACTGTCAGGAAACCAATACGAATGCGTAGATTTTTCACCCAGTGTTGAGAATCCCGTCAGTATACGAAGGCGCTTCGCGACATTTGCTACGGTTTTATGTTATAGTCTAGCCTAGCACTAGCTACCCTTTAATTTAGATTATTGAATGGTTGTTATCTGTTAGTGCATTTGTCATCCGCTTACCCGCAAGGCGGTGGGAGAATTTTTCTTAACCGCCGCCAATAGCCGTCGACCTTCAGACGCAGCCTCAGCTGCAGACTCACCAAAGCGACTCGGAGGGCGGCTGCATGTGCTGAGGCAGAGGCGCTGCCGCCCGCGACGACTACCACCTCCCAATCACCCCGCATCGCACGCGCACACTTCGCCAGCTGGACGAATCAATTACTTTACCTACTAATAAACAAATGAATAACAATGAATTATAGTTAAGTCTGGACACGCTTCGAAACGTGTATAGCCTGAAACGCTAAGTGCGAGATTTCTTTGCCAACTAATATTGTAAGGTTGAAAACTATCGAAATTGTATTGTTAACAATAATAGGCACTCTGTGTGTGTGGCACGATGGCAGACGAGACTATGTTATGATTATAATTGC
Source organism: Diploeciton nevermanni (assembly GCA_027575565.1). Lineage (NCBI taxonomy): Eukaryota > Metazoa > Arthropoda > Insecta > Coleoptera > Staphylinidae > Diploeciton > Diploeciton nevermanni. Next base: position 4,103,785 of record JAODIE010000004.1, on the reverse strand, counting down.
GCGAGTTATCTACGTTTCTTTCAGATTTTTTTTTGTAGCGAATCCACTTTATCGTTCATTTCTCGGCGTTATTTGACCACGAACAGTGTATTCATGCGGAAAATGGACTATTGCAATTTTTCTATTATCATTATCTTGATTATGCCTACTTATTAATTGAAAATGAATGAGAATAAATAAATTGTTTTGTGTTGAACGCAATTTAAACATTTGCAACAAGTTTTTTGCTCTACATTTCCGAGTTGTCATACAGACTATTATTTTATTTATAGATATGAAACAAGCTATTGGTGTAACCATTTTAAAACAGACCACGACAATAGTAATAAATTGCCCATGAAATGGAATGATAGACACGAGCATGATACGAGTTTTCAGAAACGTTGAACGTACTGAGTATTGTTGAGTGTGCTAACGACTTGTTTAATATTCATTATATTGATAAAATTTCACTATGACACTTACTAAAGTACACTTAATATAACGTTTTCGGCATGTTGCCTTCTTCAAATCTAATTGCTGTTGAAGTTGCAAATCGCGAACTGAATTAACACGACTATCAATCAATTTTAAACAAATAAACAAAACTTACCGTTAAAATATTCAAAAGCAATACTTTGCATTAATTTGAACTATTGTGTATCTGATTAATCCTCGTTCTTTTCTTTTCTTCTCTAATTTTCATAACTATATGATCCAATCTCTCGGTCTTTGCGCATGCGCCAAGGTAAACTTTCTGTCTACTTCGCATATGTAAATCAACATCGTAGCATTTGTAAATCGCGTGCGGACGGCTGCAACGGATCATCGCAATGATGTCATTGCACGCTCGCGCTTGATGTGTCGTTCAAAATATGTAAGATAATGTGATAATTTATTAGATAAAAAGCATATCGCGCACCACGGTTTGGATATCACAGCATTCACAACGCGAATGTGGATTCACCTCATCATGTCCAGCATATTGCACTGGTAAACGACGTCGAAACTAAAGCAAACGTAAGATACTTTTGTGATTAAGCGTACATCTGTTTGTCTAACTTTCTGTGTTTAAACAGATTGTTCCTGCTAAGGTACAAGCGGACGCGATGGAGAATAACAGGCAGAATAATGTGGATTGGGGCAGGTATGGCTTAGGTGAAAATGCGACGCGATCCAGAGGAAATGTTGGCGGATTTGTGGACCTGGGGAATGAGTATGAATATGCAGCTGGTGGCCATCAAGCTTCCGGTGCCAATGAGATATTTGCTGAAGAGCAGGTACAGAGAAGAACATATTTTTATTTATGTTTAAATTGTTTATATGTGAGGACATTTAATATTAACTGGTTGTGACTGTTTTAGGGTGATGTGCCTTGGTGGAAATCAAACTTCTTCATATCACAAAAGGTGTTATTTGGCACCTGGGATGGAGTCTTTACATCATGTCTGATTAACATATTTGGTGTGATTGTTTTCTTGAGATCTGGATGGATTGTGGGACAAGCTGGTATTATTAGTGCTGTGTTAATAGTTTTATTTACTGGTAAGCTCTAGGATACTCACTTAAATTCAAAGATGTGTTAATTGATGGCTTGCATTTCAGTATTTGTTGCATTGATATCAGTTCTATCAGCTGTGGGGATATGTGAAAGGTGTCGAATTGAAAGTGGAGGAGTCTATTTCCTGATTGCCCATGTTTTGGGATCAAGATTTGGTGGCTCATTAGGGCTTTTATATTGTTTTGGACAGGTATAACCAATAGGACTTCCTATTTACAGCAAACAAACCAAACTATCTATCAAACTTATCTAACTTGAAATATTTGAATTTTTTAGGCTGTAGGATGTGCTTTAAACGTACTTGGTTTTGGCGAATCTATTGCCCTGCTTCTTGGCATTGGTGATTACCCTTGGGCAGTAAGGAGCATCGCCGGCGCTGCTGTAATGCTCCTCAGTGTAATCAACATGGCAGGAGTAAAATGGGTAATTAAACTACAATTCGTTCTACTGTTGATTCTCCTTCTCTCTGGATTGGATTTTATGGTAGGATCGTTCACACATGAAGATGCAGGTAATATCCTTCATCTATAACCATTAATCAGCTTGTCAGCTTGATATTTTTTTCGGATAGAAAATGGATTTGTGGGTTGGTTGAGTGGTAATTTCCACGACAACCTCTGGTCCGATTACAAAGACTACAGCTGGTTTAGTGTCTTCGGGGTCTTCTTTCCAACAATCACCGGAATCCTTGCTGGTATCAACATGAGCGGTGACTTACGCTCCCCTGCAACCAACATCCCCAACGGGACTTTATCAGCATTAATGACTGGAACTTTTTTATACCTTGTATTCGTTCTATTTTTGGGCGCAACTTGTACCCGCCAGGCTCTTTTAAATGATTTTCAGATTGCAGCAAAGGTTTCCGCTGTCTCGGTACTCTTGTTAGCTGGTTTGTATGTATCATCAATGTCCAGCTGCTTGGGTGCCATGTATGGTACGCCAAGAGTGCTGCAATCTATTGCATTGGAAAATGTTATCCCCGGCATTGGTTTGCTGGGCATGGGCCGTGGTCCAAACAAAGTGCCTTTATACGCGATGGTCGTCGTTGCCATCGTCACCTTGACCTTCATCTTCGTCGGTAATATTAATATGCTGGCGCCGATCGTTACGATGCCTTATCTACTCACCTACGCGTGCATTGATTACTCGTATTTTACGCTGGCGCAGACGTTCGATCTGCAGCACCAGCGGGAGGAGAGGTTTGTGCGGAGGAAACCGTCGCAGAATGGTACCACGCCTGTGGGCGATGAGAATGATTTGGATAATTTGTTTCCGGAGAGGACGCAGCATAGGATACGAGTGAGTTGTTATTCATTTGTTTTGTGCTTTTCGAGTTAGAGATAAAAATTTTTGGCATCGTTTTTTATAGGGTGAATCAACATCAACTTCGCCTAGCACTTCCGATGAGAATGGTGAGGTGACTCCAATAGTCCCAAAGTCTTACATTCACTCCAAACCGAAGAACTGGTACTCATCATTATGCAATCGGTGGTTTTCGCTATTTGGGGCAGCATTGAAACTCTACATCATGTTCTTTGTTAATTGGGCATATGCATTAACTAGTATCCTTGCTGTATTCCTAGTCTGGTTGTACATCGGGACGACAAATCCTGCAGTTAAGCCTGGATTGGCTTCAGAGTTTCGGTTCTTCAAATGGTTGAAATCAGGGTTATTGCGTTGCTTCGGGTATGTTGCGTCATCTGCAAATATTGACTTAAATGTCTTCATTCTTCAATAACCATATTTATTAATTATTTATTTTTGTTGTAGGAGACGTGTCCATGAGTATGAACAAATTGTCGTCACACCTATACATCGCAATATTGATGTCACATCAGCGCAACTTAATGAAGACAACGAAGATTTTGCGTCACGACGTCGATATCACCAGTCAGCGACCGTCCACGGCCACATGGTACTAATAGATGACTAAGAAATGTTGAAATCCCGCAGCTATTGTATTTCTACGATATATAAGAAGGCTATTTTCACTCAGAGAATTGATGCAATTTGCATTAATATTGTAATTGTTGAACTAACTAACAGTACATAATGGAGGTTGACAATTGAACATAAGCAATGATATAATGCTACAAATTGTGTAATAGGCTATCAACACATCCTCAAAGCTGAAATAACAAAATAAGCGAGTTATCTCTGTGAAGGCATTAACCGTAAGTTTACAAGAATACTGCACAATATTAGCTTCTGGAACACTTATTTTGGCAAAGTGTTTATGTACACTCTAACTTTATACATGCATTTATAAGTTGATGTATCTGCGCGATGAGTAATTTATTAATATTTTAAAACATGTCGTTTGTTTTGGAAGATTGGTTTAAAGTACCTGACAAACACAAGGTTTCCGTTGATTTTGGTTATTCCCAGTGCCCTCAAGTTATCTCAATGTTTGAGCAGTGATTAACAACTTGTTTGGTGATTTCTTTGGATGGTGGGAAGTACTGAAACATCTATTAGCTTTTCTCCCACTTTAGCCATGTTGAATTTCATACTTATATAAATATGATGTGTGATAATAATTTGTGAAATTTCCAAAGTGAAGAAGACCAGATGATCAAGAGCATTGTAGTGTGTTTGTTGGGAGTTGTGTTGAGTTGTTATGCTGCGTCATTAGGTGAGAATCTTGGGTCTACGACATAACCTCGTTTATGCTTATTTTATGCGATGTTTCAGGTGGGCGTGGTTATGGTGGAGGTTATGAAAGTTACTATAACTATGGTTACAGTGGATGGAAAGGTGGCCTTGGTTTTCACAAACCTCTAGGATTTCGACCTAAGCATTTGAAAGGTCTAGGTTGGCGTGGAAACTATGGGGGCTATGGTGGAGGTCCAGGTTACATCCGCCCATTTGGTCCTGGTTTTGGTGGTCATGGTGGTAGTGTATCCACTGCTAGTGCTTCTGCTTCCTCAAGTGGTGGGGGTTTATTCGGAGGAGGAAGTAGTTCATCTCAAGCTCATAGTGAGACGGCAACTTTTAATTTGGGTCCTTTGTCGGCTACATTTTTTAAGAGTAATGCAAATTCTGCATCGATTGGGAAATGATTTTATCTTTTAGAGGCTGAATATACGTATTTATATATGAATCCTTTACTTTTCTTGGAATGTTTTATTAGTAATTTCCTTACTTTTGTTTGTTGTGTGCATGAGATGGAATTGGGAGTGTAAGTTGTGTTAGTTTAGTGTTAGCTTGCAAATTTTAGTAGGAAATTTCGAACCGGTTGATGCATTTCTGTTGATTTTGTTGGTTTCTGTTAACTTGTGCGATAAACCCACGTAGAGTCGAGGTCAGTCGAGAATGCGAGAACACGACGCGAGTCACCAATAATAAGTAGAAAGACAAGTTTGAGATTTGGTCCAGTGTTCTGGTGGCTACACGCGTGAGCGCAGATTACGCAAACATCACCAGCATGAAGAAAGTGATGCTCGTCGCATTGGCGTTGTGCGCTCTGCTGACGCTCTGCAGGTGTGCGCCTGTAGACCAGAAAGACTCACCCAGGGAAGCGCAGTGTAAGTATTGTAACTACAAACACCATCAGAACAATAAAGACTTTCTAAAAATCTGTTGAAGAAAGAAAATGTAATATACATTTGAAGAAAGTTGTAAAAAGCGAAAGGTTTTCTTATTTTACTTTGTTGCATTGTTGGTGGAAGTTATGCAACACAGTAAACCACTGTTTCAACATGCAGAATAAGTTGCATAAGATAAACATCGATAGTTGCATTAAATTTAATTTACAGCTGCATTTGTACCTGCTTTCGATGAAATCGTAGTTGAATCATCTCTTACTGTAAGAAGAAAAAATGATGCTGGACGACAAGGAAGAAATAAAAACGCACCAAAGGCAACAACGCTTAAACCTTCAGCATTCTCATCGACGGAGAAAATAACTGAGATAACAAAGACAAAACGGCATGCTGCCAAGTAATGTGCCATTTTCACCAACAACCTAACCTTACTTATAAACTATACACGAAAAAAACAAAGGAACACTACAACTAACAACTGTATTTAGTTTATCAATATTTTCAGCTTTCAATAAACCTTCTCTATGGCAAGGATCCAGCACAAGTATATCTGACGCGCATGCACAAGCCAACAACGTAAATGGCCCTCTTGGTTCATTTGGATCTTCAGCTACACACTCACAATCCCAAACAATTAACTTTTCACCGTACAATTCAAATGGATTCTCTGGTTCAGCTAATATCGCAGCTACCCAACATTACTATTTCCCAACTGGAATGAAAATAGATGTGAATTTTGCTACTGGAAATAGTTTCAGTAGATATAATTACCAAAATGGTGCATCATCTTCAGTTGTTGTTACGCATCCATCAAACAAACAGCAAACACATTACAACTGGAATTAATTTTGTTTACATATTTAAAATATTTTTATAACAATAATAAAGTAATATAAGTATCAAAAAATGATGCAATTCATATGCAGCGCGCAATTTGGGGATGAGCAGACTGAGTATGGGGCATTGAACTTGAAAAATTTTGCATGCAAAATTATGTAAACTACCGACGGTGCATGTGGGCATTGTTCATATTTTGGGGGATTTGCATAAATACACAAGGATGAAAATTTTAATAGAGTATCATTTTTGATAATCTACGAGTTAAGTGAGAACGTCTAAAATATACGTTTTTTCATGTGTTCTATATAATTTCGAACAAAGCGAGTAATTCTTACAATTCTATAAAAGTCTATAAAAAACTTTACGGACAACCTTTTTTTTATTAAAATATACGTACCACAAAAGATAAAAATCACTAAACATATTTCAGCTTTCAAAAAAAAAAATCATGATAAAATAATAAATTATATTTAATTATTAATAAATTAAAGTGAAACATGACATTCAATGCTACGTTGCAATTGTTTCCAAACAAGCTCAAATACCAAATATGAATTTTAATTTAACATGAAGGCAGGCAGACGCCTTGGCAGTGCCAGCGAAACATATATTCAAAGGAGGTGGGTTCGAATCCTGCTAAGAGTATATCCGGTAATATATATTCGCACAGAACTCAGTCTTAATAACTGCTGCTAATAGTAGTTGATGCAGCATAATGAAGTGGCGGATGACTTAGCTCTGGAGCTGGATTTATAATACCTTACTTTAATTTTCAATGCAGAACGACCAAAATGGTAGTATTCTTTTATAAGGTGCCAACCTATTTTGTGGGAATAATCACGACCTAGAAATGTTTTTTTTAAATGTGGCTTAAATTTCATATGCAATAAATGTGTTTAATGATCCTAACTGTTCAAAACTTTCAATTGAGAATATTTTTGAAAAGTCTCATTTATTTTCTGTCGATTAAAACAAATTATTCTTGAATTATTTATGAAGTAATTAAACATTAACTCATTTTCTTGTACCGCAAGGTTAAAATGTCGAAAACATCTTGAGATTACTATAAATCTCTCTTGATCGCTCTGCAACGGCGTGTGTGATTTATTACATAACATTTACATACCATCAAGATGTGCATACAAAGCACTTTTATCCACCTTGTACCGCTCATTCATATTTTCCATCATTTTACCTATCTCTCATTAAGCTTAATCAAGCCCACATCATTGAAACCACTTCTAAACTTCTCAATCACGCAATTATGCGTTATAATCAATCCAATTCATCTTCCTGCTTTCTTAAACATCAATTACGATAAAAATACGCATGATTTACATTCCCATTGCATTAACGTCTTGCATTAATTCGTTAATTTGACTTTAAAATTTACATATGAAATATTTATTATCTTTCGTTCACCATCTGTAATCGTTAATTTCGATCACGCTAAATCGACTTCTCACTCCTACCTTGTTTGAGACGGGAAACAAAAGCAAATCAATGAAATTAGGCACGTTCTGCATATGGAATTTACGACTTTAGTTATACTATGAATGACATCCGTGAACATTTCTCAACAATCATGTCAATTGTTACATTACTTGGTAGGAAAGGGTTGATTTAATTTGAAATTACCAATAATAAGTGGGAGCTAAAGATGAACGAGTATAAAAGGAATATTTTTTGCGATGTAAATCATACCAACAATAACACAACGTATTAAACAAGCTCAGAACTAAAATCTTGTAGAAATCAAGATGGTACAGTTTATTTTGCTTGTTTTAACTGTTGCAACTTCAATTCTTGCCTCAAGAGCTGCCCTTGGTTAGTATCTTAAATACATACTATAGACAACCAACATTACAATTAATACATGTTTAATCAATACATTTTAATTGGCTTGCTCTATTAAATCATTCTGCCTGTTTTGGCTCTCTAATCTAATTCTGTGTTCTCATTTTATATCGCGACACTGCATAGCGTCGCCAGCGTTATTCGAAGAACCAATATGACCATCCTCGTGCTGTTGGTTGCCTATGGTATTATAGATTTACCCAACATATTACATTTTCTCTTAATTTAGGTTATGGTCTTAACAGAGAATTTCCAAGACCTCGTCGTGGTGTCTATATGCAGCCACAACAAGCAATGATGTTTTCCGGATTTTATGGTCAACCATCTTCTGGATATGGTCATAAAGGATCCATGTCCACCTTTGCAAATAGAGACATGGTCTTTACCCATTCAATGGCAGGTGAAGAGTATCCGATTTTTTTGCAGAATGACAACGCTGCCGACACACAAAATTCCTATTTACCAGGTCCCCAAATTCATGGTCAGGAAGAAATTGCTTCTACCAATGATGAAGATAAACAAGAAGGTGCTATTGAAGAAGAAATGGAGGTTTCTGTAACTACCAGAAGACCAAACAAATCCAAAAAGAACAAAACTCACAAAAAGCAAAAGCCAACTGCAAACGTCAAACCAATTGATGAGGAATATGATGATAGCATTGAGAAAGATGAAGACCAAACACAGGAAGTTGTTCCTAGTCCTTCTATAAGAGCAGAAAGACCATCTAGTAATACCTTCTTCCCAGTTAATTTCGGACAAGATTGTAACTCAAGAAATGGAGGTCATCCAGGTGCTGCTGTTGCTATTGCCAATGCCTTTAGTACTGGTAAAGGCGGTGTTGCCAGTTCTCACGCTACTGCTTATGGAGATCCTTATTTCAGTACTTTAGGCCAAGGTAAAAATATCAGGAATAACAAAAAAAAGTTCTAAATTACATCAGAAAGTACGTCAGTAAGAGATAAAGATTAGGCTTGACATTATCGTACAATAATTATATTAGTAATGTCTCTGTTTTTACCTCTTTTTCATATTGTTGCACATTACATACAAATATGCGATAACAATGTTCTTGCATGTGCTTTTGTACCCGTTGCAACATCTACAGCTCGACATCCACACAGATCGCCACATTCAAAGCATTACACAAATAGCAAAATGTGTAAATAAAAACTTAAAATATCACATGATGACACATGATGACCATGGTGGCAAGCCTCCATCTTGCACCTCCTTCGTGTATCACCGTGAATAGTCAAATCAACAAGCTTGTACCACTTGTTTCAAATATAAAATTATCTATAAAATTTCTGAGCAATATTACAATATAGTTTAAATCGCTTAAATTATAATTAGTCATCTGTGGGTTTGAATTTAATTACTCGACTCTCGAAACAGACAGCTCGTAAAAATGTGACAAAGTGATACAAATATCTTTAGGACAACCGTATAAAAAGCACTATCCTATAATTGGAATTGTTCTGTCTACGCTTTACCTGTTTTCAGTTGGGGTTCTGGTTTCATGTTTAGTCTTTTGTTATCAGTTCTGCGTGATAAGAAATAAATGAAAACTCGTTGAATTTTGTGAATTAGTACGAAAGCCGACCACCATCGATGGCATTCGTTAGCTGTACTTCTCTATGGCAGGTTTCGAGATTCGCCCTATTTCTAACGTTATTTAATGGTAACTCTTAACTAACGAATTAAATTAACTGATCGTACAGAGTATTAAATAATAGTGATGTAACAAGATTGTTCTAAACGTTAGAGTTAAAGAGTTAAAGTCAGTTAAAATGTAAATATTAGTTCATAACCTCTCCGCGCCGGGGTAATTATAAAATCGGTATGTACAATCATGCTAAACATGCTTAAGTGCTTCGTTCGACTTGAATCAAATTAATATAAACTTATGACAACGTTATATATAATATATATGTATAAAGTAAAAAAACAAAAAAGTATCTAGTTAAATATATCACAGATCGTCAATGCACGCGTGCTTATTCAGTTAATGCAATGTCGCAGATCTAGCCAGAAGTGGCTCGATGAATTTTGATTTTGAATTTGTTTTTGATTTCACTTATGATCCAGCATGTGCGGCGTGTTGAATTCAAATATTTACAACCAAATGCCGTTTAGTGTACGCGCAATAGATCATCATGTCGTTGTCGTTGCCGGTGCTACCAACTACTCACAATTCTCAGCGCGTTGTTTCGCTGTAATAGCGGTAAGTTCCTCTTCTAGCGGGGCTTGTTCATCGACAAAATTGATGCTGCCTGCCTTATACCACACGATAACGTCGACGAAGAACGCACACAGTAGGATTGCTCCTGTTGTACCTGCAAAACGCAACGAAACGAATGACTAACTGAATATTCTATAATGTGAGCCTTTCGTTTCTTACCATGGTAAAACATCCTAAACGTGCTGGAATCATAGAAATTACAAGCACCTTTCTCATCATCAACTGTCTTCCAGTCTAAACAAGCCGAATCCACCACTGCACCATAAACAATCGGGCATGGTACATTCCCGAAGAGTCCAATTGCGAATTGAATCAGCCCCAACGCCATTGCTTTGTCTCTAGGATCCACACAGCGTAAGATCAACAGCATAGACCCTACTTCTGAGGTAGAGTGTATGAAGACGAAGACCGAGAAGAGAATGATGTACCAAATGAAGTTATTACAAGGTGCCTCACAGGATCCAATGGCTGCACTCCCGAAAATACTACCGGCGTCATCTGCCAGCATAAGGGTGCCATTGTCGAAGGTCATTCCAGGAGGTGGATCTCTAAGGCAGGTGCAGTCGGAGTACTCTACGATCTTCCCATCGCGCTCGGTGAAATTCCGGCAACCAGCATGACACGCAGAGTAGTAGGATAGACCGTCCTGCCCGCAGATCGGCGCGAAGCGATCACCGCTACAACTGCAGCTGGTGTTGCAGACTGGCTCTGACATCCCATGGCCCTGCAGCTCGTTCATTGGACATCCGATGAACATCAGAATACCCATACCTAAGGTAATAATTTATTGGTGTACAGTGATAATAACTTTAATTAGGAGGTATGAAGTATTACCTAGGGCGTAAATGACAGCTGTGAATGCAATCCACGCAGCGACAAAGCGCGCATTGGGTTTGATTCTCAAGATGAACACACCGCTGATGATTATACCAAGGCCCATGACAAGAATACCCCCAACCCCTACAAAATGAATTCATGTTTAAACTAATATGCGCTTTCAGGTCAGATGAGAATATGTACCTGAAATCATATTCGCAGAGGGTGTAGGCAACCTAAATTGACTCTCGAGGTACTTGGGCAGAAAAGTGTAGAGTCCAGCAATGGGCAAGATGTGCAACACGCTGCTCGCCGTTCGGAACATGAGGATGTCATTCTTAAGCAGCCTCTTGACAGTCTTCGGAAAGTCTGTAAGAATATTAAAAGGTAACACAAAGTACTTCATTCGGGCATCAGTTCATATTGCTCTCACGCCAATGGGCAATAAAAGTTTAAGTGCGACAACGACCTAACGAAGTGAAAACAATCGCCGGTCAAAGCAAACAATGAAACTGCACAGGCACCGTTAGGCAATACATAACACTAAGTGATTGAAACCAGTGAACGCCAATCATTTCCACGCATAACAAGGAAGAGGTTTGCTGGTTGCATAAGTGCGCACGTTAGGTTTAATATAATGAGTATATGCTTCGAGCGTGAAATCGCCTGATTCCTCTGGCGTGTTTTGCATGCGGTATCAAAGTATGTCAAGTTCCCGTAAGTCACCGCATTCGTAATGCTAAATGAAGTCGCACAATTATGCAACCATAAATGTAATTTCGCGGTGGCAAAATGGCGCCTATGTTGGGTGTGCATTTGGCGCGTTCGCCGATAACAAAGAGCAATGACCACCACGCCGTGGGCCGTGACTTTGCGGCATTACTCACGCCGGGCGCTTATCGCCGCCGGCGACGCGGCCAATAAAGTGAAATCGTGCGAAATATCGCGCGTTTTGCACGCTCACCTCTAATGCTGGGATGCTTCCGGCCATTGCGGTGGATGCGTGGTTGAGGGGCGCTGGGCAGCCGCTTCGGGAAAGCGAACATGGCGAAAGAAGTCAGCATGAGTAATCCAGAGATTAACACCAGTCCTGTAAGCACACAGAGGCAATAAATTAATCAAATCTAGATGTTGAAGCAGGTGTGAATTGAGGTTATGTCCTACCTAACCACCATGCTCCTACCCAGCGTGGATCAGATGCATCAATCTTAGGATCTACTGATAGATCTGCATATACACTGGTACAAAGTGACCCTACAATGAAACCCAAAGCAGGACCAAGGATTCTCACGCCGATTGTAATAGCTAAATCAAAGCAAAGAGTAAGTTATTCGAATTTACAAGTTCAGAAGTATGAACGGTTTACCAAAGTATAACGGGGACTCTTTACTAGCCACATTATCGTCAATATAAGGTATACCCAGAGTATATACAGCAGTTTGTCCCATCCCCACTCCTAATAAACTAATGAAGAAGATAGCCAAGACAATTTTCGTTACAGATGGTTGAATGCGATGCTCGGCAACCCAATTCTCAGCCATATACGGCAGCCCATCGTACACCATATCAGGATGCGTCGTCATCATAGACATTTCCATCACATCGCTGAGATTAGCCTTGCAAATACTCGGATCTCGATGGATTCCAGTTAGGTCATTCGAGTTGATCAACTGCTTTCCATAGATAAAATGCGGCAGTGAGCAGGTAAAACTCGACACTGCAAACAAGACCATACCCCATGCTATCCACTTAGGTCTATGCCCTTGTCCACCATAGTACGTGAGAAGCAATGATGATCCAATCTGGCCAATCTCGGTTGCGCTCATAATAATCCCAGTAATTTTTGACTGGATCTGAAAGAGTTTCTCGATGGTCGTGATGGCGCTGACGAAGTATGTATGGTACATTCCCTGCAACACCCACGCGATGCAGAAAACCATGAGAAACGCTTGCTTCGAGGCGAATTTCTGCAACCAGTTCGGCGCACATGGTCCCAGTCCACATTCGGTATCGCTTTCATCGAAATCCGCCTCGCCGTTTACGGCGAAAGCCTTGCTCTGGGTGATGTTGAGTTGGGTCTGTTCCCCGGGATGGTGATGGTCATCGTCGTGGGATAACAACCGCGCGCTGCCATTCATGGGGGCGTTGTTGTTGGAGGGCGCCTTGGTGCCGTTCGTAGCGGACCACGATGTACCGTTTGCCTGCGGCGCGGGCGCTTCGTGATTGGCCATGATGGTTGGTGTGCTGACGATCTCGGGATGAATTTATCACAGGAATGATATCACTGCAACAATGAACCAACTGTAATCAACGCTGTTGATCTTTGTGATGATTAATGGCTTTGCGGATGGTTGAAGTATGGGTAGACTATATTGTGAATTAATGGCATACTGCGCAGCACGAGAGGTGGACCAAATTCGGATCGCACGTCCAAATATCTCGCGTGTGAAATAAAGTAAATAAAAGTGGATCTCGCTGCCGCTTTCTAAAATGCCGCGAATCTTTACATAAGTAGATTGGGATTTAATTAATCGAAATGCCGCAGATCGGCGGTGGTGTGAGCATGCGATTCGTGCGGTAATCGCCTGTAATGTCACTTTCTCGCGTTTTCTTGCTTCGCCGCGCAACTGTTTGAACTGGTAACATGCTGTTAGAGAAGCAATGTGTGCAAAAATCGGACGCGAACAATGCTAGACAAATAATACAAGCATCTTGTCGGCGGAGCAAGATAATAATTGAATAGTGTTGATTTTACTTCACTTGACTGCAAATACAACAGCTTATCTCTGTGAGCTGTCATTTGAGGTTAGAATGTCCTTAGCCGGAATAAGGAAATTAAACATTTGTGAATATTTTGGACTCAAGTGCCCAACTTTGATTTGAAATTCACACCTAGTGCCGAGTGTATGTACGTACATGTACATTATGTGTTTGCACGTTTGGGCGTTCAGAATTCGTGCGTTTTCGCGAAACCGTTGATGCGCAGCGCGGCAGTAAGGCGGCGGGGTCAACGTCATCGCGCCGTTTCGTCAAACATTTATGTATGTAGGCTAAACTAAGAATATCGATTGTAGTTTGGGCAAGAAAAACGACGGCTGCAACGCCGGCATACCGGCATACTAAAATTAAACGCGAACTGTTCCAGGACGCGCAGCAGCCGCGTGCGAATACGACGTGGAATGCGCGAAAGGCCCAGGAAGCGGTGTGCAAGGTGCAAGCTGCAAGTGCAGGCAACAGTTAGAATTGCGCTACGTGCAAACATCTAACGAACGGGCAGAGGTATCGTGACATGCCAACATTTTGAAAACAAAAGGTGTTGCAAGGAATTACGGTTACATTAATAATGCATATGATGTGAAGATGGGAAAAGTTGTTGAGATGGTTTCGGTTTCAAAGAAGAAAGGGAAAGGCCTGCGGGCGGTGCGCGCGTTCTCGAGTCGTCCTCTCGCAGCGACAGCTTCACTTTTCAAACCGCCTTCGAACTTTTCCTTGATCACTGCGATCAATTATTCATACCTTTTGTGAGCGAGCGAGTCAAATCCGGCTTGTAATCCCTTACTTGACTAGCATTTTTGAACTTGTTTTATACTTGGCGATTACTTTGTAACAATTCACTAATATGTGACTTAAGGTTTGTCAGTGAAGAAATTCACAACTTGTTGATATTCATTCAAAGGCGCGCACACACGAGAAGAACACTTTCTCCGACTGGCGTGAGGCGGCACCCTTCGAAGACGAGAGCCAAGCGCACACTGCGAATTGGCACGCGAGCGTGAGCCGCGGCCGGCACCGTGCGCGCGAGCGGGGACTCGATTATATTAGCATAATGGAGCGCGCACCCGACGACGACGCCGCCGTGACCCAAGCCCCGTCGTCGGCGATAGCGGCGCAGAGGATGTGGGTTATCTCTTCAGCCAGCAGCTGCCGAAACCCCGGCGGCACGACAAACCAGAAATCGGCAGCGCGCGTAAGAAAACATCCTTAAAGTCGGAATTGACCGATTCCACAGTTGGGACCAACCTAGCCGCAATTCACACCTCGTACTTTACAAATAAATGGTAAGAAAGTGTATGATATTGTAAGAGGCGAGAGATAACACGCTAACCAGTCATCAGTGAGAGGAATGTGTCATGAGGTCGATAAGAATTTTTGTCGCGTCATTTTATTGTTTATGCTGCAGACATGATGCGTTGCATTGTTGGTTGCATTCGCCCTAAATTAATATCGATTAGTGCTCATTTGGTTCAATCTATCTAGTTCTAGACTAGAGCCGCAAATGATGCATTTCATCCAGACGCAAACGCAGTCAACTTATTGACACCCGCTTAATTCAATTTTCCGCCGCAAACAACACAATTCCCAGTGTGTTTCCAAAGCATAACTATTGTGATACATGCATAAATATGCAAATCAGTGATGAGAACACCGTTCGGGTGTCGCTTCGTCAGTTGGCCACATGACGGCGGGCGTCCGAATACGGACAAACTTGCGGGGAAGACGCATCGCCGAGGGCGGCGACGCAGTGATTGCGAATCGCATTGCGCGCCCGCACCACAATTAACGCGCCGCCGTCTCTGCGGACCCGAAAATAAACTTCGCCTCGAAAATGCACCGCGACCGCCGGCGTGTGACCTACTACGGGTGCACTCAACTTTCGCTAGTTAGCCAGCGCCACCCGGCCGGTCGCGCAGCGCATAAGTCGAAAGCGCTTTATCACGCGAGCGGCGGGCGGCGGTGCTGCAGTTGAGGAGGAAAAAAAGACGCCGGCCATTGATTCATCTGCGATTAAATGATTGCGCGCATAAAGATAAGCAAGTGGGCCGCCTTAATCGGGGGTAATCCCAATCGGCGCAGTAACCACATTCACCGCGGACAAAAAACGCAGAAATATGGCGGTGTTTCCGTGTCTTACTTTTAAGTGATTCGCCCACTTTTGCGCTTCGCCGCCCAAAATCGAGGTCGCATTTAGATTTCAAACGCGCTTATTCTTCTTAGTTGGTCAAGAGTTTACATACTTTTACTTCACGCTGCGATTTTAGGGACGAAAAAATCTACATTAAATTTCTATTAAGGCCTAGACTAATTACTTTGGCCACGGATGCGCGCAGAGTGGAAAAAAACAAGTCGAAGACGAAAAGTAGATTAACCTTGGAATACGAAAAAAGACGGCGATTATCGTAAAATTAAAGCAATGCCTATCAATATTTACAAAAAATCAAAGCAAAAGAAGTTCATTCTATATCATCGATATTTATTGTTGGCAAAATCAAATTTCAAAATGATTCGAATTTATTATTTCTAGAAATACTGCGCGGTAAACATGGTAAAGGATAAGTTTGGTTATGTCAGTATGTCTACTGTCGATTAGTGATGCATTTGGAATGACTTTCAACTGGTTGTCCGCAATTAGCATGATAGCAATGAGTAACATTCTCCTCGCCCAATTTCGCGCAACCACCGAGAAAATTGTAATTATTTATCCACAAATAATCAATTCTCATTGTGACCTGTTTCTGCGCGCCGCGGTCGGGGCATAAAATGCATTTATTGCACTTATCCGCGCGCCGCAATTGATTGAATACTCTTCGCCGCATGGAATCAAGGCCTACTTGTCAATTCCGAGCCCGTTCATGGTAATTAGATCATATTTCACGTATATATCACCAGCATGTATCATTTATTTTTATTTACAACAATTATAGAAACTTCAATTAACCTACTGCGACTGCTTATAACGTCCACAATACTAATCTAAAGAGATTGTGCTACTACAAGGAAGAATAGAATAACTCAAAATCAAGCACTAAACGTACTCCTATTTGGACAACATGCAAGCGGTGTTGTTTTGAGATAAAATTAAGGTGCTGGTGAACTTGTTAGATAGTTAAGAACAATTGCAACATGCGGTATGATGATCGACATGTCAACTTGTTGGGCGACGCTTTACAACAAACATTTGTAACACGCGCGCGCACTCCGAGAAATGCTCGTACGATTTCTTCAAATTATATAATTAACAAACAATTTTATCTGAACAAACAGAAGTGAATTTAGGTCAATACGATTTATACAATGTACACATTGTATGGGCGCATGTATCGCACTCCTTCGCCGGGCGCATGCGCAATGGGACTTCATTCTTAATTCGGACTTCGAGTGGGTCTTTGACGTGAATTCGCATTGTCACGTTCGATTGTAAACGTCTTACACATTTCTGTCACTCGTACTGTCACACACTGATCGAGCCAGGACAATGGCACTTGTCAAAATTTATGTAAGTTATTATCGCTATTTTGAGTTCAATTGAATTTGCTTTGTCCATGTGCAGGTCAAAAAACCCGATGACGCAGCTCGGGAGAGGTCGGGATTGAGTAGCCAAAGGATGTTGAGGGCGCCTACGTCGCTGCAACTATGTCATATGTCCAAATATTGACAATGGGTAATTAACCAATAAAAGGTGTGTACAATTTATTACAAGTGTGTTCAAGTTGTTTCAGGTAAAACATTAATCTCTCATTGTTTTACGGCCATTCTAATAGTTTTTTAAAGTTATATTCTAAGAAATTAGGTTAAATTAATTCATCTGTTATATACTTATGCTAACCACTTGCTTCTCTTTTGATGACCGACATTTTTATATTTAACTTTCGTCTCATCAACATTCGCACGATTCGCGCTAAGAATACCTAAAAAAAGGAGTTCACACGTCGCAAGTTTCGAATTCGCAACACGTGAAGTAAATAGCAGACTCTCCACCGTTCTTCTCCAGCATGGTTGAAAACAATAAAGACGCGGAATATTCGCAGGCGTGATGCGCACCTGAATAAATTCGTCCGACTTTCGAAATGTCAAGGCTGGCGGCGATTTTTCTGCGTGAAACGCGCTGATTTTGTTTATTTTCCGCGGCGCCGGTCTGTGCGCATTCGCTACACGTCCGTGCTGTGAGCAAACATGTTTATTTGTAAATAATAATCGGCAGACGGGCGCGTTTTTATTTTTGTGTGGATTCGGTAGCGCAATGCTGTACACGCTGCAATGGCGCGCGCGGATGAAAAGTGAAATGGGAAAAGCGCAAGGTTGAGCGCATCGAGTGTGAGAGTCGTGAGAGTAACACCGAGAGGGAAAGCTAGGAGAACGGACATGGACGAACTCTCGTTGGCGCATGCGCAATAGAGATATTTTAAGATTTTGTTTTTGTAAATAAGTAGGGAACATTGAAAGATGATAAGGATGAACACGAGAGTTATAAAAGAGGATATAGGAAGTAGATTCAATTTAAGGCTTAAAAAGTTTTTTTATTAAATCACCACCAACCAAATCATCACCACGAACCAAATATAATAATTATTGGCCGGGAGTGCTACATAAATCCCCTTAAATTACACTAAATATCTAGACAAATACACAGGCTGTTTTAAAAGATTTCCGTGCAATCAAATCGTATTTTACCTGAAACATTTGCGTCAATTCGCGCAGTCACAAATTGCCATGAATTTGCAACTTTATTGTCACGAAGTAGGGGGCGTTTTACAATAGGAAGAAACAAGTGAAGAACTTTTCCTTAAATCATAATTTACCGTGACTTTTCCACAAAATTCATACTCAAACATCTTCTTTCATTGCATTTTCTAAGAATTCTTTAATGCAGTCCTAACAATATGTCACATTACGTCATAAAGAAGTCAACTGCTTGACAGACATCTTCAAGATGTTTAACCTTGATTTATTGCACTTTCAAGTGCCTGTGTTGTATGACACAACACAATTGCTTGTTGTTTGAAAGTTTTAAGTATATTGATAAATTAGAAGCGCGACAAATGCATTGCAACTAATTGCACGATGCATCAGTTTGTTTGTGCATCACGTGTGCAGTCACGATAGGCAGGCTAGACGGCTAGATCGCGCGACGATGCTAGCGATAAACTAAGCGGTGTTAAGTGCCGATGGTTAATCGATTGATTGTTTCATTGCTAACGACGCGCGTCGGCGCGAAACAAAACGGAAAAAAATTCATTCGTTACACTTGCATCCGAGGAGTGCATTTGTTTTTTTTTTGTCGTCATTCGAGGAAAAAGGGCCACAATTTATTGGCGCTGTGAAACAACTTTCTCGTGAATTTAACAACCTGAGGGCTTTTCGGAGAAGGGACCAGATTTTTTGTGCTTTGTACACACAAAGTTGGAAGATGCTTCGTGCTTGATTTGTCCGAATAATGACAGAGTTTTCACACACGTAAACTTGGTTAATATTGCTTAATGTAGTCAAATCAAATGCTACCGGCGGACAAAATTCAATTATTACTATTATATTCACCTTGACCGAACACACAAGTTGCTACTGCGTTATTTTGGTTGCCCATAATTTCGCGACCGCTTCGCCGGCCGGCACATCAAGGTCATTGCTATTACAAATCATTCCAAATCGTGTGATTTAACCACCGTATGCAAATTTCGACAAGCGTGATATTTCTTATTGTTGCACAAATAATAGAGTGCTCAATAATAGTGTTGCTAGTATAGCATACATGTTTTATTGTGTTGTAGCAGCGAAATGATTCAAGATTCTGAGATGCGACGAGTGCGCCAACCGAGGGAGATAAATAAAAAGTTGTTGGCCAACCGCGCGCTGGTGTCGTCGGAAGCGCGTCTGCATCACCGGCGATAACCGCGACCGCCGCCGTCTGGCGCGAGACCCGCCTCGCCGCAGCAAGTAAACAGATAGCGCGAGCACACCGAGCGCAAATATGAAATAATGCTGAATAAATACGGCGTGCACCATCAGAGATGTGATTAACTCCCAGCGCGGGCAGGTATGAAGGCGAGTGCAAGCGCATCTTCAGCCGCGTGCTCTTGAATTCTGGGCATAAAATGGTGCGCATTGCGTGGAAACACGCGAGATTCGTAGGCGTGTTGCGGCCGCGCGCTGTCGGGTTGTTTATGTTCAGCGCGGGCGTCGCCTCTGTTGAGTAAAGGGTATAAATATATTTACGACTGCCTGCCGCCGCCACGACCGCCGCGTTTTTCTGCGCCGGTCGCGCGCTCGGTCGATGCCGACGCACGTAGACACACCGCCAGACGTCGCGAAGCGAAAGGGACAATTCGGGCAATCATCGTGGACGTGACGCGTTTTTCGACTGGCCGCCCGTCTAGCCGACGACGAGCCTGTCCATCCGTGGAAGGCCAGGCAAAACTGCGGAGGATTCCAGCGAGAAGCTAGTGTGTTACCTGTAACTGCGGCTGATGACAACATGTTTTATCGAATGTCCACCGGATCGTCCTTCTTGATCGCGCTTCTTGGTACACTTGGAACTAATTAATGATTACACCTAGCTGCGAATGTTTACAGTTCGTGATAGTTTTGAATGTGTATAGGCGCCGTCTGCTTTTTGTTTACTTTCGAGGGGTATAAAATATGATTGTAAATAATCAAATTGATTATCATTCCTCGATGTTCAATGAGTATAGTACAACTCGCGTGCGCGTGTAGCGATGTGAAAGAGTACCGCACTCCGACGCCGAACTCATCAGACTGCCGATGTGCCGCTGCGCCCGCTACTACCCAGTCAGTGTACGGGGTTCGAGAGGAGCGCGGACGCGCCGCGCACACCGGCGTAACTCAACGAATCGTCGATGTCGCGCGCCGGGTCCGCATCGCTTGGATTCCATTCCATCGCGTTTGATGCCCAGCAGGATGCCCTAGGACTCCAGTCGCTATAAAGCGCCCCCGACGGTGTCGAAAAACAACCGCGGTAGTGCGCATCACCCACGCTTGATAAACATTAACACGGCCGGAACGCGCAGCATGTCTTCGCGCCATGTGCGCGCGATTACGTAACCAGAGTGCGCACGTTGTGTTGTACATGCAGTACAACGGGTACGACATGCATATACATGTCTTTTTTGCAGCAGCAGTAGCGGTGAGCAGGTAACTGAAGAGCGGTCGCAGTGGGTCTCACTCTTCATATCAAG
>JAODIE010000004.1:4051807-4082877 GCA_027575565.1 Diploeciton nevermanni | reverse complement strand
TGTCTTTTTTGCAGCAGCAGTAGCGGTGAGCAGGTAACTGAAGAGCGGTCGCAGTGGGTCTCACTCTTCATATCAAGACGAATACAGTACTGGGCTTAGTTGGATTTAAGGGCGAATTTAAATCCAACTCCTGCATATCTTTGAAAGAAACTTTATACAAAATAACAGTTTTCCCCACATTTTAGTCCTATAGCAATTCTATAGCTGAATTAATACTGCATAACACACTTAAAATTAGCGAAGTTTAGCAGATTACAGAGTAGAAAACAAACATAAATTACTTCTTACATTCTAGTAAATACTGCAGATATTCCTTGTTATGAGTAACAAGTAAGGCAAACATAGTTGCTTTCATTCCTAAATCTGCAACAAAAAAACAACAACACTTATTCATTTCTTATAAACAATCACAGCAAAATACTTACATTGCAACAGAACAACGTGAACAAAACAGTTCTGAACATTCAGTACAACTCTTAATGCACTCTGTGCATAATGAAACTTCACAGAAAGCACAGCTTCCTTGAATAAACTTCATTTCATTACATTCTTCACACTGTCGAGGAGCTGGTACAGAATTCTAAAAATAACAAGAAATCAACAAGTATCCTTAAAAGTTATGGCTAAAATAATACATACCTTTATGTCATTATTTTTGTTTGTTGGTGTCGCCAGGCGATTGTTATTATTAACTCCGTTAAACAACAAGCTCAAAGTTTTATCTGCATTAAGTAATTGTGATTAGTGAGTAATGCGGAGGCATGAATTAACCTCAAATTACCATAGATGTTTTTTCGATAGTCCTCTCCGCGGCGTTCGATGTCATGCGTTGCGACATGCTGTTTTCGTTGCGGCTCACAATGGTCCTCAAACGGGCACTGACGTTTCGACATTTTCCAACTGGACTCGTATGGCTTTTCGTAGAAAATGCATGGAAACAAAAACTGGCCTACCAGTGCCGTTTGTAGTTGTGCCTTAGATTTAAGCTGTAATGCGCATGCGTTAAGGTGTTCGGGTACTTTCGACACTCCCGAAAAAAAATGTTGATTCCACCAGCTATTTCGTTTTTCTTGGTAAAATTAACTTGAATCCTTTCATTTATGAAGTGTACCTTTTTATAGAATATTATTTTCTACATATTTAATATTTTACATTATATTCTATATTAATTTAAACTTCATGTATTTTTAACTCTGACGTTCGACTTTCATTGGTTGTAGACACAACAATTGCAACCGCATACGTTGTTTACACTTGATAATAATATCTTCAACAATCCTGTAATAATAAATTATAAGCGTTGACCGCTTCCAGACACTAAAATAAATCACTTACGTCTTATCTCCTGGATTCTCCAGTCGTGGAACCGCCCCTAATGCTTCATCAAAATAAAACTTCGCCTCCGACGTTAAATACCCATAAAACACTTCCTTCAACATTCGAATATCCGCAGTTGCTTGTTGAATCCCCGCCGTGCTGAAATTTCTCACACAATCCATCAGTCTATACAATTCCTCTGCAATTGTCTGCACAACTTGCGGCAACACACTCGAAACCAAAGCTGGCGAAATGCAATTCACCTCACAATGAACATGTATTAAATTATTAATGCACTCCTTTGCGTATGGCCTGATATCTTTCGGTGTAATATTTGTATCCCAATCAAATCGCTCCAAGTACATTGAAGGCTCAATTGTTCCTACAAGAGGATCACTCTTCTCCTCTAAATAGAATTCTAATACTGACTTCTCGACTTGTTCTAATTTATCGGCACAATTTCTGATTGCTTGGTGTGGGACTGGATAGCCACTTTTTGCGAAGCTTTCCTCCAAGTTCTTCAAGACTACTTGCCTTGTGTATTGACAGTTTGCGAGGGATGTAAGAAGTCGTTTCTCCCAAGTGGGCAGTGTTTTCTTATTGGTGGTACTTCGGTATTTTGTGGGTGTTCCAATTAGTTGGGAGACGACCGGAGAAATGTCGTCGTCTTCGCTGTCTTCTTTCGCTGCGAGGTTGGCGAGGACTTTGTGGAAGACTCCAAGCAGGGAATCTACTTGGTTGTCGAGTTCTTTGTGAGCTACTGGGTTTTCGAGAAGGGAACCTTCACGCTGTTCACTTGTGAGGACTGATTCTCGGATGATTTGGATTACTTCTTGTACAGCTTGTTCGAATTTAATCGGCTACAACATACAAAATCCAAACATAAACCAAAAATCCGAAAAACAAAAATTTATTACGATAAACGTACCAGTTCTGTAATCCCATTGTGCTTCCCATTAAACTCAATCTTCCAAGTCTCTTGATTCGACAGCTGTTCAATCTGCTCCGCTGCTTGTTTAAACAAAATATTCATACAATAGATCCGCAAATCCAAGATAAAGGTAAACACAATATCCAATGCTTCATTCGGCAAATCCAACTTGATCAAAATGCCATACGTCGCTCTAACATGCCTCAAACAAGTTGGAAGCCATGGTTTAATCAATTCCCTATACTCCTGCCTCCACTGCCCATATGTATGCTTGTCATAGTTCTTATCCAATGTATGTGGAATAATCGCAGCGCGCAATGTCTTACAAAAAGCCTCCATAATCGATAAAACAATATGCTTGAACTCTACTTGTCTTCCAGGTTCAATCTTCACATGTAACTCACCAGTGAAATAACTCTGGCCCAATCGCCATAAATTGGGAAATAGTTGCGATACAATCTCGCATAAATCTTCAATGAATAAAACAGATTCGGGAACTGTTGACATATCCTGTGGAGTACTGTTGAATTTGGCGAATTTATTTCCACTTCCCTTGATTCTACTCTCATCAAAAATGGCTTCCTCAGCTTGTTTATGCTCCATGTAGCATTCCTTAATGCGTTTGTTAAGGTAGTCATTGTGACTTTGTATCGCGTCCCATGCTGGTTCACAAGCTGCCTCGAGGTTGACAAGATGACGAATAAGACGTTTTTGCTCTTCGACTTGGATCGGCATTTTGGTGAGTTTTGTATGCAACATATCTTGGAGTAGAGAAACACGGCGTTCAATTTCGACCAAAGCCATTTTGAATATGGGGACGTCGCTTTTGTTGAAGAGATTCTTAACTCGCATGTAGTCATTAATAACGATGTCATAATCACCTTTCTTAACGTTACGTTCGATTACGCACGGTAAACAGAACAAGAAACGGAATCGGGTGAGGACGTTCAAAGCATTGCGGGTTTTTTCTGCACGATCACGTCGTGTGAGGACATCGTCGAATAACTTCCTTGCTTCTCGCTCAGATTCTAAGAAATGTTAGATAGTCAACTTGTAGATATTATTAGATATTTATTGTTGTAGATATTATATGCTCAAATTAATTCACTCACCTTTAATTGCCTTCTCCAATGTTAATGTGGGCTCAGTTCCTTGTATTCTTGTGTCTTTCTTAAACTTTTCATCGAGAATCATTACAGTATCCAATTGGTCTATTACTGAAGAAATGTTTGCTTTCAAGAATGATAATTGCCCTTCTTTCTGGCCATCTACCTTGCGTCTTAAATGTAACATCCTAAAATTAATCAACCAACTATTATTTCTTCCATCATCATCATCTTAATATGTATACCCTGCTTGTAAATCATCAAATGAAGTAACATGATGATTCTCCAACAAAAACCATCCAGGTGAGAAGTTCTCAGATGCAATATCTCCAGATGCATTGGAAAAGTAATCCATTAAATCCTCCTCTGGAAATTTCTTCTCATTACCTTCAACTGACAATCCTAAAGGATCTTCCTGTTGATAACTGCTAGGTGACAATGAATGCCTCCCCCAAACAAAAAGTGGAGCTTCTTCAACCCAAACTGAGCTGTCTTTCATAGGACCTATAGTCTTTTCAAAATATCCTTTGAAAGAGACATTGCAGGTGCCTTCTCCACCAATTCTTGTTGTAATGATGACATCACCTGTTCCTTTGCAAGGACCAGAAATGGCTATGATTTTTGTGGAGGATTTCCATTCTGCTGACAGAAGACAGTCAAACCCACAAATTCTAAGACCTAATGTGGAGAAATAAATTTAAAATATTGCTTTATTGTAAAGGGAGTATTTTATAATGATAAAGTACATACCAATTAAATCAGTAGGCTTTGTACCAAAGTTTTCGCCTCGAATAGTGATTCGCGTCCCTTGCGGACCTTCATTTGGTGAGAGACCTGTTACTACCGGAGATGGCACCATTTTTAATTATTAAATGCAAGATAGTTGCGAAATTAGCACATGGACATTAATACGATCATATTCAATACAACATCACTTGTTTTCCTACTTTAAAATGAGTAAGAAGTTGCTTTGGTTGCATAAATTGCAATATCGCAGTTCAGATATTTTAAATATTTTGAATATTTTAACAGAAAATTAATAATTATTTTGTATATTATTATTATTATATAGTTATTATATTTAATATTTAAATAATTTAAACTTTAAACAATGTTTGCAAAATCTTTATTTTAAACCGTTAAAACTTTATTTCCTTTTGCAACACTTTGTTAACGTGAAGCGCTCTTAAATGAAATGTGTCGGGGTGCGTAACTAATCGACATGCGATTGTCACAGTACATAAGTTTGTACATGCGCACTGCTGTATTGTTTTGATGATAATTTGATAACGAACGTAACGTACAATCGAAAATCGCAGACATTTTTGCGTGGATAATCTCGGCACGAGCGCGCGCTCTTTTAATACGTTTTCGTTCTCCGTTGGTTTGGTTGCGTCCGGTAGATCGCCGTTCACGCTCCATTCCTCGCACTGCATAGCATTGTAACGAAAATCGAACAAACGGTGATACAAGCTTATTAACAAAATCGAATCTGCTCGTTTCTCACCCTTAAACGGTCGCAAGTTCTTTGCTTATCACCGTTTTAGCGCGTACGGAGCGTGCACAACTTGCAACAGCAGGGCAGCATGAGTGAACAGGAAGCTGAGCAACAGAACACCAATGTAAGCCATCATTGTTCTTATTTCTTTTGTACACATTTATGATGGGTATTGATAAAATCTGGTGGCTTCATGCAGATGAGTGCACATGATATGGAGAAGTTGGAAGAGGAGAAGCTGAAGGCAAAGTATCCTGCTGGTGCCATGGCTGCAGGCAGATCAATCAGTGGACATACTGCCTTTCTGCAAAAGCGGCTTGCAAAAGGAGTAAGTGCAACAAACATCAATCACCCTAAGTTGTGGTGGCATGAATGCAAATTTTTGATACCAACCTTCAATTTTAGCAAAAATTCTTTGATTCTGGGGATTATCAAATGGCAAAACAAAAGATAAGCATTAATAAACAGCCGCTAAAAGTGGCGGGCCCCGTGAATCCATTCGCAACCACCGGAGATGCCATTCCCACACCGGACACCGTCCCGGCGCGGAAAACCTCAATCATCCAGCCGACAAAGTTCACGCCAAACATCAGTTAGTTCCCGCACACAGAACGCAAAGATTATTTTCTATTTTTTGTTTTTTGAACTTAGTATTCATATGCTTAGGGAAATTATTCTCAATTAACTGGTGATACAAATTAATTAATTAGCTCTACAAAATGGTTGCAAATTAGCTCTGGAGTCTCAAGGTTTGTGGAGTGGAGGCGACGCGACATAATATAGCTGAGACTTTATTGTTTTTGGCAGCTAAAATACTAATTAAAAACAAGCAAATAAGAGATTGCATTAAAATGTGAATTTGAAATGAAATTAATACTTTCTAGCATAAAGCACTAGCTGGGATTTTAAAATAATAGCAACAGGTTATGCGCTGTATAAATTAAGCTGTAATTAATATTCTTGTAATGTAAATAAGTTTGTGGCGTCAATTTAAAGCATTTGCAATGATATTTGGCGAATTCATTTTATTTGTTTGGTGAAACAAGATATGTAGATTGGGTTGCATATTTTGAAATGGAAAGTTGCGCACAAACAACGCGCATCTGTTGACGTTCACAAAATCGCCGTGGAATTCGTGCGGTTGTGGAAGAAATAACATCAAGTGTGTGCGGGCAGTACGAACGCCATATTTCTTACCTCTGTGAGCTTGTTTCCCGTCGATTTCTACGTCCTAGAGAACAATAACCCGCATCTTACACTCGCAGACAATCCGCGCGTCATGACGACCGCCGCGGGGGCGTTTTGACAACGTGGACACCGAGCTCAACTGCTAAACACTGCTACGCGAATTCCGTCATCATCGAGTGTTCCCCGAGTGAGTGCGTGCAGTGCTGATAGCTAGTGCAATCATGAACCGCAGCGGCGACGGGCTGGTGCAGCGGCGCAATGTATTGCGCGACGGACGCGATGGGGAAGGTGCTCGTGACCACAATTCACCCGAGGAGAAAAAATCAGATCGTGTTGATGGTGGTGATGATGGTGACTCGAAGGAAACACGACTTACTCTCATGGAGGAAGTGCTTTTACTGGGATTAAAAGATAAAGAAGTAGGTTAATTCCTGATGAATGTATTTAGTTTGAATAATTCTGTTATGTTTGTTGTATTAGGGGTATACATCTTTCTGGAATGATTGTATTTCAAGTGGACTAAGAGGCTGTATCTTAATTGAGCTGGGATTGAAAGGCAAAGTGGAGCTGGAAAAGGCTGGAATGAGACGTAAGGGTTTACTGTCAAGGAAACTTGTGCTCAAGAATGACTCAGCCACTGGTGATGTCCTGCTGGATGAGACATTGAAACATTTAAAGGAGACACAACCACCTGAAGGTGTCCAATGTTGGATTGAGTATCTCAGTGGAGAGACATGGAATCCACTTAAACTTCGTTATCAATTGAAAAATGTCCGCGAACGCCTTGCCAAGAATTTAGTGGAGAAAGGTGTGCTTACAACTGAAAAGCAGAATTTCTTGCTGTTTGATATGACGACGCATCCACTTACCGATAATATTGCCAAGAGTAGGCTAGTGAAGAAGGTAAAGTATCAACATTTCATACAAACTGAGCAATACTGACTTTACTGATTGTTATCTCTTTTTGGTATAAGATTCAAGATGCTGTTTTAAGTCGATGGGTAAATGACCCTCAGAGGATGGACCAACGCACATTAGCGCTTATCTTCCTCGCGCATGCTAGCGACGTCCTGGAGAACGCCTTCGCCCCTCTTAACGACGACGACTACGAATTGGCAATGAAGCGTGTACGCGAGCTGCTCGACCTCGACTTTGAGCAGGAGGCGACCAAACCCAACACCAACGAAGTGCTCTGGGCTGTCTTTGCTACCTTCACCAAGTAAAACAGTTGCAGCTGCGCGAGTTTGGACTTGTCAGTATTTACGCACGCTGCCGTCATTGGGGTGCAAACAGTCACAGTGCAAACAAACAAACGAAAATCGTGCTTTCCTAGAGCAAAGCAGGCGAACGAAAACAACGCAGGAAGACATCACGACTGAGGTAGTAAGACAAGAGGCGCAGCGCAATGAGAACGCAATATAGGTTAAGAATATTGAAATAATAGACATGTATGTGATACGAAAGTATAGGAATTATAGGAAACTATAGCACAGTCGGTACGACTTTCACGCGAATTATTACATGAAACTGATCTGTTGCGTTGGCATCAAATAGTGGAAAAAAGTGCAAATGTGTGCGTTCAATTCGCACCGAGCACACACGGTATTAACCAATAAACGCCAGTGTCGTAAGATAACTAATCTAAACTATTGTTAATACATATAAATTTGTACATAACTTGTTTTTATACACGAAGTAATCAAGATTATTCGATAGATCGAACTTATGCTTCTGTCAAGAGAAAGAGTGACGTTCCTTTTTGTAGTAATATGTAAAAAGTGTTATTGTTTGTTGCGTGTGCGCATATTTAAAAGATTCATGTTGTAGTTAACATTAAAGCAGAAGAGCGTCGCTCGTTTATAGCTCATATGTTAGGTTATGTTTCTAATGGCTACCTGCCATGCTGTTCATTAAGTGATGTGAATTCCTGAAATTATTTTTGATTGCCACTTGGTTGAGTACCGAGTAAAAATATATTGTATCGCATTACGAGATTACACGAGACAACGTACATTCACTTCCATGTTTCCGACATTGCCGGTCGGTCAGAAAGTATCTCTAAGGAGGAGTACAACGCGCATACATTTTTGGTCTTGTACATAAAATTACTATAAATAAATACGAATATCATCAGAAGTCATGGGTGGGTCTCACTCGTCTCAAGCTGATTGCAAACCACCAGAATCGATTATAAAACTACGTAATCCTAATAATTTAACTTAGAGGTAAAATTGCACTAGTTGTTGTTGAGTGTGATGTTGAAGTTTTGTGAAACACGTGTGTACATTGTAATGTAAATGTGAGTAGGTTTACAATTCAGTGCTCATTTCGGACGGTGTGTGCTTCACCGTCTGTACTCCCGATGCGTTGATCTGCAATCCCGACGATCCCTTGTGCGCGAGCGCCGGTTCTGCTCCTGGTACAACGACTGCGGGCGTGGTGGCTGAGGAGGCGGCACTTCCACCTGCCGGTGACACCTAGAATATTCCCAAACATCATTTATGCTGCAATTCACACATAACGCCACCAAACATGACTCAACCTCCGAAATGATGTCGGTTATAATCATTCGTGTCTTGTTCAAGTCGTTTTGTTTTTAATTGACATAAAGCAGGAATGAAACGAGAGTCCCATTAGTGCAGGCTGTACACAGTTTGTCTGATGTTGATTGAGTTGGGAAAGCGTAATATACTTACTGATAGCTGCGTATTAGAGGAGTTAGTACGTATTCCAAGCTGACCGAGCGAGAGTCGCTACAGAGCGAAGACAGTGGGGTTTTAGCGATATGAGCAGTGGCGGCATCGTGCCGATTGCGTCCACTTTGCCATCTCTGCGGCGTGAAAAATAAAATCAAGCAAATAGGAGATATAGCAAGGGTGCACAACACCCGGCGCGATCGCTGAGATATTTTCAACTTGTTGCTCACTCGAAATTCAAGTCCGGAGCGGATTAAATGAATCGCAAGCGAAAGATGAAAGAAAGAAGCATGTATATACACTCGCAGTAGTATGCCAAGTTTTATACCAAGTTACGAGAATTTTCCCACCGCTGTTAATTATTAATCGTAAGCGCCAATTCGCTGGAATTGGACTGTAACGCTATGAAGAAAGCAGAATGTATCAGAAACGCGCTTTCTTTTCACCTTCCAAGTTTAAGCGTTTTAAATGAGGATGTTTCACGCAATTAATTTCGCACTGCACTTGCAGACTTTCCTTTAGTGAATTCCGAAAACATTTTCATTTAAATTTTAATACAGAAAAGAGCAGATATATATCAAATATTCTTACATGACCTATTGTGGATTTTCTAGACTCATGCAGATGCTTCGGATTGCCATTTCTAAAATTACAACATCATAATTACTTCACCATAGAACAAATTAATTTACTAAATATTACCTATCATCTTGCTCGCCACCTAAACCAGAGTCCGTATGCTCATGGTGAATAACGCGTGGCAGTCCATTGTCGTTATGATTACCTAAATTAATTAAATTATTCCCGTTGCTTGTGCTGAAAGGGTTTGACGGTGCGTATAATGTAGATTTGGCCATTTGCCCATTCGGCATCAAGTCGATGCTCAGTTGATCAATGCTGCAAATTATCACGCAGTCAGTTTTCAATTACATTAATTAGTACGATGGTGCATTAATTAAATTCGTTCTGTTAAGCTCTTACCGTGGTAACATGCTAATTGGAGACGTGAACGCGTTGACCCCGCCGGCGATTGGATCGCTTTCCTGTTTGTAGCTGGTTTTAATACCCGCTCGACGATTTTCCAACCCGTGCGGGGTGTAGGGAGGTGGAGGGCTCTCATTTCTTTCATTTGCGGTTTGTTTCAAGTCTCGTATTTGTGGAAATTCACTGGAAAGTAACAACGACATTGTTTGATGTTTAATTAAGGTTGGGGTTTTGCGTTACCTCTTCGGTTTAATTTTCATTGATTTAGCGTGATTAGTTTGCACAACCGTGTAAGGAATCTCCCTAAGTTGAGAGTCACTCATCCCGGTAGTATCGATGAGTTTAAATTCTAAATGTTTGCGTAGTTCATCCGACAGCCATTTGTTTCCGTCTGATTGCTTGGTACTACGTGATTTACGTCCTCTGGTGCCAAGTGTACCATCATTGGTGATAGCAATACCTGCATTGTTTTTGGTTTGATCTACTGCACTTTCGGGATACCCACTGCTACCAACGGCTTCAGAGTGACCTCCTTGATGACCTCTTCGACTTCGTACAACATTAGCACGTTGCACACTGCTCTGATTAGCCTCTGCTTGCTGCTTCCGCTGTTGAACAGCTCGCCATTGTGATTCGGAATCCACCAATTCATAAAGGCTATCACTCCTTTCCGGTTTCCTACTTCTACTCTGCGACTTTCGCCTATGTGATGAATGTGATTGATTATCATGCTCGGACCCTGAGTCTCGCCTATTCCTGGACCTATGTCTTCGGTGCTTCCGGTGTGATCTCCCGGAACTCTTCGACAGTTCACTCTCATTATCAGACGTAATGCGACTCAAGTGCTTTTTACGTTTGCAAGATCGTGACTCATTGGAGCTCTGACTGTCTACCGATGACGAGCGATACCTGGGCCCCGCGGAACGCACCGATCTTGGACTGGGTGGTAGGGAGGTGTTGTACAACCCCCTGGAATGCGGTTGTGTCCACGGGGCACTTCGTGTACTCCGCGGTGAATCCGGCGCTTTGGTGGCAAACATGGGCGTGTAGGATTTCGGCTGCGACGTTTGCTCCCTACAAAGCAACTTTGCGATTAACATTCCAGTTGCACATGCATGGGTACCGATTGTATACGCATCCCGGACATTAACATGAACACGAAAACACGCTTTGTATGAACGTGTGTGGACTTACAAATGAGCTGGTTGCGGCACGGACACGTATTTGACTTCGCCCGGCTGGGTCGTATGCTCCGACTTGGCGACGACGTCCGGGGCGGATGGATCACCAGCGTCGCCGACACGCCGCTGGTAGCGTCGCGACGAGACCCTTAAGAACGAAGGCGGGGTGCGCACTTTTATCTGGGCATCGCGCACCGCCTGCTTTTCGGTGCGCCCGCTTGAAAGAAAAAAAAAAACAATGTGTAACAAACACTCAACATGCAAACACCTACATTTAATTTGGGAGCCGCCCACTGCATTCCAGCGAAAACTTTAGTGAACCCAAACAGCATATCTACAACATGCCCGGAGATGGCTTACCTGTAGCGAAAGCGAGAACTCAGCGAAAACAGATCGGGAGACGTTGGAGATACTTGCACCAGTCGGAAGAAGGCATGATGTTCAATGCAGCACTTCCAGAGATGCTTACAGGCGGACTTTGAAGGTGTCTCAAAGCCATACGTACTCTCATCGCTCTACCCGAGAAAAACAGAAATAAAATGAACTAAGGTGTGTATTATTATTATAGTCATTTACATTCTTGTCCGTGACTCGCAACATAAAATAGCGTCCCTTGAAGTAAATCTTCGATATCCTCGGCCAGTAGTAATTCCCCACAGTGTTCTTGTTCCTTAGCACTATGATACCACTCGGTGTCAAGCCCAGGAAATACTCCACATTGTCCTCGCCCTATTTGCCAGACAAGCAAGCAGTTAAAATGTAGCAAAACGACACCAACAAGTGAGGCGCTCGCAAGTTGCAAGAAACGCTCTCTCGTTTTATGATTTTATTACCAGAACTGGATGCAGGTCGACGCCGTACATGTCGAGCCATTTGACTTTATCCAGATAGCTTAGTTCCGCTACCGAAGGTAATTGCCCTCTGAAAATTACATTTGATGCATTCACCGATTCGCCTCGTTTCGAGACCATCTCGTCTTACATCTTTACCATCTTGCAGTGGCAACACTGTTGTTATACTTGTTACTACACCACCAAACTGCAAGCTGGTAACGAAGTAATGTCTCGCAACTCATGACGGATTTCAATTATGACTAAATAAGCTTGAAGTGCACTCGTGAGGAAGCAGTTGGTTGGAATTGAAGTACATACATAGTTGCATTCATTAACTTACACTAGGGTTTTGTGTAAATCTGCGATTTTGCTCTCCAGCTCGATGGACTGATTCGTCAGCAGGCGGAATTCAGAGATGTAGCCTGGCATATGACGGCGGCAATCATAATCACCTAATTCGGCTAGTTGGAATAGAAAACTCAGCTCATTATGGATACGCAGATTAACGAAATGGTGTCAAATGTCTTACATTGGACTACGGATGCACCTAACTCAGCTGCCAAGTCGAAGGACACAGGCAGACGTCCTTGTAGAATGTCCTGCTTCACTTGGAGAAAAAATTGATACCTGCAAATGCATGCAGGAGATTATTATAATTGTATCAAGTACATTTGACAGTATAATAATTAAGATAAATGCTGTAAATTACTAGTTACTCAATGTGCATCCGTAAGAACAAGTAAGGACAAGAGTTGTTTATAATTTAAGCTTATATTCATTTGTTTTTGGATTGGTATTGCAAAGCCAAGGTAAGAGCTTATGTTAGGTTGGTAACATTTGACAACCAGACTTTATATATTGAAGTTTGGATTATGGAAACCAACAGGTTTTTAAAATTAATTGGTAATCAAATTAATGAGGCTGTTTTACAGTTTTTTTTTTTTTTTAGATATTTGATTCTGTTTGAAAATACGTACAAATAAAAAAGAAGATAAATTTTAAGTAATTTAAAATTAACTATTTTTATGAAATTGGTAGTAATATCTAGTAATAACGAAGTTAGCCGATGTTATAGTGAGGTGCAGCGGCACAAACGTAAACTAAATATGCCAACACAAAAAAGAACGTTTGCTTCAATTCAATGCGGGTAAGTTTACAGCTGATTATTTAAAAAATAATCTTCATTTATTTGCTTTCTATGATTTGAATCGTAAGTAATAATTAGAATGTACTAACAGCAGTTTAGTTCATTATAACTTACTGTCAATCATAACCTAAAAGTCATAACTCAACTTCAAATGAAAAATTTTAATCACTTAAGAAAGACAAAAAAAAAAACACGTTTTAAAATTATTCCATACTAGTGGGTGCGTGTTTCAAGGCAAATATTTTAATTTTTATCTCAGTCGCTTTTGACAGCTTAATAATTAACGCACAGGCTCGGTGAATGATGACACAAAAGGGCGCAAGAAAAATGAACGTAAAAACGTGCACGTCGAAACGAGTCGACACTCGCGTTTATGTAATTACGAGAATTGTGTGAAGATGGTGAAGATTGACGAAGGCCATCATAAGCTAAATTCTTTACACAGCTCCCCACAATTCCGTACGCCACTTGTATTTCATGCAATGCATGCGGGGTGGTATCAATGGAAGCATGTTATGAACGCTAATTTCATAGCATCGTATTTTTTAGCATTCGCATGGCGGCGCAGGCAGAGCAAATAAACGCAAAAAACTTTTGATTTCACTCAACGCGAATGATTCACCATCTACACCGTGACCCGACTAAGACTGCACATTTCACGCTCAATATTTCATAAGGACATGAAAATTATGCTTTTATTGTTGTTGAGCAATATAGCAAAAGCTATTTTTAGGTTTGCTATGACATCATGCACGTGTTAATTTTGTTTATTGCGAGCAAGCTCACAATGTTTGATTGGATATTACATGGTGTTAAGACACATTGTATGTTGATGGGAGTGAAATGGGCACGCACGTTCGGACGAGATTTACTTGGGTTGTTATTGCCGGCAGCAAGGTCTGAAGAGACCGAAACCAAACTAGCAATTACTGTAATCGACTAGAACACAAAACGCTGTCTTCGCGTTCGTTTTGGGTTGTTTACTAGTCGCCGTATACTCTGTTTTCATTTGTTTCACAGATGATGGTAATGTAGAAAAGTGCAGAATGGTTGGATCCTATCTCAGGCTTAACCACTTTTATAAGAATGAAGTTATCCTTGTTTATTGCTCCTGGGATTCTACGAACTCACCTCGTTATCTCTTCCAGAAGTTTGCAAGGATCAGCTGCGTAGAATTTCACACCAAAATAGAATGTGACTGGAACATCAGCTGAATCGCTTTTCAGTTGATTGGCCAATTTCTTGGATGGGTCCAGCCAGTGCTGCGCAAACAAAATGTGCGCACGTCGCGCATATTAAGTGAGTTGCGTCGGCGGCGGTGTTTGATCACCGATTAGTTTTAATTAATTGCGGATTAATTACCGTTTGTCCGTCCGAGTCCAGGTAGCGTAGGCCGAAGTAGGCTGTCTCCAACAGGTTTAGGTGTTTCGTGACGAAGTCTAATAAGATTTGACCGACAGAGGAATCCTATAACGAGATGTTATTAATTGGTAATGAGATAATAACAGCTGTTTTACAACGTTTTCAAAGGAAGACTTTTATGAGATAATTACTTTTTGATAGCGCCACTTTGTCGCTTAAAACTAGACGATACTTAGTTTTAAGTTGATAGTGCAATTGCAACTGACAGATTGTGAGTTGGGTTGGTGTAGTGGCTTTCGAACGTTTTGTTTTTGTATTGATTTAATTCAAAGTGAGTGTAATTAATTTTATGAAGAAGAAAAACAGTTGCTATAACAATTAATGTGTAAAAAGTTTGTTTCTTCTGTGTAAGGTAATTAAGTACTAATCATGCTGTCATTGGGCTAATTTTCTAGTTTCAATTGGATTGGGTTTGACAGAATGTGAGAAGAGGTAAGAGTGTTTTTATTTTATGCAAAGTGACTGCAATCAATTTCCACTCAAAGAAAAAACCCAACAGTCATTACAACAATGACCGTTGTCCGAAAGCGTAATACGATTATAATTTGTATGCTGCAATCCATAATTCCACGTTGAAAGAAGGAACATTTTGGTTCGTTTTGGAAAAACGCCTCGGTTCATTTCCCACGCTGTGAATGAGCACCCAACAGTAGACGGGGCACGTCAAAGTTTCGACCATTTCGAAACACGCTCCAAAAAGCTCCAAATCCGCCGGCAGCAAAAGAAGTGAAGAGAATAGCAATCGCTTCTAGCCACTCATAATTGCCGGATAATGTCAGGCGCGCACGCCATCAGCAATCACTCGAAATGTATCGCGTTTAATCATTTCGCGGACGCATTCACGTAAACACTACACATAAATATTCATCCGCATACGACTCACCTGAATCTCATGCATCAGCTCTTGCTCGTCCAGCAAGACGATCTTGCAGGTGACAGCACGCGGTTTCGTGCAGAAGCAATCCATGTTTGTCGTCAATCTGCAAATAAAATGTGAATAATTAGATCAGCACTGCAGTGTGCGAGCCAGTTGCGGCAGGAGTTGTAGATGTGCGTGCAATTCGCAGTGCCGATTTTAATAGCGCGTTTTGTTATTGCCCTCGAGGCGCAATTCGTCGGGGCGTTACGCCATTACAGCTGCGCGTCGATCAAGTCATTAGCGTCATTTGGGCTTTTAGCATAGAAATTGATATCAAAACGTGTATTCTAATATCCGCTATTTTCAATTTCCGGCGGACTTGAGGCATTCGAGCGAATGATGGCGAGGAGCGGCCCAACCAGGTTGGTTCGCATGCCGATGCGCGCAGTAAAAATCACTTTTCATGCTGTGCATTCGATTGGAATCAAGTCGATTGAAAGTGGCTTCTCGGACACAGGACAGCGTTTTATCGATAAAAAGGAAGATTATTATATAAGGTGGTGATCACAGGAAACTGTACTGGTTTTAGTTTTAAGTTTAAATGATGGTGAAACGATTTCAAAGAAAAAGCGGTTGTTGAGATAGTATTAATTGATTACTAATTGATTCTGAGTAATATTGATGAGCGATTAGTAGAACCAAGATTTAAAGTTCTTCCAAAGTGTTTCTTGATATAAAAACCAGCTTGATGTACATACTTGTGAGTATTGTAATATTAAATTACGCATAATCTATTACATACAGTGAGTTTAAAATAATAGTTTATATGATCTATAAGAAGTTCGACTCTAAAATGATTTACAGAGTGTTATAAAGCTACTAATTTATGGTAGTTTTTTATATTGTTATTAGTATTTCTATATTATTTTTCACAGAAAACAATGTTGCTAAAAAAATATGCAATTGTAAAACATTGTCAGTTTTTGAGAAAGAAAAAAACGCAAACTTGGGAAGGAATACTGATTGCGCCATTCGATTTACAAGCGAATTTTACATAATATACGCCAAAATCGTTGTTGAGTTCGCACTTTTGTGTCTATTTGGTCTAAAGGGTTTTAAAGAGTTTAAAAATTATTTATTTATTATGAAATTTTAGATTTCTATTAGATATAATTGAATTTAAAATTGAAATTGACGTTTTTATTATTTTTTTTCTTTTCTAAATCACACAATATCAAGTAGAGATTTTAATGATCAAACCAAAACTTAAAGATCCTAAAAAGATAGATATGCAAAGGTGCTAATCAACCTTTTATTGCCGTCAATTAGAACTCATATCTACTGTCCACCTCGGCAAACTTTAATAAAAAAACATCCTAAAAAAACTTTGCTACAAGTTAACTTAAGCACGGTCTAACATGACGAACTTCCTGTTTGCTTCTCGTACTTGCTTTGCTTTA
Source organism: Diploeciton nevermanni (assembly GCA_027575565.1). NCBI lineage: Eukaryota > Metazoa > Arthropoda > Insecta > Coleoptera > Staphylinidae > Diploeciton > Diploeciton nevermanni. The sequence continues at coordinate 4,066,255 of JAODIE010000004.1, read as the reverse complement.
CGTAACTTCATCTTCCTAGCAACGCCTTGTCATTATTGCCTTGAAGAAGTTTGAAGAGTCAACATTCAAGCCTCAAGAGTCTCATGACTCGGAACTTCACTCGTGCCCAACACGAAGCCAAGACACTCGACTTGTACACTCCACACAGGGTGTTAAACCTTCTTGCACCTTTGAATCTATCTTTATCTTTCTAATTCTGCTGTCTTTGTGTTTCTATATATCCTATATCTCCCTGCCCTACGCTGCACAGCTGTCCACCTTCGACAATGGTTTCCACAGCAACAACCTGCCATCCACGTGGGGCAATTGTAATCGTGGGCGCGCGCGCGCTTCACAAACGCATGAAGATGCGCTGAGTTTGGCTGAGTTCAGCTTACGGTAATCGCGCCAATAGATGCTCTCTATTGCGCATCCACTCCGGATGCTCGGCGCCGCGAGCGAGCATGCAATTACCTGTTCCTTTGCAATGAATTGCCTGCAAACTCCGCTCAAATTTATTCCAGCTCATTAGACGCAAAAGGCACGTAAATAAACTAACGAAATAGAGCAGTAAATCTATACATGCATACGATTAATTTCTCGGCTCCTCTTCAAGCTACGCTACTTGTATGTGTCTCGGGTAGTGAATTAAGTTAGTAAATTTACTACCCGAGGCCTCTGAGGTAATTCGTTAAGCGTGTTTTTTACCTTGATAGTCCAACGTGGTTCAATGAGAATTAGCGCTGAATTAGTTGTTGTTTAGTTGATCACAAGTGCAAGATTGCCGCCGGTGTTGGCTGGGAAGGTGAGGCGAGCAGCAAGAAGGCAGCGCCGATTTCGAACAATACAGCTTTGCACCATTGTTCGGACGTTCAACTTTAAAATCCTAGTTGAATTGCAGCCGCGGTGTGCGCGTGCACCGCGGCGCAGAATAATCACCACGCGGCACTTGCGACAAGTGGGCACCTCGTGCCACCCCCGGCGTGCACACCCCCCTTAGAATTGGTGAGGCGTTTGGTACAATCGCGTGGAAGGTGCGCGTGTTCCAGCTGCGTGCGAAGATGGAGCGTGAATGCGTACACCGGACGCCGTCTTCGACACGACTGACTGGCGTGCGGCCGAGTAAGCAAAGTCGAAGTCCCGGAGTGGACGGTGCGGACCAAAGGCGGCGGCGTGGACTTGCTGCGCGTGCGAAGAAGAAGCAACAACCGCGAGTGTGGCGGGGTCGCGCGGGCCGATAGCCGGAGGAGACCTGAGGAACGCACTTCTTCGCCGCTGCGTCCGGCCGGCTGCTCCAAAGGGTCACCGAGCGTTGCGGCCCGCACCGAGGATTGTCTTCGATCTTGATTTTGCATTCTCGCGCGGCTGATGGAGCGTAAATCACTCATGAGATAATATTTATGGTCTAGGTGTCTAAGTATCGTTCTGCAATTGAAGAAATTGCAGCGCTTGCAAAGCTGGATCGTAAATAGGAATGAATGCGGGACAATTAAAATTATCTTATGCATATACACACAGTATTAAGGAAGTTGAAACAATTCACTCACGAAAAATTGTAACAAACAAAAGAAAGCAACATTACACATTTATAAAAATCTACATTTTCAGATAGCAGTCTATACATGAATAGCATTTACCACTCCACTTAAACAAGAACTTTACAAATTCGTAGTCAGATGGCGCTGAACGTCTAATTCAATAACCAGATTTTTTAAATTCCTTTCCACTTACAAAGTAACGAATTTTTCTTGCGTCACAAGAATGTTGGCTTTACGAGCGGCGTCAATGTAAATAATCCCCGATAATTCCAAACAATGTCAAGCACATAGCTTGCGTATGTTTCATTTATTTTAAGTATCTATTATTATTTTATTATTTTTCTCCTTTTAAGCATAGTGTTGGAGGTGCTTGGAAAAGTCGAGGTGTACGATTGTTGATCGTCGAAACTAGAAACGTGTGTTTCAGGATTGACGGAACACGATCGCTTGACTTGGCTAAAGTCGTCGGAGGCACGCCGCGACAAGGTAAACGTGCAATTGTGGCATAAATCGTAATAAAACGGCCCACGCCATCGCGGTGGGCTGCGTCTTCGGCATAGACAAGCGCAATACGAGACGCTTGGCCACGGTCGCACAGCGCATTTATCTATGATTCTTCTCACTTTTTCTCACCAAGCAAAACGAGAGTTGCTGTTGCGTTTGTGCATCGAGTCTATGCAACTTCATCCAACACGGTCTCTTCGTTCGTCTCTTCAGCCGGATTTCTCAATATACAGTCTCTTTGGTTGCCTACGTACTTGAAAGGTATTTGGTCAGACGTTTCAACAGTCTGATCTTCAAAGTTTTTATCAATAGGTAGACAGAAATGTAGGTGAAACAAGAATGGGTAGTATCGTGATTGGTAAACGTACGTCGTAGCTCTCTGTGGGTGGGGTAGATTGTTCGTAAGTGCGAGTGAGTGGAAATAGTAGTCGAGCGCGTTTTACTTGGCTTAGTTCGCATCGTCAATATTCGGTTCTCGTCGTCGGCCCTATCTAGCCTGGCGCAGGCAGTTAGCAGCCGCTAGGCCAGCGCCAGTTCTTGGGTTTGGTTCGCGTCGTTGTGTTGTGTCGCTGGTGGCTAAATCGGGGCGAAGCACAAGAGACAACCCAGCAGCGGGCGAACAATTATTTTTTTTTTAATTCGCGCACCCTAGTGCAGCAACAATTTGTGTGTAATTTTAACTTGTCGTGATTGAAGATACACACTGACTGTATATACAGCCGTTGGATTTGCGCGAGTGCAGAGCTCTTCGCGTTCGTGCCCTGTGTTGTTCGGTGTGTGCGTGCGTGCGTGCAGCGACGAGATGTCGATGAAGATGCGATGAGGCGATGAATTAATAAACAGAGGAATATCGTCGTCACATCCAACTGTATCTACCAAGTGCACCGCGAGTGTGTTGTTGCAATTTTGCAGCGACGGGGTAAAACGTCGCGAAGGGTGTGGAACGGTAAGCATTTGTACAGAGAGACAAAACAGTATCGCACCGCGTCTGCCGAACGCGTGCTTCACGTCCCACCGAGCATGCATTTTGGCCGCGCTCACAATTCTTATGACCAAAGCCGGGTGTGTTTATACAACCATCGCATCAAATAATCACACAGGTAATCGCCTGTTTGTCTGCGGAATCATCGCCGCTATCTCTAATTAGCTCATCGTAGGCAATCGTGCGTGGATGGTATGCTATCGTGATTTGTTCCTGCGGTATCCGTTCAATTTGCCATCGGGTGGCTCAATAAAAATTTGAGAAAGTGTGTGCAAGTAATGGTTTCAAATCGTGACGATTGTAATTGCATCGGTTTCAGGCAGCATCCGTATCTCGGCGACGCTGTCGCTCTTGCACATTGTCGAGAGGGGGGCAAAGGACACATGTGTGCCGGTGCCGCATTCTCAAACTAGGTGGGTAAAAACCATTCGGCGTGCAATGCGCGCACACAGAGTAAAAGCGAACGTAACTGTACATTGATAATGACCATATTCCGAACAACCAACGTCCGAGTTGAAGCTGAAGCTAACATCGGCTAGTCGAGCGCGCACCACAGCAATGCAATGCTTTCTAAGCGATATTCCGCGCGTCTCTTTTGTTTTGCCACTCGATTGTACATTGTTGTAATGGCCGGGTCGCGCGATTAACCGGCCTGCGGCCCGGGCTAATACGGCACGAAGCACGACTAATGACTCTGCAATGTTTGATACACAATCATCGCGACGCTAATTCGCGTGTTTTCAAACTGCGCAAACTTAAATACGCAGCCTAACCTTAACTCGTTTGTTTTTCTTGCTTCGCACTTTCAGTTGTTTGTTCACCGCATTGTGGGTGCACAGTCAACATATGTCGCTCTGGCGCGCTGAGAGTTTGGAGGATTTGAAACCCTCAACATTTGGAGTCTACCGCACAAGTTCGAAAGACTCCGAGGAGACCGAGAAGGGTGTGTTGTGCGGTGCGTCTCGTGAGCGGCCAGACCCCAGATTCATCATTGCGTTATTCACTTCACTTCTCCTTTCGCTCGCAGCGTTCGACACACGGTGGCGGCGGGTGGCACCCGACAAACCTTCACCACTGCTTGCCACCCCATTCTGCTAATGTCTCCCATGGCGCACGAGACGCGCATTTGTATAAAGATGACACATAACTTAATTGCCTTATATGCCAGTGCTTAGCAGACGTTGATATTAGAGCATTAGATATTAACTCGGCTCGGATTGGAGCAGCTGATAGAAAGCCGAAAAGGAGAGGAAACGGAAAGGCGCACAGAAAACGCGTTTAGATGCCATGCCGAGAGTACCTACACTTGTTCAAGTAGGCTAGAGTCGCGGCTTACTACATCCACGAAACTTTGCGCCGGGAATGAAGGCGGGAACGCGCCGCTTTTGGAATCGCTTGAATTATGAATTCCCTGGTGTTGGTTGTTGCCTCCTCAACGCCGGTCTTGCCCGCTTGCGTCGAATGCGGCGGCGATTGTGATTACTTCGCAAACTCGTCGCGTAACTCCCCGAAACTTGCATGGCAACCACCGGCTCTCCGCTGCAATGGGGCTTTTGTAATTGATAATTTGACTTTATACTTGCTCATTTCACCCGTCGCCAGGCGCAATCATCCTTCTTGCTCCATTCGGCGTCTGTTGAATTCTAGCAAGGGGGCATGGGAGTGGATTTAATACCCTGCCGCACTCCATAAAACATCGCGCCGGACATATGTGTTATAGTTACAAGCACATCCGACACCCTTTTCACTTTTTACGGGGCGTCATAACCGTGATACTATCAACCAGCATGCACGACTCCTAGTATCGAACACACGTCATAAATATTAGGGAAGGTCCTTCCTTCTTTCAATGGATTTGCTTTTTTCAATGCCCATTTTTCGGCAATATGTGTTGTTGGTTATTGGGCATGGGGCGAGACGTGGGGTGGTGTGATGTATGTCGCCGACATGCTCTCTGGTCTTTGCTACAAGCGCACAGTGGCGTTGATCGTTCGGAATATGGGTCTATAATTAAGGAAATTTGAATATAAATGTGGCGCAACACATGTTGACATTGTGCGCCATTCGATAACGGGTCTGTTCCGATGACGGGATGCGCGGTGGGACAATATAAGATAAGCATGTTGCAGTACCTGCTGATAAGACCCTTGTTAGTTTTAGATTATCATGTATGTCTAACAATCTCGCTTTACATTGGCGAGAAAAATGTTATGAGAACATCAACATTGAATTAAATCTCTTCTGGTGTGGCTGACAATTACTCTTCTTTTGCAGTTTTACACTAATGACGTGAAATCCGCCTTGTGTCTATCTCACCCGCCGCAAAGATGCAGCGGTCGTGGTGCATCGCCATGGTGGCGGCCTGCTGGATGCTGGCCGTCGGCGAGTGCAACAATGTGGTGCGCAACTTCTCCGACTCGGAGGTGGAGCGCTTTAATCATCTGGTGGTGGATATGAACACCGGCCGCGTGTACATTGGCGCCGTCAACAGGCTATACCAACTTTCTCCGGACTTGGAGAATGTACTCACTGCGACTACCGGACCGGAGCTGGACGCCGACGAGTGCTCCGTGTTGGAGTGCACTACGTCGGTCAACAAGAAGCTCACGGACAACGTAAACAAAGCCTTAGTGATTGACTATACAACAAGTAGACTGATCTCGTGCGGGAGTCTCTTTCAAGGCATGTGTACCGTGAGAAACCTGCATAATATATCCGATGGCAATGTGAAGGCCATTCGAGAGGCGGTTGTCGCGAATAACGCCACAGCTTCAACAGTCGCGTTTATTGCTCCGGGACCACCTAATCCTCCGGTGTCTAAAGTGATGTACGTTGGTGTTACGTTCACGTTAGGATCGCCGTACAGATCCGAGGTGCCTGCTGTGAGCAGTCGGTCGCTGGAAGAGGAGAAGATGTTCACCATTGCACAGACTGCGGTCACAACCGGTACGAGAATGTTTGTCAATTCGTTGGCACGCGAACGCTACCCAATCAACTACGTGTACGGGTTTTCGTCGGAAGGGTTCAGCTACTTTCTCACCACGCAAATGAAGCATATGACCTCCAATCAGTACATCAGTAAACTGGTGCGGGTCTGCCATGACGACATCAACTACTACTCGTACACCGAGATTCCGATTGATTGCGTCAATGGCGGCAGGAAGTACAATCTTGTACAGGCGGCCTATATGGGCAAAGCTGGCAGTGAGCTGGCGGCAGATTTGGGTATCACCGCACAGGACGACGTACTCTTTGCCGTGTTCAGCGAGAGCGACCCAACGCAGCCCGGGAAACCCTCTGAGATGAGCGCGCTCTGCGTGTACTCGCTCAAAGCCATCCGGCGGAAGTTCATGGCGAACATCAAGAACTGCTTCAGCGGCAAGGGCGAACGCGGCCTGGACTTTATCTCCCCTAGTCACAAATGCGTCCCGACGGTGAGTGGCAAAGTTTTCGTTTTCATTTTCTCGGAGGCGTTGTATTGTAAGCGGTAGCTGTGTGTGAGGCATAAGTGTCTTGTATCTTGCGTTTTGTGCATCAAGGTGGAAGAGCAGGTGCATCAACTTGCACATTCTCCCGTATTTGAAGCGCGGGGTGTATTGACGGCGGCAACGGTGGTGGTTCTGCCACGTCTGCTATGCCGGCAGGACAGGCAGCGGCGTGCTCGCCCGAGTATTGATCGATTTCAGCCGGGCTTTCGTCATGCAAGCAAAGCCTCGCGCTGCTCGCAAGTGCTCACCCCTGCGCGCTCGCCGTGCACGAATGGCTCACATTCGCCGGCCCCGGCTTTGCGCGCTCCCTCATTCATCTCGCACTAAATTCACGTGCGGGCGGGATGCTCAACTCCGTCTTCGCGTTCCGTTTTCGCATGTGCTTGCTGTACGTGCACCTTCGTCACCGCCGCGGTGCAGCCCCTACTTATACGCTCTGTGGCGTCTCTTCTGCCCGCCGGCTGCCCTATGCTCCTCCACCGGCGGCTTCACGATACACCTTTCCTCAGCGCGGCGATGTTACGAATTCTTCCTCCGGTTCCCATCGAGCCATTCGCCCGGACGACGAATGCGGATATTAACAAAAGCCATCCAGCTATCTCTCGCATCTCGCTCGGCTATAATTGAACCATTAATGCACGCCGGAACAGCCATTCGCGACCCGGGGTGCAAGGCGATGGCGCGCGCAGTATTTCTTTCGTTTGTTTGATGACTTATATATATATATATAGACACCGGGGCTCGACAATCAGATTAAATCTAAATGCACTGCACTTGGGGCGGGTGCTCAGCGGGTAAACAACGTTCAAAAAAGGACCAAGCAGGAGCGGGAGAGATAAATAAACGCGCCGAGTGGATTTTTTTTCATCGACCACTCTGTTGCTGCAACACTGGTGGTGGTGGTTTATTCTTTTTGCTCGGGGATAGCATATGTCTCCCGGTTTGCGTAAAACGCAAATCGACATCAATTCTAGGATGCGCGACCCACCAGCAACGGTTATTTAATTTCATCTTTTGTCACATCCGCGTGAATGACGGTAATGGCGTGTTTTACTGAAATTTTCGTTTAATTGAAAAATCGTTTTTGTTAACTCACGATGAACACGACGCACGCAATACGAAAATAGAAAATTCAACAAGTGACAATCATTTCTATTTTCAATAATTTTACTTTGCCGTCAATATACTTTCAATTCTCGACAGTAACAACACACAAATTTCAAATCAGTGAGTTAATGACAAAATCATTTGGATTTTTTTAGTTACCACTTTAATGGTGTTTGCTCAGTGTTTGGAACATGGTAGGACTAACCTTAATTATCCTCAGAGTCTCTTTATAAAACCTGGATTAGTTAGTTGGAACCAAACACACTGAATTTTTCATCATGTATGCTTCTTGCGACGATAAACTACGTGTCTCTTTTTACACACCCTCTCTGCCGTATGTATTATAAGTTTGTGTGGTGTAATTTGCTTTGTGAGTTTTTACGAGTGATGCATGATAAAGCGTATGATTCGTATTCGATTTACTTTTATGTCGATGGAAAATGCGCGCCGTGGAAATCGTAAACGTAATTATTAATCAATGACAACTACAGCGCGCTGTTGATTCATATTTTTCTAGTCTACGATTCCTTTGCGTTTCTAAGCGGATTTGGTGGTCTGGGCGTCGTTATACAAGCTTCCAATTACTTACGCTAAGTAGGACGAAAGTTGCTCATATAATTGTGGATGGAAATGGTGTTTTTATCAATTTTAATTTTTTGTGTACCATTCGTGTATCACTTTTATATATGGTGTGGCAGTTTAATTCAGGGCAAGGACATTATCCTTTTTCATTCCTTGCTTTCCTCCTCCTGTGTTTTGTATTGCTGGTCAATTTGTTAAATTTAGGGAATTTGGTGGAGTTTATGATTCGCACATGTGACGTGCGCGCAGTGCATTTATTTATTATTTTCTTTTTGCTGCTCGCGTGTTAAGCCCAATAGTTAACTGCCATTGTACCCGGCACGCGCGCTTTTCGGTGCTTACGGCAAACGCAAGCTTCGGCTTAGTGATATAGCGATAGATAATAGTCTCGATAAAATAGTCGAAATGCTATACTAGCCATATGAGACCATGGACACAGTGGAGACCTAGACTTCATTCGCGGCGCGCCTGTGAAAGCTCACGCCGTCGAAGACTGCGACGACGTGTGTGCCAGCATGCCGGAATGTGCCAATAATAATAGTGCCATGCCCGACAAACAGTAGAAAGCAGCGTACTCTAGTTATTTCCATGTCGGGCGAAATTCGAGTCGGAAAAAACGCGAAACTAGAATAGAGAATCGCGCGGAATATAGAATTGGCTCGAGGCAAATAGATGAACAAAGCATGGGAGAAGATAGCATTTCTGGGTTGATATTCTTGCACTGTTGATTTTACTTCTAAGCGCGACTTTGTTGTATTGTTTATGAATTAAATACAAATTAATTGATAATGGGTGGATTATAATGGCGTTAGATTATAAATGCAATGCGGATTCTGTTACGGTGTGGGGATATAATCAGCCCTCATGCGATAAATTGGTCAATAATTGAATAAAAGTCAGCTTAAAGTAAGAGAAATGGGAGGATAAAGCTTTAAAGGAATTTACGGCTTCTTTTAACTTTTCAACTGGGAAACAATTCGGACAATTTTCCGGTATGCTGAAATATTCATCGGGCGAATGGAATATTCATCACAACAAACACGAATGTATTTTGATCAATAATTTTGTTTAGGGAGTAAATTAAACACAAGTTGAGGAAACATTTTTTTTCTTGCTTTAAATTTTGATTTAATGACACCTTTTAATCAGAGAGGGATGTAATAAAATTCGCAATTCTTTCCAATTGAGTCAATCTCAATTTACGGCCGTTTAACCCGTTTTTAACCCGAAATAATTCATTGGTTATAATCGGAAATTATATTTCGAGTCAAGAGAGGTTTTATTATTAACTTTTTAGCAAACGAAAAAATTAAAGCCAATAAATCATTCATGAAAATCCATATGTTAATATCAAATATAGTTCTTTAAAGCAATAAATATTTGAATTTTATAAATAATATTGTTAAAGCATGTAACTTATTATAAATCAAAGTAAATAAGTAAATTTATATCAAATTCATGCTGATGTATTCCTATTTCGTTGCTAACATTATATGAATTGCATATGAGTTGATTTCAATCAACAGCGATTAAAAGGTCATGAATTGCAACTATTTGTATTAGAAATTTAGTCATTATAAGTCATAAATTGTTTTTCTAAGTTGATTGCTAAAAGTTATTTACTTTTGGTGAAAAATGAGTTTCGACAAGTTCCAAAATTATTTATTAGCAGATAACGTACTTAAACGTACTTTAACGTACTTAAATGTTCAACGAAATATGGCAATATTCTTGATTTTTAGTGAATAAATCTCGAGATAAATTATAAATATCTCTTCATATGTAGGTCAAATTTCAATAATTAAAATAATAATATGTTGAAAAACTGCACTATACACTTACTTTTTGTCCCTTGATATAACGTTTTTGGCATGTTGCCTTCTTCAGTATGATCATTATGACAAAATGTAAGTGTGTAGTACAGTTTTATCAACATAATGAATCTTAAGCATTTTGAAACTATACTCAACAATACTCTTTAAAAAATATTTATAAACTCAAAAAAAAGTAAAGGAAATTGCCTCCAATCTGATTAAAAATACAAACATGCTATTATCTTGGTATAATATTACTCAAATTAAATGCGAATTGTAAAGCTCACGTTTTTTGGACAATATTACTCTGTTTTAGCATTTCAATCTATTTCAATCTCTCCGAGTATGATGTAGTAATATACTCCTTCCTCACTGCTCGTATATTTTTAATCCAGCATCTAGTTTGTTTTTCACGCCACATTGCGCAAGTGTAGTACAGCTTTCATTCTGTGAATCCGCGCTCTATGCACAAGCAATTCGGCACGGCGGCCGCACTTTTTCCCGCGCTGCGCGGATTTAAATTAATACACGTTCGCTGCATGTCCGGACATCGTGTACGGGCTGGTGCAAACAAGGTACGGTACACGATTAAATGCGACGACCGCCGCGGATTGTGAATTTAAAATGCGCGAATGCCACGCATCAACGTATAACCAACATTCAACACTATGGTGCACGACGTGCCATTATTGGACGTGTGGCTGGGGCGTGAAGAGCAAGAGCATTTCTTAATAACCTTGAGTGTGATGCCGACCTTTTGAAAACGACGTGAGACAAACCATACCGACTTGAGCAAACAACGAATTCTTGCACCAGAGAGAATATGGATAGCAATAATAAGGATATCTATCTCCACACGGATGGAGTTTAAGTAGGACATATAGAATTGGAGATGGTAGTGATTCATAAGTATTAAATCATGATTTGTTTTAGTCTACTTGTTTCAGAAACAGTAAATTTTTATGTAGACTTAATGTGTTTGATGTGTTTCACTTTTATTTGCACAATTAAATTGCATGAAAAATAGTTATGATCGAATTTTTGGACATGTTTCTTTTTTATTATTTCTTGGCAGCAAGTAATGTTACCAACAGTATTAATTAAAATTATTTAAATTGGTTCACGACGCATGCTGTTATTATTATAAGTATTTACAAATTACTACTAATAATAACATATTTTGTACATATGCAATTACACGTATACAAGGCCATCGACCAACGGTCCTTCAGCCATGGAAAAACAATAATTAATCTTTCTTTACAAAATAACAACAAGTTTTCGAATGTACGAAAGTATAGCATACTTCCAAAAACAAACCACGGAAATGTGAACCGAAATTCATTGGTAAAATAAGAAAGTAATACTAGAAGTAATACGATATTATTGTTTCCTTGATATGTAATTCAGCAATAAATTCAGCGAGTATTGGAAAAATTTGATATTATTTTGATATTTATGCTAATTGAATATTTATTTAATTTTATTTAAAGGAATGTCAGTTTTGAATTATACTTAGAAGAGAAATTGATATGCCATAATAGTAAAATTATCACAGAACTACATGATCAAATATCCACAATTTTAGGGGGCAAACTAAATTCCGAACTAATAAAGTTGGTTTCAATTTGACTCATTGGTCATAATTAATATTTGAAAAGTTTCGCTCACTGAATTCTCAGCTTATTTCTACTTTTACTTCGTCACAATTCTTGGAGAGAGGAGATTCTTTTATTCATTGATTTAGTGATTCAAACAAACTAATTTCAACCGGACATTGTTGATTTTGTTACGGTAATTTTTCAAGAACATTTCTAATTTAAGAGAATTCAATAGGCACATTGTATTTTCATCTAAATATTTTCCTTCTTCTCTTGAGCATGAAAATGGACTTTACAAATTTAGAAGATATTGTTTGGACTTGGCTCGCCATCATGGATTAGTCTAAACCAACTCCATTCTCATTGCAACATTAATTGCTGTTCGCTATTTTTATGTGAGCAATTTGTGAGCGTGTCTGTTCTCCTCCGTTTAATTTCTCTTACGTTTTCGCGTTTGTTATCGAATTAGTGGCCCTAGTGCCATTAGTGGCGTTGTTGCGGGCGCGTTCTGGCCGAGCACTTGACCAGCACGCAATGAACCGTATGCTGCCCGTCTGGGGTTTATCGGCGGCGGCGCATTGTACGTTAGCGTTAAAAATAGAAAATAATTGTATTACAAAGAAGATAACAATTATTACACAGGATATGACTGCGCGTCGCTATCTTCGTCTGAACGCGCATCTCTCGCACTCCGCCACTCAATCATTCTTCTCTCATTCTCTCATAAAACGCTCAAAGTATCTCCGGCAAGTAAGCGAAGGAAGTCGACTGGTATTGAGTGGAACAGTTGTACGCACAAAAGTATGTATACTCTGTATAAAGTGTACAAGAAGGATGCCGGAGATGCAAGAGCAACTTTGAAATATGCGCATTAATACTCGTCCACCAGGTTTTGTATTACGAGAATGCCACAGTACGCCGCAGCAGACGGAGCACAGAGATGGAATTTTTATTTGGTATGGGTTTTGTTTGTGCAAATTGCAGCGCAAGCAATGAGTATTATGCGTATGCGGATAAGCTACAATGCATGTTCAAGTTGGTGTAATTGCTGCGAGTTGGGGCTTCAAAACACGACAAGATCCTTGTCGTGCTTGTTGTGGCGGATTATCTACTCTCGTGTAATAATTTGTGGGGATTGTTAAGGAGTTGAATAAAAGTCGACTTAGAGTGGATATATTGAATTTGCTAAGGTTCAGGTAGGATTTGTAAGGAGGTTATTTTGGAATTTTTAATCAAAGGATGAGCTCTTTGGTTGGGTTAATGAAAGGAAGTCTTGTACGCTCTTTTATATCCATCATATTTAATATATAATATGGTGGTAATTGGACAGCATATTTCTGGTATTTTCTTAGCTAAAGTTAGCTTCGGCATTTTAAAAGCGAAAGAAAATAAACTTAAAGCATTAAAAGCATCATTACATTTTTAGTTGCTTGGCCGTCATAAAGTGCTCTATGGATAGAATATTCTGCAAATTTTATAATTTGACATGCTCTTTAATAAATATAAATTATTTTGTTGACTTTTCATACTTAAAAAAAATAACGCGAATAGACTTTATATTTCAATTGATTTTAAAAAGTAATTACAAAACATCTAAAACATTTGATATTTGTTATTGAAATATTTGATAGAAATACTTAAATATTCGACATAATATTCATATGATTCAAATGTTTAAACTGAATAATTGAATAAAGTCATATTATAAATATTGCGAACTGATATGTGATTTTAAAATCAATAACGGAATACTTGTATGAAAGTTTCTGACTTTATTAGTTCAACTATAATAATCCATTGGTATACTGCGATTTAATAGAGTCAAAAGTAATTCCACGTAAACTATCTTGTATAATCTACGGATTTGGCGCCTTTGAGGAAACTTGGCGGAATTTATCTGCGATATTACTTTATTTTTACGCACACCTTCATTTATTTGTCTAGGACATTGATTTTCAAACTTTAGGTGATTGTACTCTTTATATAATAATTTTTTGAAAAATGTTTATCTAATATTAAGAAATTTTGATATCCTTCCTATCTTTGCGATATATTATTCCTCTACAGGGATGCATTTCTTGCAGTTTGACTTTAAAGTCTGTGCTAACAATAATAGATGAAATTATTATTTTATTGCAATGAAATTTATTAGTATTTTAAAAACATGAAGAACATGTTGAATAATATTTTATAAATAAAGCAACATGATTTTTGGATATCATTCTTTAATGTTTTTTTTTTTTGAAACATATTTATTTGATTTCTTGCAAGGTTTGTAAATAAATCGTAGAACCTCGTGGTTTGTTTTATCCCGAGTAAACAAAATTCAATCGTATCGAATACAGAAAAAAATCTTGTCAAGCCGAAATAATTACTTTTCTTGACTTATATTCGCACTAGAAATTTTGGCACTCAAAGTTTGTGAACGATGCGACTTCTTTTTATTAACTCAACTTTTTTATTCTAGCTCAAATTAAATTAAGTTACGCGGTGTTAAGGAAAGCTCGAAATGACGAAATTCAATTTTATGATAAACCAGGTCAAATTTTCCGCCGACTGTTTATTCCGCAAACTTGTTCTCAATCCACGATCGCGCGAACTTAGTTCAAATATTACTTTTGGGACTTAAAAGTAATTGAAAAGTTTCTACAATGACAAATTTCCCCTATCGTCTGCTCCGGGATGATATTTGTCATTGTGCGGCGACGGCGGCGCTGCCCGGCAGAGTGTTAAGAGGCGGAGGCCGCGGATATCGTAATCTCTTCTCCAGTTGAATTGAGCGGACGTGCATTTCGGCCCGATGCGAACAATGACGACATCACTAACTGGCGTTTTATTGAAGATAATGTGCAT
>JAODIE010000004.1:4006506-4051707 GCA_027575565.1 Diploeciton nevermanni | reverse complement strand
ATAATGTGCATGCACGCCGCGCACGAAAGCAGATTATTATATTAAATGATAACAAACTAAATCCATTGTTATCGGACGCGCATAAAAACATCAACATCATTCATCACCCAGCCGCGGTCTTTATTGGCTGCACGCTGCATATTAGAAACGTTAAATACATTGCAAATCGCGCAATTTGCTAACTAGTCTCTTCCGAAGCCCCCTACTCTTCTTGCATTCGCATCCAAGCGCTGTGGTTGCGGGCAATAAACAACAACGAAGGCGCATGGCGGAAATGGGCGCAATATAATTATTGCGAAATATCCCGCGTTGCGAATTGGCTGCGAGCGCGGCGTTCGCACGGGCCGGCAGTTTTCGTGCGCCACGCTCGGATCGTCGCGACGCGGGCGTCCGCCCGGTGCGCAGATTTGGGTTTTCAACGTGGAATGCGAACAGATTGTGCGGCGCGATGTCGACTCTACCAACAAGCCGCGCTCTGGACGCGAGATAGATGAGTAAGTTGCGGCTGCAGCGCGCCCGCGCACTGAGAACAAAGGATGAGTTACTTTGGCGTGCGCACGACTTTCAGAGAGAGAGAGAGAGTCAGTCTCCTGATGCAGAGTCGTGATTCTTCTTCTCATCCGCGAGTTGTCTTTCACCTCGCAGCAGGGAAAAGTATGCTGAACCTTTCATAAATTCCTGAGAACAAATGGAGATGAATTAATCTAGATTTTAATATTAACTTAAACTAACTTGGTTAATCTCCACCGTTACTAGTTAAACTAGGTAGAATTTGTTCACAAGACAAATAAGTTGACTTGAAAGTCTTCTAATTGTAGAAGCACTAAAGGATACTCTTTTATTTATGATAGCTTAATTGAAGTATAGATATATTACACAGATATTAGGTCATTACTAAAATTTTTGCTTCCATTTTCTACATTTTTTTCTACGTCTTTCTAGACTTGCAATAGTTTAAACTGTAATTGTATGATAACTTATTTTTTTATAGTGAAATTTGTATAAAGTGTCATAAAGTATCGTCTAGAAATACCTTATATTGAAGAGACTTCTTTTTCTTTCAAACCTATAATACGAACTTACGTAGCAAAGCACAATTTTTTTTGCAGAAACCTATTAACTACGCCAATTTTCCTAATTTTGTATGTATTTTTTTAAATATCTGATTAGTTTTATTGAAAAAAGTCATATATTTTATTTCTTTTTAATTTCTTCATATTATCCAGAAATATTCTATTTATATGAATTTCTGATTAAATTAATTTGCAAATTCTAGTTTGTTCTTTTATTGTTTGCAACAACAAGTTTGGCACAGATGCGCAACCGCAATCTAAGAAATGAAGATTGACTTACCTCATCTTACAAGTAACGCAGCCAATGCCAAAATGAAAAAGCAAGCACCGTTCAATTCATGTACTCTCTGGCTGCTCTCACTCCAGACTACTACATTGTACTGCAATACATTTTATCTCGATGTTTTGAAACACAATCTTCGCTCAATCACATGTTTCGAATTTCAGCCGCCGTCGCTTATTTTCTTAGCGCCGGTCGCTCAAAACAAAAACATTTACTCAGCGCTCCTGTTAAAATCGCAAGTGGCATTGTTTTACGCTCACTGAGTCACTGGGCTATAATGTAAATCGAGATTAATCGTACGCGCAGATTATGCGCGCGCGCTGAAGAATGGAATGCGCGCACGTGCCAAGCGTGTGAAAAGTTTGCATCATGCATGCGTGCCATTGCAATGCCAGCTTACAGCTGAAGACGAGCGTGGATTACTACTTAAGTAAATAGTTTGGGATGAGTGCGGTTTTAGTTTCGGCGTGTTTTACAAACAAGCGCCGGGTTGAGTTGCGGGCATAGTTGTCGGTATAGCAAACGTGTTCTGTCATGTTCATGGCGTGCAATGAGCAGAAGAGGTGCACATGTGGTGACTACAGGTTCTCTGAGCTTTTTTTTAGCGGTTTCATTCAACGTTCAAGCAGGCTTGAGACTGCATTTCATTGACGAAATAAATCACTCCCCGTGATGATGAACTCCGCGACGACGACGATGATGATGAGCATGGTGCGGCGCTTTCAATTTGAATACGAATGTGAATGAATCGAGTTAAAAGCGGATTAACTATGTGATATCTGGTATGCAGAATAAATAAAATGCGATGGCGCATGAATATTAATGCGATTTGCGTGTTAATTTCAAGTCTAAATGTGAGCGGCGTGTTGTTGATGAAGATGAAGACAAATTAGTGATTGTTTTGTTTTCCTTCTCCCTTTACAGTTTCCTCTTGGATTAATTAGTCTATATCGTACGCCTTTGTTTTTCCAGAAATTGAACACAATCGCTGAGGACTTTTGTGGATTGGATGTCAACACACCGTTGGGCGGTGACAGTCCGATGGCGGCAGTCCCTGTTCTACTTTTCCAGTCACGGCTCACTGCTGTGGCGGCCACTTCTACCGGCGACTTCACCGTGGTTTTCATCGGCACTGCAAAGGGGCACTTGAAAAAGGTACGCGTCGATTTTCCAATCCTTCCGGCTTCTACCGCTCGCCTAGTGTTGGTTTAACGCCGTGAGTAGGTGGATAAAACTGTCACAAAGGTGCAAAGCGAAGCCGGTTGGATTCGAATACATCTGGAAAGGTCGAAGCTAATTTATCCTCGGGGACGCGTCGGGAGGAGGTTGGCGACGAACATCCTGACATCGTTACAGGTGTAACGACGCCAGCGTGCTTTTGCGCTTTTCACGCTTTTTCCTTTGGTCCTCTTCCTCCCGGCCGGTACGGTGGGCCGCTATAAATTTCATTTTTATTTTATGCAAATATATAAAAATGGGAGTAAGCACTTGCTTGCTGCCGCCACTGCCACCACTCACGACTGCTAAAATAAAAGGACGCGAGAAAGCAATTTAAATTTGGATTTAAAGCGCAGTGAAGCAGCTCGTCTCCTCCAGCAGCAGTCGAATGTCGCATTATGGGTGGATGGAGGTGGGTGATTCGCAGTGGCAGTGAGCGGATGAACCATATAAAAGCTTTGGTTTGGGAGGCGGAGGCATAAAGGCGATAAGATAACTCCCGGCTTCCTGACTTGACTGACTTTGTGGCCATATACAGTGCATAATGCCGAATGTTTGGTTTCTTTCCTACCCGCAGGTGGTAGTCGAGTCGATTGAGAACGGCATCGAGTACGGGGACCTCATCATCGAGGAGGGTTCGCCCGTAAATCAAGATCTGCATTTCGATTCGCAAATGATGCATCTTTATGTGATGACCGAGAAGATGGTAAGTGCCTCTGCGCTCTACTTTGCGTTGCTTCCTCTTTCGGCGTTTGACGCTGGGGGAAATATTTCCTCGGCGGCACAGTGCGCGCGATTCCCGTTTCCGTCCATTTCCGTTTGTTTGCGACCTGGAAAAATATCACTCCATCATTCGAATGTGTAATGGGCCTTGAAGCGGGCGCGTACTTGCCCACTCGCTTTCGAGGCCACTTTTCTTCGTTTCCACTCAGTGAGTTTTCACGTTTTTGGCTGTTTTATACGAAAATTAATCATCGAACGAGAGTCGTTGAGTAAAAAGCACCCGGCCATAATCCGATACCCGCAAGAAGGTGAGCTTGAACACTGTTGCGCGCTTTTGCTCTCACTTACCTCATTGGAGGCGGAGGTGGCGCGGAAAGTCATAATTTTTATCGATAGACCGACATTTTTGCACCTCGACAGCGCGGCCGCGCCTGCGGTGCGCTGTAATTTCTGTTTAAAAAAATACCTCACGTATACATATTTGATAAGTTGGTGCCGTGCGATGGGAGAGCCGGGAAACGGCGGCCGGCGCACGGGAATGGGAATGATCAATGAAAAGTATGTACTCCCAATAACGGAACGCAGGCGCCCTAGGTGTACGTGTGCCGGCACGAGCCCTCCGAGCGGGGGCGCACACCATTGATAGGTAGTGGCGGTGGCGGCGAGCGCAATGCTCGCGCCGCGCCTTGCCGGCTCTAGCGGAGGCGGCTGCTCGCATATGCCTGTGAGCGAAATGGCCGGGCAGGCAGGCAGTAAAAGCAGGAAAAGTGCGCGATGCACGAGACATTCACTCTTCCCCCTTGAACGGGGTTCCTGCCAGCCAGCGCAGGGCTGGCACTCGTCGTCATACACTTGTATCCACTTCACGATTCGGACCCACATATCATGTTCGTTCGCTGCCTACTTTATTTACATCCTTTACATCATACCACCCCGGACCGGAGTGGAATCGAGAATGCTCAAACCGTTTTCAATCCAATCCAATTCGCGTTATTCGAAAATCGCTCGCCGATTAGTCATCTTTATTACATTATTGCTATCATGCTCACATCGACATTGCACCAGCTTGCAATGAAAAATTCTAAATTGTTGGCGCTGCAAAATAACTCACTCAGCGAGCAAAAATGAAATCATTCTCGGAAATACGCCATGCGATTTCTCACATCAATACGTGGTGCGTGCAATTAATTCGTGTGCAAATCAACAAATCGTTTAAAAAGTATATCTGCGAAGGTCGTTCTCGATACCCCGCATTTTTCTCACTCATTAGTCATCGCTTTTCCATGACAATAACACGTTGGTGAATTGAGTTAATTCACGCGAACGCGACTTACTCAAGGCAGCGTCATTTTATTTATCAGCACAATTCATACAAAATACCATCTAACGCGAACAGGACTGCCGCACTAAAGATAACCAAATCTCTTTGTTTGTACAAATAGCGATGCCATAAATAGCTTCAAATCAAAGTTCATCCGTTTCGAGAGCAGCTGTGCAGCGTTTTACGCATTGTTCATCATCTCGAACAATGCGTAAAATGCGCAAATTGCACAAAGCAGATTTTTCCGTTTAATATCACGGCAATTATTGCATACCCACGATGGCAACTTTAGCAATATGGTTTCATTCTGACAATATGTAAAATGAACATCCCGCCTCTCTTCTCTAGGTATCAAAGGTCAAAGTACAGGAATGTAGCGTGTACAAATCGTGCCTGGACTGCCTGAACGTCAAGGACCCGTACTGCGGCTGGTGCTCCCTGGAAAACAAGTAAGTTTTTAGCAACAAGGCTTGGCGGGTGTTTTTAGCACAACGTGGCGCGGTGCACATTGCAGGAATTGTAATTTCAACCACTTAGCGCCCGCTCTAATGCGAGCGACTAATGTGTTCGCCCCGTCGACACATTCTCGAGCGGAAAATTTAAGCCAAACGACGATAATACAAGACGAGGCGACAATTTGTACGCTTCTTAATTACATTAATTGCTAGACATTTGCGTGTGCGCTGTTTGCTGGCGTGTGCCGTCAACTGGGGAAGTTGTGTGCGAAGTGTTGTACGACACCGGGCGAATTATTGTGTTTTAGGTGTAGCCTGCGCTCGGACTGCATGGACGCCGCCAAGGATCCGCTCTACTGGATTAGCAAGGGCGGTCGCTGTACCAGCATCACCACGGTGACACCTAATCAACTTCAACGCACCACTGCTCGAACGGTAAGCGGATGCATATGACCTCGTTGTGTCTATCACAACTTGCTAATTTATGCCTGAATATTTCTAGCTGGATTTGCAAATCGACAATCTGCCAACACTACCAGGACAGTTCCAGTGTGCTTTCACGGCTCTAGATAAGGTCCTCCTGACTAATGCGACCAAGAAGAATTATGGTGTAAATTGCACAACGCCACGGACTGATTCACTTCCTTCCATCCCACCTGGACAACGTAAGAGACTTCTTTTAATTGATCTTGGAATTAGTTATGCATCCGGAAAGTTATTAATTAAGTTATGTTGTCCGCTTTTTAGATCACTTTACTGCTAAGCTCTCGGTGCGTATGCACTCGGGAACGGATTTTGTCGCGACCAACTTTACCTTCTTTGACTGCAATACGTACAGCTCTTGCACGCAATGCGTGTCCTCGTCATTCCCTTGCGACTGGTGCGTGGATGGACATCGGTGTACGCACGACACCGCCGAGAATTGTCGCAACGATATCCTCGTGACCGGCGTTAACGTAAGTTCCATTAACTTGGTCACCTCGCACGTCTTAGCTGTCTTAGGCGAACTTTAACTAATAGTCCGCTTGTAATTTGTTGGCGTGGGCGTGGATTCCAAGATCTATTCCTCGTGTTAAATGAGAAATTTGTGTTGTGCAGAGAGTGGGGCCAAGTTATCGATCAGGCCCGGCCTTCTGTCCGACGATCAATGCGACCGTCGGCAACTCGCCGGAGATCCTCGTGGCGTCCGGCATCAAGAAAGCCATCCGCGTCAAGGTGCACATCATCGGGCAGTTTATCGTGCAGACACGATTTGTCTGCCAGTTCAACATCGAGGGGCGGGTGACGAGCGTCAATGCGCATCTCCTGGGTGACACGATTTACTGCGATCAGATGGAGTTTTCCTACACGTCGCGTGCGCCCAATATCACAGCCACGTTTGCTGTTATATGGGGCGGGTCTAAGCCCTTGGATAATCCTGATAATATTCACAGTAAGCGGCTTTTTGTTGATTTTTATTAGGGTTTGATGAGGAGGTTGCTTATTGGATTTTATTTTAGTTGTGATTTATCGATGCCGGGATATGGCAGACAATTGCGGTATGTGTTTGGCGTTGTCGGAGAAATACGAGTGTGGTTGGTGTCAAAGCTCGGATCGCTGTGAAGTGAAGGATCAATGCGAGCGCGGCTCGGCCGTGTGGTTAAACCGACAACAGACATGTCCCAATCCAGAGATTCTCTCCTTTACACCCGATTTGGGCCCATGGGAAGGCGACACCAACATCACTATTGACGGTATCAATCTCGGCAAGCAATTTCAGGATATCTACACCGGCGTGAGCATCGCTGGCATTAATTGTCAGCCCTATGAGCAGCTCTATGTGAAGACTAAGCGAATCGTGTGCAAAGTGGACGGCCCCGGTACAAGTCAGCCGCGCCAGGGCCCGGTCGTGGTGCGCGTCGAGGACTATCGCGGCGAGTCCAAGACCCATTATCGCTTTGTTGACCCCTCGATCAAGGGCATTTCACCTAAATACGGCCCGAAAAGCGGCGGCACGATGTTGAAAATCACAGGCATGTATATGAATGCTGGTAGCAATATTCAGGCGTTTATCAATGATCTTCCATGTAGAATAGTTTCGTAAGTAGTCGACCAACTGACATGGGTGCTGTGTTTTTGCTGGGCGGTATTAGTCTGACTGGTTTGTTTTTAGCACGGACCAAAATCAAGCGCTGTGCATTACGAGCGCCAGCGATAAACCCAGCGTTGGCAAGCTGCGCATGAAGTTCGATAAGGGCGATCGCTACTGCGAGGACGAACTGTTTCAGTACGTCGAGGACCCGATCATCGATTCGGTCGAGTCGGGGGTAGCCAGCCAGGTTAAGCAGCCGAAGGGCATTCCCGCCGGCGGCATTAATATTTCCGTGACCGGCAAAAATTTGGCCTACATTCAGAATCCGCAGATGTATGTCTACTACGAGGAGAAAATGTTTGTCAGCGTAAGTGCCTCGTAACTTCTAAAGTAAACTCGGGGTGGCTTTTTTAATGGCTTATGTTAATTTTTTCTATAGCGTTGCACAATTATCAGCAATACGAGCATGACTTGCGAGAGTCCTGTGATTGAGATTGAAGGCCTGACGACCCTCGACGCTGATTCACCGCTCGCTTTGGAGTACGGCTTCCGCATGGATAATGTCTCTGGGGTACAGAATCTCACGCTGAACCGAGATTTCAATCCGTTCCTGCTCTATCCCAACCCTGTCTTTGAGCCTTTCGACAAGGAAGTCAAATACTACAAGTCGGATTATCTCAACATTAACGGGCTAAATATTGATCGCGCATGCCAGGAGTCTGACGTCGAGGTGCGCATTGGGAACAGCTTCTGTAATGTCACCTCACTGTCTCGTCAGCAGTTGACATGTCGCCCGCCCGAAACTCAACCTCCAGGACACGGCGAGAATGGCGAGGTTAACGGCGAAGTTCTTCCCGAAGTAGTGGTCATTGTTGGAGGTTCACTGAAATTTAACATTGGCAGTTTATCATACTCATCACCCCAGGGTATCAACGCCTCATTCTCTCGTCCTGTGATTTACGTCGTCATCATAATCAGTATCATTATCATCATCGTATTTATTGTGTTCCTTATTGCGTACAAACGCAAATCGACCGAAAATAACCGCGTGCTCAAAAATATGCAGGAACAGATGGATATACTTGAGTTGCGTGTGGCTGCTGAATGTAAGGAGGCATTTGCTGAGTTGCAAACGGAGATGACAGATCTAACAGGCGATCTCACATCGGGAGGTATTCCATTCTTGGATTATCGCACTTATGCCATGAAGATTTTGTTCCCGAATGTGGATGATCACGCTGTCTTGCAATGGGATCGCCCTGAATTGCTGCGTAAAGAGAAAGGACTGCGGTTGTTTGGTCAGCTCATAATGAACAAGACTTTCTTATTGCTATTTATCCGCACACTTGAAAGCAATAGATATTTCTCAATGCGTGATCGGGTGAATGTTGCTAGTCTTATCATGGTCACGCTGCAGAGTAAGATGGAGTACTGCACGGACATTCTTAAGACATTGTTGGCAGATCTGATTGAGAAGTGCATGGAGGGCAAGAGCCATCCGAAGTTATTGCTGCGACGGACTGAAAGTGTCGCTGAGAAGATGCTCAGCGCGTGGTTCACATTCTTGCTGTACAAGTTTCTGCGCGAATGTGCAGGCGAGCCGTTGTTTATGCTCTTCAGAGCGATGAAACAACAGGTTGATAAGGGACCTGTGGACGCCATTACCTCCGAGGCGAGGTATTCTCTTAGCGAAGAGAAGCTGATAAGACAATCCATAGATTTTAAACCTATGGTAAGCACATAATCCACATGTCTTCTCACTGGTATCATAATCGCTTGTTTCAAGGCTTGTTAGTGATGTCTTTTTGTGTGTTTCTAGACCATTTACGTTTCTATATCTCAACAAACCGGTTTCGTTGGTGGATTGGATCACAACACCGAAAATGTTCCTGTAAAAGTATTAGATTGTGATACGATTAGCCAAGTAAAAGAAAAATCCTTAGATAGTATCTACAGGGCGACCCCAAGTTCACAACGACCACGCAAGGAGGACTTGGATCTGGGTAAGACATTTTTTCTTCTTAATTCGATAAGAGAACAAATTGCATAATCTTATATGGCTCTGATTTTTGAGTAGAATGGAGAACGGGTACGTCTGGAAGACTAATTTTATACGACGAAGACACAACGACAAAGACAGAAGGGAGCTGGAAGCGACGCAATACACTGCAGCACTATCGCGTGCAGGATGGCGCTAGTCTGAATCTTGTCTCCAAGCAGAGCTCCATTTACAACTTAAGTATCTTCTCCGAGAAGAACGATAAGTCGCACAAGTATGAGACGCTAAATTTGAGTAAATTCAGCTCGGCAAGTCCGCCGATGAGTCGTGCCACCAGCCCGCTTAACACAGATCATGACCAGGACGTGCGTTGCTGGCATTTGGTGAAGCACCATGATGCGGATGCACAAAGGGAGGGAGAACGTGGTAATAAAATGGTGTCAGAGATTTACCTCACACGTCTGCTTGCTACCAAGGGTACAATGCAGAAGTTTGTCGATGATTTATTCGAGACGATATTCAGTACAGCACACAGAGGCTCTGCGCTGCCATTGGCGATTAAATACATGTTTGATTTCCTGGATGATCAGGCTATTCAGCATGGTATCTCAGATCCGGAGGTTGTACACACGTGGAAGAGCAACTCACTACCATTGCGCTTCTGGGTGAACCTCATCAAGAATCCAAACTTTGTCTTTGACATTCACAAGTCGAATATTGTGGATTCTTGTTTGAGTGTGGTAGCGCAGACGTTTATGGATTCATGTTCCACGTCCGATCATCGATTGGGTTAGTAGCAACCTGGTGATACATTGGAGGAGAGGAGTTTTAATGTTTGGTATTTTAGGCAAAGATTCCCCTAGTTCTAAGTTATTGTATGCTAAAGACATTCCACAATACAAGGAATGGGTGGAGAGGTATTACTCGGATATTAAGCTGATGCCGGCTATTTCGGACCAGGACATGAATGCCATGTTAGCCGAAGAATCACGGGTAAGTCAGGGACTTAAACATTCAGCTAAGTCATCCGACTCATTATCATTCATGCAACTAGCAAATTTGTAAATTGCTTTCCCTCCTTTCTTGTACAGCTTCACACCACCGAGTTCAATACAAATTGCGCTTTGCACGAGCTATACAATTATGCAGTCAAGTACAATGAGCAGCTCACAGTGACGTTGGAAGAGGACGAATTCTCACAGAAGCAGCGCCTGGCGATGAAGCTCGAGCAGGTGCAGAACTTTATGGGCGAGATGCAACCGTGATACTGGCCCGACCTGACGCGGCCCTCGGCACCGCCCTTCTCGCCGATGCAGCCGTCGGCGCCGCAGGAGTTGGCTTGCTGAGCCAGCCCAGACCGCAGCATCCACAGCCGGCGGCGCGGCCGTAGTCAGAGCATCTCCTCCTCACCGCCCCTCTACAAAAGAATCGCACCCGAGGTGTTAGCTAGACCACATAA
The DNA here is from genome assembly GCA_027575565.1 of Diploeciton nevermanni. NCBI lineage: Eukaryota > Metazoa > Arthropoda > Insecta > Coleoptera > Staphylinidae > Diploeciton > Diploeciton nevermanni. The sequence continues at coordinate 4,041,105 of JAODIE010000004.1, read as the reverse complement.
GCCCCATACATATCTCCCTCAGCAGCCCCCAATGCGAACAATGAGAAAAGTAACTGTATGTATTTGTTGGATTGCCGTTTTAGTCGTTCGGTGTCTGGAGCGGTGCGCACTCAGTGACTTCAAGTGCCTCTGGTAGGAATGAGTGAACCGTGCTGTCTCTCTTCGTTCTCTCTCTCTCTCTCTCTCTCTCTTGCTACTACTTTACTCAATCTCTAATTCACCACCGCCACCACCACCTTCAATAAATCCAGTTGATCCGATTCAGTGAAAGTAAGCCCGGTAGGATTCGGTGTAAGAAATGCGTGTGCAATATTTTTATGGCTCTCACTCGCCGACACCCATTCCCAACCTGCTGAGAGAAGAGACTGCGCTTGTTGTCTTTGCGCCTGTCTTATACGAATTCCTGAGAGTTTAGCCCGTAAGTGTAAAGTAATCTCTCGTTCAGCGGCCCAGTACGTGCACATACATCGTCAATTAACGCTTTCGGCAACTCGAGACACATCTCGGCTTGTACCACCGCCATCGGCTCCATCGTCAACTCAGTTGGAATCGGACGGAAATGGTGTATGCGCATACGAGTATTTGCCTCCAATTGGACGGACGTATCATCTCTATCATCGAAAAACAACACAAACAAACCTAAGTATAATTAATGGTATCCAGAGAATGCTTTTTTAATGGTTGTATAATGAATCAATCTTGTATTTATCTTCTTGTACAGGTATGATATTTTTATAATTTGTTTATTGCAATCATGAATCATGATATGATTGTCTTCCGGCGCTGCTTCGGCGCGCGATGGAAGCCAGCAGGGTGAACGGTAGCGCGTTTATTTGCGACGTTTCAATCATCGGTATGTTCGAAATTTCAAAGTCGGGCGAGCAGCCCGCAGTATTTAGTTGGTGTGCCGTGGTCTGTGTACGTGTCGAAGGCTGTGCATTTTCTTTATTGTCCAGCCACAGCCAAAGAATCACTTTTTTCTCTCATCCCTTCGTCTTGATGCTGACTTTCTTCTGCCTTCTCTGCCTCTGCGACCACCACCTGGATGCACAACCCTTGCAGTGTGTTTGCGGTGCGCAGCATGTCATCCGGAACGTTTCAAGGCTGTAATTTTATAATTTTAGATGTTTTACTACTCGCTGAACAAATTGCAAGCAAGCAACAAACGAACCAAACTCGAGGATTCTGTATATAGATACACATATTAGGCGCGATGATGCTGATGATTTCTACATTTGATATTATACCTATGATTGTCGTTTTATCAGTTGAATGTGCGTAACAAATTATGTAATCGAATACGAATTGTAACCGTCCTTGCCGATGATGACGATTTACGGTCACTGTCAATGTCTGTCTCGGTCTGCATTTCGTTGCTAGAGTTCCTCCTTCGCCGCCGGCGGAGAGAAGATTCCTCGACTTTCTAATAATTTTTGTAAAGCGCGCGAGCGCGCGTATGTAACGCCAGTGTGATTCATAGCTTTTTTTACCGAGGTGTACGCAATTTGAGTGTGAGTGTGTGTTCGAGCGCAACAATCGCACGCGCAGAGTCACACAGGAAAGGAAACGAAAATTGTAATCATTAAGTGTAATATGTATCAGCAGACTTTATATATTGTTTGTTATGTACTTTTTAACTGTATATGTATGTATGTATTCGTCGACAAATCATCGAAGGAATTAAAATATTATTATTATTTTGCACTGGCTACACAGTCACATAATTTGTAAATATTAGGTGTGCATGCACAGCGTATCCATAGTGTACTGTGTGTATACTCGATTGCATTTCGCAATAATATGAATGGTAATAATGTAAAACTCTATGTTATTATAAAAGACTGAATGGAGTTATTTCAAATACTAAATAGAAAGATCTATAAAACCCTCACCTCTATTATCTCCTCATAGGCGAGCTTCAAGAACGTGCTCGAGGACAGTGTAGAAGGCGATGATATTGAGCCCAAAGCAATCCAAACACGCAAAACAATTGTAAATTTTCTTTATACTGCGCAGATCTACAACCTTTTGAAAGTATGCTAAACAAAATTGAACTTTGTTTAAATAAAACAAAACACGCGTAATCAAATAAATCATAAGTGTTATTATCATATTCAATACTCATCCACTTTGTTCTAATTTTCAAATTCTAAATTTCAAATAAATTGCTGTGTTCCTGCTGTTTTACGCCCAACCAAGCAAAAATGACTCTGCATGCCAGGTTATGTCAACACGATGATCCGTAAGCTGCCTTGTTATATACTTTATATGATTCGACTCCCACCACGGTAGGAGGCAAGACAGTGTGTTGAAAAGCATTCTCCTGCTGCACATCTATATGAGTACAAACTGCTCGCAATGCATGCGCATCCAGTATATTTTACTTCAATATCCTTCATGCTCACATTTAGTGCACCGCCCCTCTCTAACAGCGAGTAACCCGAACAGCACGAGTTCCAGTAGGTAATTGTTGTCGACTGACCGTCGCTTGCTACACTCATTACGCGCATTACAAAACAAATTCAATTACGGTAGGACACAGACAACGCTTAATGTAATTAATAACTCAATAAAACGGATTGCTGCTCTCTGATCGCTACGTCTTTTGTTAGCTCTATTGCCTTGCTGTGCAGTGCATACCAAGTAAAACAGAAGAACGACGCACATACTTTGCACTTCTATGGATTGCAAAACATCGTCGAAGGTGAAGTGTTTAACATCCTTACCATGACTAAGTCCAGCGTATGCGTCGAGGTTGTTGTGAAATAATCGCAGGGTGGAAAGCAGCAATTCCGTGAACAGGAACGAAACAACGTTGGAAAATCGCTACCCTCTTTGTTTACATGGCGTCATGATACTATACTGGTACACACACTGGTTCTGGATAACAATCCTCATGGTTTACACCTCAGGTGAGCCTCCTAACAATGTCGCAATTTTTTCACGGTGAGAGTTTGGTTTCGATGTCTCACAACACGCTATGTAAATTCTTGTAATTAAGCTAGAGTGCAGCTTTTCATCTTTATATAAACCGTAAATTAATTATGGGAATTTTCGTTAGGAATTTGTTTTGTTATTGTACCAACAATGTGTCATCTATTCAAATAATATTCAATGCTTGTTGCAGTTGTGGAAACAATTGAAGTTGAATCAACGACACATTCCTCAATTAACAACAACTCCTCAAACCATAATGGTACAGCAATCTCCATGGGCAAAATTGTATCCAACACGACGAAAACATCTAGCTTATCAACAAGTGAAATTACCACAAATGCACCGGCGACGTTAAGCACCAGCGCAGTGATTTCACTCGGTGAAGATGCCACTACTGTGATAGAAGCAAACATAACCAGTGCAAGCAGCACTTCTAACTCAAGTGAAGAAGAAATCCTGACGACTCTGGAAACATCATATTTGGAAGCCGGCAATGAGTCTCTCATTGTATCAGATCGTAGCTCACGGGATGAATCAGAATCGAAACTTTCAGCGGCGGGTATTACTGGGATTACTCTGGGATGTGTTGTCCTAGTGGCGATTCTTTGTAGCCTAAGCTATATATGGTACAGGAATCGTGGTTTCAACCGGCCGCAAGTCCTCACTGACCGCAGTAGTAATCTGGATTCGAGTGGCTACATCGACGACACTTCAGTGAGGGTATTACGATTTAGGGCGCTGAATAAAAGCGTTGTTAACTTGTTCTGTCTTTCTTGTTTTAGGATAACTCGGAGGAGATGTACAGTCTCGATAATGATTCCTTCCTCAACAGTCTCGAGGCCATGACAATTCAGAACTATTGGACGGACACGGTCAAACACACCAAGCTTTAAATTCGGATTACTCAGTAGTTAGTAAGATTTACAAATTATTTATTTATGCGCTGCGGTTTTAGTTGAATCTAGGACATTATTTACGACTGATAATAATTGGTTATGGCAAATAGTCTGCGTAAATTATTTTTAAATATTCATGAATAACTTCTGACTAATGTACACTACATGAAATTTGCTGGCATCTGTGGAAAGGTGTTGAGGTCAAAAATACGCATGCGATTGTTTTACTTAATTCATGATTCATCGTCGAAATTTAGTGAAATTTGAAGATTTTCTCTTCACTTAAAAATTACTCGAGTATTCATAGCAACTGTGATGCATATCGTTAAATAGTTTTACGTACTCGTAAGTGTCTATATAGTTTTAATCTAGCACACGTTATACACTTGCACGACGACGAAAAAAACAACCACAAATGTTTGTAACCAGCAATCAACACTGGAAGTCAACGGCGAATAATGCCTATAATTGGGCTCTTAATGTATTCCACTGTTTTACATATGTGTTGACTGTGTTCGTTTTAATTCTGCTATTGAGCAGGCGTTTTCGCCCGAATGAAATCGAATTATTTTAATTAATTTATAATTCGAATTCGTACTTGAACAAAGTTTTCTTATTTTGCGTTTTACATGAATTTATTTACACTTTCGTAAAGTACAGACGCGCAGGTCTTGTATGTTAAAACGAGATAAAGCAAAACATCACTTATCGTAATATATGTAAAACGGCACCGTTACTAATTAATAATTTTATTCACTTTACTCGGTACCTTTAATTAATGCGTAGCTTTTGCTTGGTTGTTGTTAATTGCGTCCCAGTTTATTTTCTACATTAGTTATAAACGCACGTAGACTTGATGACTTAATTTAGTTAATAGACTTTTACTTACTTCAAACGGGCGCGAGGCTATTGCTTCCAGCCCGATAGTCAGCAAAATATCCGTACTTTTAACGATATTATTTTTCTATACACATTTGTAATATAATTCCACTCGTATAGGAGTAACTAGGTAAGTATTCGTATTTGCATCACTTTAACGATAAGTTAGATGAAGAGTCGTGATGACTAGAGATTTTGTAATTACATGTATATTTAAAGTATTAAATTAGTTTCACGATATCAGTAATCATAAAGTTCTGTTTGCTATCGTAGTGGCAATCGGAAGTATTTCTAACACTGGAAGTGTATTTTATGTAATTGAAGAATGTGTAGTATTGGTATTGTGAACGTACCTTGTAAATAATTTCCAAATATTTTTGTTCTGGTGTTGATAATATAAATATACATTAGTTTTTTTTATGTTTTATTATTATTTCTTATTGGTATTATATCTAAGATCTGTGTAATTTGCATTGTGCAAAACTTCCAAACTGTGTTGCTAATGTTATATTTATGTTTGGTTCTTAAGATTAGTTCTCCGGCCTATACTTTTCATTATTCCATTGCATGCTGAGAAGGAAATTAATTTCAATACATTCTGACAAATTCTATTTCTATTACAAATTCATATTTGAATAAATTCTGACAAAATATCTTAAACGTGTTAATCAATTATACTTTTTATAATGTATCTTACAATTAGTGGTAAATCTTTTGTTGTATTGTGTAGAAGTGAATTTGTTTTCATTTAAAATCCATATGTAAATTAATTAAAATAATTGACTGACACCTCGTTTTGAATCACATTGATTGCGTAATGACAACTTTTAATATATTCTCATAAGTTCGCAAAAAATATTTGTTATATATTGTGACAATCTCATACTCCAATGTATTTCTTAGAGATCAATATATTGATGAAATGGTAGTGTACGCAGGAATAAGTTCAGTGTTTTTACAAAATCATGACAGTATATTAATGGGTGAATAATAAGGGTGCTTAATTATCTGTGTTTTACGTTTTTGAAAAATTATTTTTGAATATTTACTACTGTATAGTGTATAGCATACGTTCAACAAAGTATTTCTTCCTAAACCTTGTATTCAGTGGCGTTCTGTGTTGCATCAGAGATTGTAATAAAAGGTTTTATTGTTATTGAATGTTATAAAAAACTGGTCCCTAATTTTTAAAATAATTTGTTAGTCACTGGTTTTTAACCGGCTGAAGTACACAATGAACTGCACATAGAATGCACAGAATTTTATATCCACATAAACATATTCCTTTGAGTAAATTAGATGCTTACCATACTCAGTGCAATAAACTATTCACAACCAGTAATGTCACAATGTCTAAACAAAAAGGGAAATCGAAAAATTCTAATGCAAACTGTTCAAATATTAAGAAAACAAAGGAGGTAAATATTAATAACCTTGTTTCTGTTTTGTTCCTCACTACTCTACACTTACGGTACATCTACATTTATAACAATGATAAAATTTTAGCAGTTATCTCCACAAGACCATGCCATAATTTTGGATAAATCACATAATATTTTAATCAATATTCTTGCTAAACCTGGTGCAAAACAAAATACAATTACAGGTATTAATAATATCATTAGTTCTTGATAATAAATTAACAAGTTTTTAATAGATATAACAGAAGAAGCTGTGGGAATACAAATTAATGCACCACCAACAGAAGGAGAAGCAAATACTGAACTGGTGAAGTACATTTCTAGGCTGGTTGGTGTTCGAAAAGGTGATGTTTCATTAGAATGGGTAAGTAATCTTATAATCTTGGAATTATATAAATCAAACATCTCAATTTCAGGGTTTTAAATCAAGGCAGAAAACTGTAAAAATTTTAGGAGATTCTATTACTTTAGAACAAGTGAAAAACAAAATATTTAGTGAAATTAAGTAATAATTTTCTATTTATTAATCAAATCTTATTGTGATTTATATTGATTTAATATAATCAACTGATTGTTATGTTAGAAAGTGGAAATCACCTTGAACTTAATAGTAATATATAGTTACAGGTTTAATTAAGCTTCTCCTTTTAAACAAGTAATTGCATTCAGTGTACTTACTCTAAGTCAGTGTTAAATTCAACCAAATATGAAATCTATAGGAAAAGTATTGTCTTTGTAAGATTTACAAATTTTCCTTTTATTGTTCTAAATAAGATTGATTCTTTATAACATATTGTTGATCTACGGTGCGCACAAGTACACCTGGGCTGTTATTACTTAACACAATTGGGCTAATAATTTACATGTCTCTGGGAAGTTTTATGCCCTAGAAAATCTGCATTGGTGTGTACAACATGCACACGTTGGCCATCACTGACATTAAAGGGTCGAAAGCAGAATGGTTGACGTGTTCATTGAAGTTATCTGCGTTTATTTTAATGGTTCTTTGGGGATCGCTTGAGATTTGAAGGAATGCAGTGATATCATTGATCTCTGATGGCGCTAGTGGGGGTCTACAAGTCGTGGGATGCCATCAGCACAGATGAATGTGATGTAATGTTGATTAGGAAGATTTTTACCTGAAAGGAATAATGGCTTAAAGGTTTATTGAATTTTTTTATTTAGGGGAATGACATTATCTGGCATAAACATAAATAGATGCATCGCTGGCTTGCGAGTCAGTGGGTCGCGGTTTGGTGTCTGTCGAGAACTCCGGTCTTGGTGGCGTTGTAGTTTAAAATCAGGGTGAGAGTCTGCATCTTGCCGAATAGAAAAAACGGTGCGGTCAGTGGCGGGAAGTCAAGTAAGGTGTCGGTTTGTGGGTGATGTGGTTGCGGTGCGCTCACTAGTCACACACCACGATGCCCTACACTTGAAAATTGGGCACAAAAGGTTTGAGATTGATGATGGTGGTGATAAAATATCATAAGTGGAGAACTAAAATCAATACAACGCAAGGGCTTTGTCTTATATTCAATCCAAATATACACATAATATATTATCTGTTTCTAGTAGGTTCTCTGAAGTATCAATCTTCTCATCTGACTTGGCAAATTCTTATCAATATCATCCCGTAGCAAATGGTGATTTCGAATTTGTATCAAAATAGAAAAGTCCCCGAACACTGAAACAAAAGGTGTACAAACATGTTGATGAGTACGGAACTTATTAAACAACTGTCAATATAGCCTCACGTTTTGTTCAAATATAATCCGCCAAATTCAGCCCTCTCATTATTGTCACACTTTCCTCTTTTAAACTCCTTGTAACTCTGACATTTTCTCCCTAAAAAGCCTCCTGTCACCAAGGATTCTTTATAAATCGTTCTGGCTCTGGCGTGGGCACAAGTCCCAAATAAATCAAGCCCACATCCAGGCTGGTTTATTCCTCCTCCATTTGGGTAAAAATCTACGTGTCCTACAGCTTTCTTCATTCCTTGAAATCCTCCATTTGTATGTAATACTTGTACAAACTGTGCATCAGTACTATCGAGTCGTTTTTCTGGTTTTTCATTCTGGAACAAAGGTCCTGCTGGGTCGGTGGCAAGGATATAATTTGCTCGGCCTTGAAGGTAGGCACCTATACCACCGGAAACATGTGCCCCAAGGCTGTGGCCTATTAAGTTGATGTTTTCTGGAACAATGTCGTAGGTAGATAAGTATTTATTGATTGATTGACCCATAATAGAGTTGAGTTTGGGTATGACAGTAACAATAATTGTGTAAAACATGGCAGCGTGGTGACTCCAATCGGTGAGGAAGACATTTACGTCTTGTTGGCCAAGTATTAAATCTTTAACGCTAATCATACTTCTGTAAGAATCTCCACTTCCATGGCATATAAAGTAGTTTATCTTGGACGAGTTAAACAAAGTTGGGATTGTTCCATTAAAATGCTCTAGATTTAAAGCAATTGGGTTTACTTTGTTATAATGGTTGTAAAAATAAAATGTTATATGAGATGGATCCACTTTAATATCGTTATATTGTTGGATTCTTGTCCAGAAGTCAATGAGAGGTGTTTGTCTTGGAGATGACAATGAATATGTTGCTAAAATAAATAATTTGTTGTGTTTAACATATTCGATTTTATTAAAATAATAACGTACTTGTAACCAAAACTGTAAGTACTACTGTTAAAAGATATCCTGAGCTTGGGATACGCATCTTGGCACTGAAAGTGTCAAAGTGACTCTTTAAGATCGAAGAATACAGAGTAACCGGTTTTGGTAAGTGAAATATTTGCGATTCAACTTAACAGATTCACAATGTGGTTTGTAATGATTGAGTTGTGTCTATAAATAAATTAAATGTTTTGATTACTTGTTATGCTAGTTTTGTTATTAATTTAACGGATAAAAAGTTCGATCGTGAATGTACACCGATTATTATATTTATAGAATTACGATATGTGTTATCAGCATGTATCTATTAGCAGATAGTATTTATCTTTTAAATGAAAGGAATTACATTTATATTTATTAGGTTTATTTAGTATAATTAAAATATCAATTGATGATAGCAATTGTTTCTGAAATTGTAGTTATGAGTCATTTGTAATTTTTAGCTAATTTACAAATAATAATGACCTCCTCAGTCTGACTGTAGCAGTGACAGCGAGGGGCATATTCTGGGGACACAAGTTTGAATCCTGCTGAAGGTATATTCAATATTATATATACTCTCACAGAATTCAGTCCCAATAACTGCTAATAACCCTGGTAGTTGATGCAATATATGGATGTGAAGGTCAAGTACGGTGTCCACGACAAATTTGAACATTTTGATTTGTGTATGAACAAGGCGGTATAAGGCTACCTGCAGTTTCAATCAGCATGAGATTCTATTGTTCTGAATCAATAAATTAATTCATTTCTTGCGCTGCGTTTTGAGGCATAAAGGCTAATGGTTGCAAGTAAAATATTGTGTTTTAATTGCTTCGGTAACACACATAGCAGCGCGCTGGCTTGCGAGTCAGTGGATCTGTCCTTGGCAGCGTTGTAGTTAAACGCTATGACGGTCGGCGACACCATGTTCGCTTGCCCGGCGCAAAGCGAAAATTTTTTTACGAAACGTGCGGACGGCAAAGTGTTAAAACCAAATTATACAGTCTGTCTCCTGCCGAACAGTACGACGTTAGCCTGTGACCGATGTGGTTGCAGTATGTTTACAAGTCATACACCACAACGCCCTACATCCGAAAATTGAGAACAAAGAGGTTGAGCTTGATTATGATAATGTAAGTATTGTATGTGTATGTATAGATTTAGACATTAGGAAAAGAGTTGCATTGAAAAGAGACTTGTAATCGACCTATTCAAACACATTTTCGAACAGCTTATAGCTTATAGTAGACGCAGCATATGATATTGAGAAAAATAAAGTACCGAGCTCTGTTACTGAGATAATCCTTATTATTTGACTAACCACTTTCTTCTAATCTGGAGTGGTGAGCATCACTCGTGGTCTCTGAATGCATCTCGAAACATGTTCTAGACTGACTGGTTTTCATGCCTAGACTGAATGAAAAATGGTATAATTTTTGTAATTGAAGTAATTGCACATCAAGGTGAGAAGAGAAAATTAATATGGCTCCAGATGTTGTTGATCGATTAATCGATATATGTATTAAATATACAAAGTATAATTTATACAATCTTTCTATACAAAGCAATTAGGTGGTGCATATCTCTGATGCTCCGTGGGTGAAAATTTCCTGAATCATTCCTGTTAACACAACCATGTAGTGATTTCTAAACTCCGTACTTCTTCAATTAAGCCAATTGTATTAGTTTATTTATTCATTCATACACAATAATGTAACAATATGTTCTATTTGAAAATGTATTGGTTCATCGTGCAACAGCAGCAACGCTACTTGGCGTTGCCAGGTATAAGATGAAAACCCAAGAATGGGTATTAAGTACAGAAGAACGGGAAGTACAAGCCAAGTGCATACGCCCAGCGGCGGCAGAGTGGTTTCAATGAGCAATGCTCTGTCCTTCATTTCATCATCTAACATAAGTATGATGTTGCAAGTTTTGTGAACGAAAACTAAATTTTATTTTAAGAATTAATTACTCAAGAACTAATTATGATAATAATATATTTGTTATTTCTCCGAATGGATTAGGATTCTCAAACTACAATTTATACTTCAATTAATTATATTTCCGGAGCTCATGTATCTTAAAAAACATATCTCATAAATAAAATAAATAATTTATTTATTTTATTATTTTTAATAAGTTTAATATTATAAATCTAGGGTTTGCTATGTTTAGTTACGACCATGAAGAATCAAATTTTCAAGTGATGTAATATTATTAATTCTTTTGTTAACAATACATATTTCGGTTATCTACAATTATATATGATAGAATTATATAGAAACTGCAGTATTAATTCTATTGGCATTCAGCATTTCTAGGCCAATCACAAACCTGAAGCTTGGCATTAAAGTGAAGTCTTGGCGGACAATCCTTCAACCAATTGCCATCGTTGGCACAATGGCAGAATTTGGTGCAATCTTTTGGAAATGGCAGGTGGTTATTTTTATCGATGGGCCAACCATTAGAGCAGATGTTATCACAAAGCAGAGAAGGTTTAGTTGGTGGAGTAGGCTGTTCATTGTTTGGTTCCTTGGTAACCTCGCAGTTAGCGTTCCATGGAAAGTCACAGGTCCCAGTGGCAGAATTAAAATAAAGGCCCGAAGCACAATGACCAATTGTCATATTACCATGGTCGCAATTGCAGTATTGGTTGCAATCCAAGGAATTGTCGGTTTTGATGCAATCATCACCATTGCATTTAACATGCTCACATCCATTTGGGGGTAGAGGGACCGCACATTTTGCATTTTCAGGAAAGTCACAGAGATGCGTCATATTGTTGAAGTGAAGACCCTCAGCGCATTGTTTGACAATAATCTCACCCCGGTCACAATTGCAGTACGCCTGGCATTCATCAGTGTTGGAAACTTCGAAGCAATCATTATTGCCACAGACAACATTCTCACAGCCGAATGATAGGGGAGTACTAGTACTTGGAGCTTGTGGAGTGGTAATGCTGGCATCACAGCCAGCAGATTCAGGCAGGTCGCAGACTTGTAAAACAGCATTGAACTGCAGACCGACTGGGCAATCATTAACATAGTTGCCATCATCAGCACAATGACAGAATTTGTTGCATTCGTCGGGGTATGGCAGGTAGTTGTTGTGTGTAGTAGTAGGGAATACATTTGCACAGACTGCGCCACAGAGGTTGTTAGAGTTACCAGGGTTAGTGGATGAAGCTGTGGTTACTTCTTCAGAAGGCTCCTGGGCTTCCTCGGTGGTGTCGGGTGTATGCTCATTATTCGGTTCATCAGTTGAAAGAGAACCATTCTCACACCCAGCTGCCTGTGGCCAATCACAGACTTGAAGTTTAGAGTTAAAGTGAAGACCTTCAGGGCAGTTTATTTCCCAGTTACCATCATTAGCACATTGGCAAAACTTGGTGCAATCATTCTTATAGGGAATATTATAGTTGTCTTCAACTGGAAATGTATCTAGGCAAACTTCATCGCATACAGCATTAGCTACTGGGCCCTTGGCAGCAATGGCCAATTGGACAAACAGGAACAAAGTCACAAATTGAATAGTCACTAAGATAGAATATTATTAATAATGTTAATATTAAAAGTAATTAATGGTTAAGTTGATGATTACCTTTCATGTTGTGCTTCTATATGGTTCAGCTGATGCTTGTTTGCTGAATGACTGCTGTAAATTCTGTTCCTTATATAGTGCAAAATGTCTCTAATTAAGATTAAGGTATATGATAAAATATATGTTGTTATAGTTGTTATATCTATAAACAGATTAACAATAATTTTGTTTATATTTAAGCCCTATAATCTAATGAGATTTGTATTCCAGCAACAAAAATGTTCAGTTATCGCATTAAAATATTTATGCACTTAATCACTACACTTAAAATAATTAAAATGCGTATTTTATGAATATTGAATGAATGTTTTTGTTTTTAAAAAATATTAAAACAGATTATAAAATTGCCTGCTATTTGAAACTATTTTTTTATATGATTGTCAATAAATATTTATTATCATTAATTTAATTCTTCGAAAATTTAGTTTTATGAGTAAATTAGCTGACACTACATCTATTTGGTTAGTCTCATTTAAGTCATCCAAAGATTTTACTACTTAATCTATCATAATAAAGTAATTATTTAACACAATGATTTGTTAGACTATGCAATTAAATAATAATATAGGTATAGAATAAGCAAACTTCAAATCATATAGAGATTATATTTATCAATGAGTTTATTTGAATTATTTATTGCCACAAATAGTGCAAATCCGTCTAATTTGATAGATTAAAAAATATTAAGCTCATACGTTCATAAAACATTTTTTGTGAAATGTATCATTAAGTTATATTCATATTACTTTTTTGCACTTTAAACAACTACTTGGTTTATATCTTAGAATATTATTTCTAGTAAATAAAACTAAACAAAATAAGTATTTTATTTGTGAAGTGTGCTGCAATCATGCTGGATACCGACACCGTACTTGATCTCTATTCCATTATACTGCATCAAATACCAGGGTTATTAGCAGTTATCGGAACAAGAGTTCGGCAGAAGTATCTTATGTTATATTGAATATACCCCTAGCAGGATTTGAACCCGTCTCTCTAGAATATCTTACCTCGCTGTCACTATTACAGTCAGACGGGTTACCGACTGAGTTACGGAGCGAGACAGAAATAATTATTGTTTTTAAATTGAGTGTTTTTTTCCAGTTTAACTGCGGGTGTCTAATATTTTCAATGTAAGATGAATTTTATTTAATGCATAAGAAGGAATTTTCTTGGCTCAATAAACTTTTTGTTTATATTGATATTATAATTAAAACATATTAATTAATTATAATAGCAACCAATACAAAAATTACAATTTTGAGGCAAAATATTGGACTTTTTATTGAATTATATAATTATTTAAATATTAAATTAATTTGTTTACTTCTAATATATCTATTATATTTATTATACATATATTACACAAATTTCAGTTCTGATTGCAATAATTGACAGAAACCTAGATTTAACATCAGATATGACACATTTCATCGATTATTATTATGGTAGCCTGGACACCAAAATAGTTAACTGGCCACACTGATATGCCACTTAAAGTAAGTATTGGATAAACAACGTGTGTTATAAACAATCTGTAGGACTTGCATCAAGCAAAAGTTGAGCACATTTTAAAACTCTCCAACTTTCATTACTTGACATTTCAAAGTATACATCGTAATTTAATGTCAGTCTCAACGTTCGTAAATCTAAACGAGTTGTGAATCTTAAGCTAAATTTCATTATCGTTACAGAAGCGCAGTATCGTTGGATCATTGTGTTTGGCGAGATTGATTGGTTTTGTATGTACGTGAACGTCTTGAATGCAGCCTTCAAATCCACCATAGTATGCGGCTGGTAGACCAGTTGGAAGAGATGGAGCACCACCTATGACAATATTGTTTAACAAATCTGAAGGCATGAAAGATAAGTTGTACTACCTATCCATAATTTGGAATTGGTGTTTAAGGTAAAAGCACCACTTTCTGAAACGCCTTTACTTTCTGTTTGGTTGTCGACTGAGAGGAAACCAATTCGTTTTCGACGCCATGCGTGAATGTTATGCCATTGGCCATCATCGACTTTTACTTCAGATCTACCAAATAAATTACATCGAATGTTGTTAAGTGCCATCAGTGTAAATAAAATATTAGCATACCTTATTGACCAGAATAGTTTTTGCTTTCCAAGATTATAGCTGAATTCTGGGAATCCATCAACAATGGCAATCGATAAGTAGTCATTTTTAAGACTCATATTTTTACTTCTCCAAAGAACCAAACCATCGGAAATAAATGTCCGTAGTTTAATTTCATAGCGATTGCCATGTTCACCTTTCCTTCTAAACAAAAATTCAATAAATCAATTCAATAAATAATTCGTTGGGATATTATGTTAGCTTTACCCTGTTATATTATATGTATAGTTAGTATGATTAATATCGTCGAAATAGAAATAATCATTATTTACTTCTTCCAAGTTTGAAGATACTTCATCTTCGTATTCAAATGACGAGATATTACTAAATTAATTATATTAGTAATGCAAGTAAGTTATAATAACAGGGTTTAATTTGAGTACCTTTTATATCCGCGATTTTTAAATTGAAGAAATGTTTTTCCTGTAAATTTAATGGCACCTGATTTCTCTGCAAAACAACAACACAATTGCATTACATCAGATTTAATAACATAAATCAACCTTGTACACTTACGTATTTCACACTTAACACCTTCATAACCATCTAAACATTGGCAACTGTACTCATTTATATTAGGAACGCAGACCCCATTGTTGAGACAAGAATTAGTCTGACATGACGATTCACTGTAAGCCTCTATATCATACCCACAACCGGACGCATTTGCGGGAGCAAAGGAACAGCCCACTACATTAGCCGACATGGGGAATCGTATTCCGTTCACGAGGAATTCCCGAATGGCACCTCGAAATCCCTTCGTCACTCCAGCCAGACGATGCACCTCTTGAGTGGATCTGTGAAATAAATCACATTCGGCCGTTGAAATGATATTGGAATGAAGTATAACAGCTTGGTTTGCTTACATCACAGATCCGATGTATAATGGCAGTTCTAAATTAAGTTCGGTAAGTGGCGCGCCGGAGTATCCTTTCACCATCGTGTTGTTATCTAATTGCAAAATCCCTTCGCGGCCGTTGCGCCGCAAGCGGACGCGATGCCAATTCCCCAAAGTCACAACTTCCTTGGACCTGCAACATAATGATTATGCAAACATGCTTCTCTGGTAAAGTGAGCAGTATTCGCGCATAATTACGTTATATTAGCAATTCCGCTGCCGAGATTAAACCGAAATTGTACATGACCGCGCACCACAGCCAGGGATATAAAGTCGCCGTGGCCATTTTTCATTTGTCCATTATACAACAGCAATCCATTGCGCACCCGGCTCAGAAATAGGATCTCCAAGTTAAACACCTTGCTCACACCTTCCAATTTCGGAAATTGCAGGAAACTCGTGCCGTTAAATAACGGAATTGTTTTATCTTTGTGCACAACTACAAATAAATGTGAACAAATTTAAATTGAATGCTAGCTTGAGTTGCGACGCCAATTAGTTACCTAGATTACAAGTGTCACCCGTGAAGCCAGCTAGACATTTACAAACTGTCTTTTCGCCAACAGACTCACAAGTACCACCGTTATTGCAGGCCTTCGATAGACAAGGATTTCGAATGGTTTCCTCGCATAAATTACCGGTATGACCGGTTCCCTGGCATTCGCATCTATAAGCAGCCGCATCGACAGTTCGACACGCGCCGCCGTTTTGGCACGGAGATATTGCGCACGGGTTAGCACCACATTCATGTACACCCTCCGTCTTGACCACCCATTCATCTCGTTGTTCATGCAGCTCAACGCCGCGTCGATCTATCTTAAAGTTTCGAATGCATCCTTGCAGCCCTTGATCTACGCCGGCATTCTCGTATACCCTGTGCCAACAAACAACACAACGAACAATTGAAAGCTACATCCGGAGATAGATTACTCAACGAGCGTAAACAATGCAATTAGTAATTAGTTCTCATATAGCAAAGTGGCAAAGTTACGAACCTTGAGTAATTGCTTGGCATGAAGCCGACGAATGTGTCCTCGACGAGGTCCAATGCCCTTAACGTGCCGGTCGATTGCCCGGCAACGTTCTCCCCATCGTCTAACTGAAGCATGCCGTCGCGATGATAACGTTTGGCTGAAATTCGGTGGAATTTCTTTAGCCCGACTTTTTCTAGCGATGTAATGACTACCATTCCATCGCCCAGATTATACCTGAACTCGACATAGCCATTTACTATAGCCAACGATACAAAATCTCCGTGTCCATCCTTTTTCTGCTGGTTATACAGCAAAATACCGTCGTTCGTATATGTCTTGACTTCTAATTCAATCGTCAGTTTGTGATAGGCTTTCAGCGGCTTTAATCGCACATATGAATGCCCATCAAATGCAGGAACTTCGTAACGCTTGTGCTCTAGCTGCGTCTCGCAGTATTCTCCCGTAAAACTAGGGGGACAGATGCAGGTAAATGTAGCGGATGGCAGGTCAACACATTTCGCATCATTCAGACAGGGAGATGAAGTACATGCGTGGTATTCTTCAGTTGGATTTGCATCAGCTAAAAAAAAATATACATATGCTATGTGTCCTTTGATAGGCTACTCTGAATAAAAGCGTACCTATGCATTGCTTCCTATCGGATGACTCTGAATAATATGGGAGACATGAACATGCGCCTCGAACGCAACTACTGAACATAATGAGACAGTCGGTGTTATCGGAGCAGAGATCTCCTAGAAGGGCAGTGACCACTCGGACTGTTGCTGGAGTTGGCCGGAACTCTAAATGTAAAAATCTTTCAATTTTAATCCAACATTTGAGTTGTATTTCTCACCTGAAGAATTGTAGCTATCTTCATAGGGATATTGGTTGAAATGTTTATCAGGACGATGGCTTAATTTTCCAGTATCAGCTGTGAATGCAGGACTGTTTTTATGGAGTTGTCCTGGACGTTCGTAATAATATCTTGGGTCTGGCATTAATAAATGTCTGGTGGACTTGGACAAGGGAGAATTGGAGTCGTCTGATTGTGTGTATTGGAGTGGAGTGTACCGTCGTAGAGGCCAATCGGTTCCTGGGAAGCCATCCTCTGTTAAAGACAAAAAGTTTAACAATGCACAGATTGAACGAAAAAAATTCAATAAAGATAGATAAAAATAATAAACCTCTGCACGTTCCGAACGCTTGAACCACAATATCTTTCTGGAACTGGCAAGCAACCTGCCGTAATTTGCAAGCACCGCCGTATGTCTGGCCATCGCTGCCGCAGACAATCTGAAAAAACAAGCAAATGATTATTAATACAATCGATATTATTATTATTCCAATCGCGTACTTGCGGATTGCTTTTCTCGGAGCACTCCGAATTACACTCGCAGCTGGCAAATCTTCCACGCTCGATACAAACCGCCCCAAAATGGCATGTCAATTCTTTGCACGTAGTCGGTGGTGGCGCACTGAGGTCAGCTACAAAAGAACGCATATACACGTGAATACATCATGCAATAGTCGGCGAACCGGGTAATAAATGTCGCTTGGCATTCTATTGGCATTTTACCTGGCACGCAGCCATTGGGGCCAAGTATGTGGTCGTGGTTAGCGCAAATGTTGCACTTTTGTCCCTGTATGCCTGGCTTGCAAACGCACCGCCCGGTCATCTGCTCGCAGTCATCACGCACCGAACCGAACGTGGAGCAGCCGCACGCTATAAACCGGAAAACGAAAAATTGTTAGACTCAATACTAGGGTGCGAGAAATAAATAGTCCAGTTTGTCTTACGTATACAGCCGTGATGGCCGGAGGAAATTTTCGGCAGGCCCCAGTAGCCGGGCTCGCAGCGATCGCATTTTTCACCGCCGACACCGGGCCGACAGTGACACTGCTGCGTGTCGGGGTCGCACGTTTCGGAATAGGATCCGAGCTTATTGCAGCCGCATGTTGAGGGGCAGCCGGCGTGATAGGCCGACTGGGCTGGTGTCCGCCCGTCCGGACAGCAGCCGAACCAACTGTCCTCGCAACCTTTTTGAGCCAGCTCGCTTTGATCTATCAACATTTAATGCTATCATGTGCATGTGCCGGTAACTGACAGAAACGCTGGCAAATAGAACAGTGAAAAGTTTGAAAATTACAATTTTCGCACAAATCTCCAGACTGCAAATAGTTGAAACTATCTGACATACCTTTGTAGCAACATCTTGCAAATCTCGTCGTTTGATGACAATAGCTACCGGCAGGACAGTCTTGTCGTTGTGGACCATTACCGCAATCTAATTCCAATCCAGTCAGCTCGTCTAACAGAGGGCTTTCTCCATTACAAGGTTTTACCATCATTCCTGAAATAACAATCAGTATTGCTATACTAAAACTCCAACCACACTACTTGCAATTAACTTAAACAAATTTTATAAACCAAATTTAGTACAGACAATTAAATCAAACCTTCGCAAAGGTCAAGAGGTCGTATCCTCAACTCTTCCTGTCGATGACATGCTTCCATTTTCATCGCACACATTGAGGAATAAACTCGTAAGTCGGAAGCGCATACAGGTTTTACTTCACTATGCTCGCAATTGAAACGACAGATGCATCGCGGAAAATTATCTGCCCCCAGCTCACACGTAGCGTCAAAATCACACCGGATATTGCGACACGCTTCTCGCTCCGCATAAGACCTCACTAGTCCACTTAGATCTCCATTCACCACCGGGACCTCAGCAGTAGATACGTGCTTAGTGAAGGCAGTGGTAGTCAAATGAGACGATTGCGTCGCTGAATGGATTTAGGGTGGTAATGAGAGTTAATTATTAGTGCTTTAGGAGGATCAAATAAAATAGATGCTACTTACGCAGAGCTGATTCGGGTGCAGGAAAACGTTCTCTACAATCGCCATAGAAAGCCACTGTGAGTGTTTGATTAATCTTGCTTGGTTCTTCGTTGGGAGAGCTGGTACAGGCTGCTTTTTGCAGATGGCACTCAGTGGGGTAAGTAATCATGTTGGTTGCGCAAACGGGTTCTTCATCCAGAGCCTCGCAATCCTTTGGGCAGATACATTCACCTGCTTCGCAATGCGCGCCGTATTTGCATTCGACTCCAGAGCAAAGGTCTGAATCAAATTAAAACCAAACAATTAATATTTAATTGCAGTTTTAGTTAAACTACGAATTACACTATCCCTTACCGCAATTTCCGTAATATGCAGTTATAACGTATTGTTTTGTCTTGCACGAATTAATTCGCAATTCACATTCGGTACTGTACGTAATGCCGTCGGTGCCGCAAACGGTTCCATTTTGTAGCTGCAAGGCCATAAATCAGTAAACAGTACAAAAGCAAGCAACATTTACTTCTTATTGCTTAGCCGGGTAATCTAAAGAAATTCGTTTACCTTTTCGTCCGAACAGAAGGTGGGACACACGCAACGACCCTCGAGGAAACCATCACTCTTGCAGTTTGCATAAAAATCGCATTTTTTCGTCTCGCATTCGCCTAGAAAATGAATATTTGCATGAATGCCTTGTGCACGCATTAACGTAAATTCCTTACTGCATGGACCCTTGTACAGAACCGCAATTTCCTTGCGCCGCAAACAAGCCTCCCGCAGCAGCTTGCATCGGTTGCCGTAGGAAACGCCATCGGAACCACAGACCGGTTCGAATTCGGCCGAGCATCCGGTCGGACACTCGCAAAACGGCTGTCCTAGTCGTTCCACGCAGGTTGCGCCATGCTTGCAGCCGTAATTGCTGCAAGAACTCGTCCCACCGCAAACACCAGCGTACGAGATTTCCACAGCAGTCCTGGCCAGGCACCCGACGCGGATCAACTCGCATTCGGAAGGATACGTGCGGCCGTCTGTGGCACAAACGGGACGCATGATCGGCTCGCAGGCCAGCGGACATTCGCATCGAGCAATTCCAAACTTGTCGATGGTGCATTCTTCGCCTAGTGTACAATGTACGCTCCTGCATGGATTGGCACCTGCATGACAAGGGAAGTGCAGAAAATGTGTGGCGGAATCGCAAATTTGAGCAATACCTGAACTGCATTTGCCGCGATAAATAATATTTAATGTTTTACGCGCACGGCACGCCTCCTGTCGTAGGGAGCACTCGTTGGCGTAGGTCTTCCCGTCGGACGCGCACACAGGAGTAAATTCCAATGGGCAGACATCGCCACAGCGACACACCGGATTGCGATGCTCGTCGAGCTGACATATTTCAGGCTCAGGGCATTGTATTCCCAAACATGGGTCTGCAAGCATCACAACATATTTATATTCACATATAAATAAACTCTCCTATATGGAGTAAAAATTATTTCACATCGGTTATCCCTTTGAATTCTAGGATTTGAATTACAGGATAATACTTACCACATTTTCCTAAATAATTTACTGTTATATTCTTCTTAGCTTTGCAAGCGGATTGTTGTAGCGCACATTGATCCTTGTAGTCGACACCGTCGCTTCCACAAACCGAGCGTGATCCGGGATGATCGGCGTGATTGAGGCAGGTTTCCGGACACCGGCAGCTTGCGTTGTGGCCATCAGGAGAAGGCACACATCGGGCACCATAACCGCACTGTTTGTCTCTGCAAGGATCGTTGCGCTCTAAAACAGGAGCGGACACAAACGAGAAGATGAGTGAAACCTTATTTACGTAAGGCGTAATCAAATGTCCCACAAATGAGACGACCTTCTCTGTTAAATCCGCTTTGAAGATCAGAGGATTATCATGGTGTAAGAGGGTATTGAAAGCATGTTCCTTGTTAATTAATTACCTACACTCTGCATACACCTAGATTGAAAAGTACATTATAGCACAATCCGGATTTTAATTACTTCAATTCAGCATTAAGTTTAATAAGACAATAGTTAATTAAATTAATGCTGAATTCTATGCAATAATAATATAATTCCAAGTAATTAATAATGTCTTATGAATGCAGTGCCCGATTGTCTTTCCCCTTTCAAGATGCCAATGTGCAAATAATTGGCTGTATTAATTAGTCATAATGCATAAAGAACAGGCGAATATAACAAAGCCCATCATACCGCACTTTCCGTCGTGGATAACTCTGGTGTTGCGGCGCGCATGACACGAGGCAACACGGAGCTGGCAGTGGTTGTCGTAAGTGCGTCCGTCGCTGCCGCAGACGGGCTCGTTCTGGGGGCGGCAATGCGTTGGACATTGGCACACAGCGCGGCCTTCACGTCCGGCAACGCATTGTGCCCCCCAAGCGCAGAAGGTCTTTTCGCAGGTCTCTGGAGATTGAAAATGAAAGCAAAGGGAGAAAACAATCTGTTAGTTGAAGGTGGTTGCAGTTGTTAATATGAAGACAATGTTGGTTAATGTGAATGATGGTGCAATTGCAGACAGAGAGAATATGGTCATAAACTATATAAATCGAAATTCATAATAGATAATATTTCACTGTAACGCCTACTAATATTTACTTGTTATAACAACGTTAAACACTTCGTAAATACACTCAATAATACTTAAATAGATAATAACTAAAATTCATATTATATGAAACACATAATTAATTCAAGGAAGTAGTTAAAACAACTAATTAAATAATTCCAAATTATGTCAAACGTTTTAAATTTAATATCGTAATGTATTAAATCATTTCAATCTCTTCATAAGCTCTACTTTTCAAAAAATCAAAAGCAACAAACTGATTTTCTAATATTTTTTTTATTCGCTAATAAAGTGATATTAATAAAAGTTATACTTGAATACTTGAAAATATCATTATAATTTGTGTTGAAAATAAATAGAAATTTATCTGTAAAGTATTAGTATAATAATCTTATCTTTTCAATTCAAAGCTGTCAACTTTCATAAAATTTAAACATATATCAAATACTAGCTTATAGAGACGTATTAGATCATATATCTATTTTACACTGTTTGACAAATGATTTTGATCTGCATTTGTTTTATTTAGCCGCCATAAGCAATTTTTTGCTAAAAATGATCATATTTTGTACTGGTTTGGTATAGTAATTTATAAAAATACATAAAATTATATAATTTTTTTTATTTTTAATTTTTGGAGCCTACTGCAATCATGCAGATTACCGACATCGTACTTGACCTCCATATTCTATTGGGACTAAATTCTGTGGGACTATATATTAAATTGAATATTCCCCTAGCAGGATTAAACCCGTATTTCAGTGTATGTATCTCATTATCACTGTATAAGGTTATAAAAATGGAATTTCTAATGAAAATTTTAGGTTAAAATTTAAGATTAACCGTATGATTAAGAAAAACTCTGATAACATCATAAGATTCAAGATCATAAGACAAGGGAAGAACAAGAGGTAATCTATCTCAAAATCATAGTTCGGAAACAATAAAAACTTGTGTGCTTATAAATTAACATTTTGCAATTAAATTTCTTGATAAAGGTATAAAAAGTTTTCTAGGTTTTTACACCAAACCTATATAATTTTTATTATTTTTAACGTTTTATCGTTACCTACTAACATCAAGACAAAATTGGTTATTTTGTCTTAATTAACTTTTCTGCCACGTTGTTTTATGAAGTATACTTTACATTAAGTACTAAAAATTATATTATTTCTGAAAATCTTGATTTAGATTCCTCTGCCAACATAAAATATTGACTTCTTTTATACTATCATCAATCTAAATATAGGTGTGTTGGTGTAAACGTGTGCTACATGTGTTCGCTAAGAAGAAGAACATGGCGCACGACATATAATATGTGCGCCATAGCTATTATCGTAAATATCTTACAGGTCCCAGTCAGGACACAACCACACTTTCAGAAAAGTTCCAGGAATAGTAACAAAAAGCAGCTGCAGTAGTGTATTTAGTACACTCAAACCCCATTTAATGGATCAGTACGAAGTGAAATAAGAAGAAAAGCCAATTAAGAAACTTCTTTCATTATTCTTGTTTTTACCGAATAGTTATACTTAGTAATTGATTTTCAATGTGTATTAATGCACATTTTATTAATCAGATTAAAATTACTAATAAACTACACACAAAACAATTTTGTGGCAGTTGCAATTGTTGCACTGTCAATTGTTTAAGCAACAAAGAACGCAACCAGAATGTTGTTTTGACACCACGAATGAGGCATTAGGCTTAAAAGCGGAAACATGCAACGCGTGGTAGTTGAGCGACGTATGGATTATCTGTTGAACGCGCGATATTCGGATTTTGGTGGCGAGTTGACCGCTGCCGACCTAGTAATTGAAACGGCCACGCGGCGGCGTAGCGGCTCGGTATAATTCAGCACATATTCAGGCGCTTCCGAGGCCAGCAATTATTTTTGGTGCATATTAGAGAGCTGTATGCCCACTGGCTGTTATACTTAATTTTTCATGTCTGAAAATAAAAGTGAATTAATTTTAAATTAGAGATCAAATTTTAATAATGAGAAAAACAATTTAAAAAAATATATAGTAGAAGGTTAATGAACTATTTAGATTTTTTATTCTATTATTTTCTTTAATGCGTTGAAGACCTGTAGTTGCAGGCCTGCTAACTTGCTGATCGAGTTTATTGCACAGTTTTTCCAACTTCTTTTCATAATCCTAATACTTCAAAGTCCATTACTCTACTTTTACTTCGCTGCTAAAACATATCTAGTTTTCCCGATAATAATTTTTAAAAACTTTCTTTTAAATAAATTGTTCTGCAAAAACCCTGCCTCTTGTAACTAGAAAATTATCTGTGGTTTTGATTTTAGTAATATCTAGTATAAGTAAGTTGGATAAAGTTTTTGTAAACCCTAGCGGCATAAGTGTGAAGAAAATTGCAAAAAAATCATTGTTGTCTATTTATACAAAATAAAACTAATGCCAATAATAAGATTTAATACTACTATTGAAATATTAAGTTTTTAGCTATAATAAATCATTGCAACAAATTACAACTTCTTTGGTTAAATTATCAATTTTCTTATAATTTCTGAAAAAATTTTCTTTAGCTTCTGACAAATCCTTAATAAAAAATAAAAGTCTTATTCTCATTAAAAAAATAATACCTCAATATTATATGTTCCTCAAAAGAAACTTTAAATTACAATTGTTGTGAAAAACGAACAGGAAACGCTGCTAATAAAAAACGCAATTAAAATCTTACGACAAAAGCCAAAAAAAGTTTAATACCACTTTTATTAAAATTCCTTTATTGCATCATCCAACGTCTTGAAATGTTGCTTCAAACATTTTTTCCCACACATAATCCACATTACAATTCAACACTGGTATTTTTTATTTCCCAGTTGAAAATATTTGACCCAGGTACGTTTTTTTTATTTTGTTCTGCAAATTAAGATCTCGTGTACACGACGGCGGCGGGTGACGGCGTGAACGTTAAGCGCTGTGGACGCACTGCAACCTATAGGGAATACTGCGGGAAAATTAATGTTGATGAGGTATGCCTGCATAATGTGTTAGGTGCGAGACATTTCCATTCTATGCCGGCGTAGGAAGTTGTGGAGGCGGCAGCATCTGTGGCAGCAACCACAGTGGCAACTCATGCAGGTAGAGATAACATAACATTCGAATTAAAATCATGCGCTACTGCTGCCACCTGCTTTTAACATCATTTATATTATGCAAATATAGGGTTCGCGCGCAGTGCCTACCTGTTTAATTAATCTCCATTTTTACTTAGCTTTAACTAAATTATAATGTAGATATTATTCTGTATACAAATATTTAAAATTCAGGGTGGAGTAATGCAATTCTATCCTAGAATAAATAAACATTATAATAAATTAAACAATAAAAAAATCTATTTCGACAAGATCATTATTATTAATTTCAACCTTTTTGTACCCAAATCTTTGGGTGGTGACTTGTGAGCGTACTGTAATCACATCAGCCACAAACGGCCACCTTACTTGACTTCCTGCCATTGACCGCATCGTTTTTCTATTCGGCAGGATGCAGACTCTCAGCTTAGTTTTTAATTACAATGCTGCTAAGAACGGAGGTGTTAGTGGGGACTGGGAGAGCGGGAAACAGCACGGGAGAAGATCAAATTAGATATAAATTTGAAATAATATTTAATCATTTTAATAGCATATGTTTATCTGGAAGAATAAAGATAGATAAAATTTTAAATTTTAGTTTAATTTAGATGTATAAAACAGCAAGACTTAAACAGTTTCCTTAAAAAGTATCTTAATTAAATTCAATGTTTTGCAATTAAAACATATCCTAAATATTTAAATAATTAGCAATAAATAATGCTAAATAATTAGCAGAATTAAGCGGATTTTTAATGTAGACATAAACACGCAATAAAGTTGGATTTTTGTTTGATTTTGGCCGCCCATTTGTCGGAATTATTATCAAAGAACAAATAATTTTTTGTTTCTTTCTAAAAGCTTTCTTTCAACTTGTAATGTTGTATGTACGAGCATGTGTGCGCAGATGAAATCTTGCAACTCAATTTTAAAGCACATTTAGTTTAGATGACAATGCACAATTGGCTACTTGATTTCTATGAAAATGTAATATGACGGAATTTACAAGACCAATAATGCATTTTGATGCAATTCCTATAGTAGAAAATATAAAAATAAACAAAGCATTATTAGAAACATGTTTTCATTTAAATAAAATTAAGATGAAATTTAAACAGTTGCATTGACTTAGTTTAAAAAAAAACAATATCCGATCAAATCATTTAATTTGCCTGTTTTTTAGCAAAGTAAATCTTGCAACAAACTGTTATTCTTTTTGGCGCATTTATATAAAAGCTTTAATGCATATATTGCATTAACTCTCAACGTATATACTTATAATGACTAATCCAACAGATTCTTAAACGGAACAGTATTAACCAAATAAAACGACCGCAAGAGAGAACAGAGCTATCTGATCTAGAAGTGTGTCGATCGAGACTGTCTGGTACCGACCTAACACTCTAAGTCACTGTCGACGGAGACACACCGGTGACAGGTAACTTCTGTTCAGGCTTACGCCGATGTGTTCCAAGTCAGACAAGTCCTACTAAGACATTTCCTCCAAGTTCAAATTTACTTTGTCATTTTCAGGGTGGAATCTCTCATATTACCACCTTGTGATGGGGTCATACCAAGTTTATTTTTAAAACGTTTCTCATTTATTTTTTAATTGAATACAAACTCGTGTATGGTTGGTAGTCTATATATTCAAAAATAGTATCTAGATATTTTCTTGTTATATCTGATTTAAGGACAGGTTTTGAAATTTAATAATTTATTTTAAGACTTCTATAAACAATTTTGTAAAGAAGTCTATACAAAGCATAATCAGAATTTTATTGTTTTATATAGATTACGCCAAATATGTAATTTTGTACTCAAACACTATAAAATTCTGTATTCTTCTAGAAGAAAATAATACAAATATATATTTTCTTTAAAAAATATAAACTCGCAATATTGCAAATTAATCATAAACTTCTTTTTTTCTACAACATTAACATTCAATGCAATTCTAAAGAATCACAAACCCCATTTTAATTGAAAATCTATATAATTATATATTTATCTCAATATAATGTTTATTATTTGAATAAATTGTATATTCATTTGTTCCCTTTTGTTCTCTACATAAAGCATGCTTTATGATTGTACAGGTTAAGGTTAAATACGCAATTTGTAGCAAATCAAAGGAGATAAAAGTTTCAATCACACAGCTTGTTACACGGGTTACCGCCCTCACTCAAATCATCCTCGCACAGCACAACAATAAAAGCAACAGAGGAAATTGTTAATTGTCGACATTCGCCCCAACAGTCGGCGGTGCGTGTACGCGATACGCGCACTTTGCATATTTATGTTTTCCGGAATTGTAATGGCTTTTATCTGGCCGCCTGCAAAATGCGCAACAACATAATTATAACGTTGCTTTCATCACGTATCTCCTATAAAGCGGCCTGCGCTGAAATATAAATTGCACCCAAACGGAAAAGCGCGCATGCACGGAACACATGTACGTTGTTTGTTATCCGGTTGTTGAACGAGATGCTTTTTGTCGGACGATATGATTGGGATTGCGAGAAAAGAATTGTACTTACTGCATATTTGTCATGCGCATGTCATGCATGATATGTTTGACGTTTTGTGTTGGATATTTGAAAACAATAGAATATGTGCATGTCAAAAAAGTCAAACACAATAAAAGCTGAATACGCAAATGCTGGCAAAATTGAGCAAATTGGGCAAATATTCTAGAGAGCTAACATTGTGCATACAAATAGTCCATGCAGTTTATTTCAATTTTAAGACAGCTTGGAAAGAATTACTTGAAATGTGATATTAAATTGATATAAATCTTTTTGAATTCTGAATAGTTTTGTTTTACTGATATGTGTGAGATAAGCATTAATTAATAAGCTCTACTCTGTAGCTCAATAGAGCGTCTGTATTTAAGCGACTGAGAATATTTTGAGGTCACAGGTTTAAATCCTTTGAAATAATTGTTGAAGTGGACCATAAGTACGGTGTATGTATCCGCCATGGGTAACACTGTTGTCAGTTAAGAATAGATTATTGGAATATTAGTAAATTAATTTTGGTGTAATAGTGAAACTCCCAGTCTCGACAATGATAATATAGAGGGTTTGCAAAAAAATCAATTCAAGTATTTTTTATCTTAATAAAGAACTAAACATGTTGTATTGTTGTAAAACAATTGTTGTATTTGAGTTGGTCACAATTATAATTAAATAATTTTTAGCGTCGCTTTGTAGCTCAGTCGGTAAGCCGCCTGACTGTAGCAGTGACAACGAGGTGTGTATTCTGGGAACACAGGTTTAAATCCTGCTGGGGGTATATTTAATATAATATATACTCTTACAAAATTTAGTCTCAATAACTGCTAATAACCCAGGTAGTTGATGTAGAACAATAAAATGAGGGTCAAGAACGATGTCCGTAATCGGCATAGTTGCAGTTGGCTCCAAAAAATAAAATACAAAAAAATATTTTTTATTTCTCTGGTTGTGCGTATAATACAGTAAAAGTGTAATTTGTAACGTGGTTGATTTGATGAGAAAATTTGTTCAACCGTGGTAACAATCACGACAATCATCGACAATGTCGATGACGGTGACGTTATTGAGGACACATCGGTCGCAGGTAACCGCTAATAAAGTGTTTGTTTTCATGTTTCTATCATTAATTAAACTATATTGGTACTTCTTGTACTTTGTAATTGTATTTTATTTTATTATGCTGTATTAACTACCAGGGTTATTAATAGTTATGGAAACTGGACTCTATGAGAATATATATTATAGGATATACTCCCAGCAGGTTTGGAATAGGTGTACTTTGAAAATTTGTTGTTGCTATTAGAGGACGGACGCCTTTTATAGGCTGAGCTACAAAACTGAGCAAATTTGTAATCATTAATGTAGTACTTAATGCAATAGTTAATTGCTACATTCTTGATAATTCCGGTAACTACTTCGTTTGTATTTTACAGGATAAATAATAATGAGTCTATAAATTTATTCATAATGGAGTTAAATTACAATAAAAACCTATAATAAAATAACATTAGAATAATAATTTTTAAATTAATTTCTGAGATTTATCAATCTTATTGTTAATTTATATAAATTTATAAACAATGTTATTCAATGATGTAATTAGTTTTTCTTGTCGTTTTGGTTTTTTTTTAATTCAACTTCAAAGATTTTGTCATTAATTTACGTTTTTTATAATATTAAACAAGTATTTTTTGAATTATAGTTTTTTTTTTAGGAATAATATATTGTATTCGCAAAAAATATATTTTGTTTTATCAGAGTGGCAGGTAGTTTTAATCGCAAGTGTGATATTGCTAAATATCACAATCGTAAGGTACTACTGCATGCTTTAATATCCGAAATATTTATTATACTCTACAGGTACTTCATTGACAAAATAAATATGTGATATATTTATACAATATGTTACCAATTAAAAAATTTATTAGCAAAAAATCAGCAATTGTCAAAAGTCAAATTTAAATAAAGCAAGGTAAAAAGGTAAAAACTGATTAAATAATTATAATCAAAAGTAAACTTCACAAAATATAGAATAAAGGAATCGACAAATTTGCCCCGTTGTTTTAATTTGTCGAACAGTTCACTAAATGGAACTAAAAAAAATTAAAAATAATAAACAAACTCTTATTTATAAAATAATATCAACAAGTAATTGTACTTTCCAATACACTACGCCCCTTATAAAATTCTTAGAAAACTTTTAAGTAACACTCAACATAATCCTGCTTAAATATTCAAACTAAATTCCAATAGTCATAATAGTCATAACAAGTATTTGAATTAGATGAAAGTACTTACCCTCAACGTATAAATGTTTCGGTTTATATGCAACATCTGAAACAAGTTAAAAAACATTAATGTCTACTTATTAATAAATAAAGCTAAATGTTTATTGATTACCATAGAAAACACAATAAGCATGACTAATAGCTTACTTAGCTGTAACTACTACAGTAGCTAATTCAAACTTTGTGCTACCTCTGGTCAAATTTGGTCTAACCATTTATCAACAATTTGTAGTCAAAGACCAATTTCTTTTTCTTATAGAAATACTTGTAAAAGCAATTACATCCAATATAAAATTAACATTTAGTTCAAGTATACCATAAAAAAAAACATTTAAAAAAAAAACAAAAAAAAACAATAAAAATATTCAATTGTTTTATAATATCATGTGTTGATGTGATTCTGCAATGTATTTATAATGACTGTCCAATGTACATATTAACTTAAATTATTTTTAAGTAGTTTATTAGTGTAATATAATAAGTTGACAAGATTTCTGGATTATTGTGTTTGGCGAGCAATTACTATCATCAAATGCACTTTATAATGCAAATTATTACTCAAATAAAGTGTAAATTGCTTACTTACATACAATTTATATTTGAAGGATTTGGCAGAAAATCGAAGAAATTGTGAAATGTTTGACAACTTAATTTAACTAAGTAACAATTTATTTCTCGTTAACCTATATGATATTAGGTTAATCTTAAATTTTAACACTGACATTATTATTAGATTTTTAGATATTAGCAATTAAACAGAATAAAATAAAATAAAATTTATAAAATGTTGTTATAACCTAATTTTAACACTTACTAATTAATTATTTTATTTATTTTTTTTGAGATTACCGAATTTAACAAATTTTTTATTCAAAGAAGGATGGCTACTAGGTTTGCATCGAGAGGACTTTTCCGAACTTAACATTTCTCTCGTAGGAAATGACTGCAAGTTGCTCTTAACTACTACAAGCAGCCTCCTTTTCCCGCCCACGTGCGCGGTACTTACCACACATAATCTTGACGCTAAAGAAATTCACAAGCGCATTTCTCTTATTACAGAGCCAAGGAGTGCTTTGCAACATGGCTGCATGATGTGCATTTAGAGCGTTAGATCTTCAAAAAGAAGTGAACTAGACACGTCTTGTGTTCTGCTACGGCAGCAGCAAGAAAAATTAATATCACTTCAATCTCCCATGTAGTCGTCAAAGTTATGAAGTTCTTCTGCCGGCTTAGACTTACCCTGGCATGCATCACAGGATGCAGAGGGGCAAAAAGTCCTAAGCTTGCTGGTAATATCATGGAATATTATAAGAATTTATCTGCCTGCAAATAGCACTCATAAAGCTTTTTGATAATCTTAATACTTGTACATCAACACCCATTGCAAATATTTTATATGACGGTTTACAAAAGTTATGAAAACTTAAAAAAATAATATATTAAAAAAAACATATTTGTGATATTAATAAAAAGTAATATTTTAATTTTTTAATGAACTATTAACGTTTATATTTTAAGTTTCTAAAGGATTTTTATTTATAAAAAAAAACAAACATTAAAGATAGGTAAACACTTGATTAACCTAACCATAATATTGTTAAAATAATAACCACTTAGTTATAAAAAAGTTATAAACCTAATTTTATCTATTATTGCAGTTTTTTGTTAAGGACGTATATTTCTTTTATATCTCTTTGCTTTCAGTGCATAAACAAATACTGTACTTCACTAAAATTGTAGATATTATATGAAATAATTTTTGTACCAAATTTTTATTATCTGTCAACAAATAAATTTAGAATATTGTTCTTAACATAATTTAAATTTAATTAAAAAAATATATGATACTTATGTTCTCCTTGAATTTTTTTACATTTGTTGTTTTTCTCTCTCCCAAGAAAATACTAGTCAATTTTGCTAATAGTACATTTACGAAAAATTGTACTTTATCTGTGCGACAACCAGTTAGAACTCATGTTTACTCCTTTTTCTATTTGTAAAGGGGTCGTCAAGGCTCGTCGCCCGTCAAGCTTTATCCATTGTTTACTCCACCGAGTTTGTTCACCTAGCAATAGCCATTCCCCATTTACATCTCGTTTATGTTTGTTCTTTGTCTATTTAAGTTGGATACAACGCGTTTACGTTATTACCTAACTAGTGTTATGAAATCGAGTTGGACTCTTGGACACGCGCAGAATACTCGTAACTAATTGATTTATTACCCAGCCAGTTGCAAGTTCATCCTTCAAAGGTTGTTCTAAAGCAACATGTGATTTAGGCTAGCTGTCTTTTTGTATTATTAAAACATTTAACAATTTATTTAAGAGTATAGGGAGTTTTAAGCCGATTATTGCGAGCAAGTCGAGCGTTGCAAATTGAGATGCGGTTCCGGTTCCAACCTGCACATCAAAAATTGCTTTGCAAAGCAGCAACTTAATAAAACATAAATGCATAACAAATTCAAGCGCGTGCCTGGCAACCCGATGCATTTTGAGCACCGGGTGCAATGCCTTTGCACAAGCGATCGATTTGCGCAAGGAAAAACGTCGGCGCTAATAACACACTAATTGCTTGCTTAGCTTACAGAGTGTCAAGAAGTGTTGGAAAACTTACACAAACGTTGCGCAAATTTATTTTTTATACTATTCTGATTAATTTTAAACATATTTTTTATTTTTAATGAAATAATTGATTATTGTCCATTCGCTACTGGATTAGTTTGAATCTCTTTGTATTTATGTAGTTGATAGTGGCAAAACAGTATTTGGTCTCTTGTGAATAAAGAAACAGAATTAAACGTGCTTGGGAGACACATAAAAAGTAAAATGTGCTTGCGCCAGCAAGCCTCGAGCGCAGAAGATGCGTGATTCATGGCGGAGGAGCCGGGTAAGAAAAGCGCATTGCAAACATGGCGAGAATATTTGCACAGAGCGTAATAACGCAAGAAGCAAGTGTAGTTATTAGTCGCCGTGAAATAGTTAAGGGAGGAAATGCAAATACTCGTAGGTGCTTAAATATAGATAGACGTGACAGGTGTTTGATATATATAAATTTTGCCGGAAAAAGTTGAGCAAACAATTTTATAATAAAACTTATTTAACTAAAAATGTGGTTGGAGTTTATATAATTTTAATTTTTTAATTTAATATTTAATATTAAAATTTAATAATAATAAATTTTAGTTATTAAGAGATTTTGCAGAGTTGTGGAGAAAAAGAAGAATTATAAATTGTAATTTAACTTCTATTCAATTTTTACTTAATTGTTAATTTCTAAATGTGTTAATGTTATCAATTATTTATCTTTTTTGTGTAAGAAGTTATATTAAGTTAAGAAAAAAATTAAATAATGCTTATAGAATTTTGAAGTTCCTAAAGATTAAAAAAAGACAATGTTAAAATAAAAAATACATTTTTTTAAATTATTTTAATATTCGTTTTTTAACTTTATTTTATTCTTATTTACACTAATTTTAACACATTTTTTTTTATATTTAAACTTTTTATTTATGGAGGTAAAAACGAAATAATTTCTTATTTATCACATTAAACATTTCTTTTTAAAGACATCCTAATTCTTATCTAATATATATATATTTGAACCTAATTGCAGATTGATATTTGGACAGCGTTATCTTCACGCGATGTAGTTCATTAAGCAAATTGCACGCCTCTCAAAATGCATCAAAGCACTACTTAATGTCAGCGCTTTGTGTAATCTGTCAGTCATTCAGCACAGGATTTGTCTCGCGCAATTGCACCGGAGAAATTGCATCAATGTATAAAGTGCATGGACACTGAATGTCAATTTGTAGAATCAAGCAACGTGGGAATGTAGCTAACGAGAATAGAAAAAAGAAGTTGAGAAATATTCTCTTCAGGGAAAGTATAAAAGTATTAAAAGGTTTTGGAAGAGAGATGCCGGCAATTGCCAGAGGCCTGGCATGTAACGTTACCAGGGTATTTGTTTGTTGAAAATATTAATGACAAGTTGTTTCTAAGAAGGTTTCTAGTAAACATAAGTATTGTACTAGTTATATAATTGTTATTATGTTAGATGAAATTAACTTAACTATAACACTTACTAATATTTTAAATATGTAACGTACTCAATTTGTTGTGTTTTCAGCATCTATAGTAAAAAACACCAAAACTTAAACATTTAATAGATAAATGTTTAGTAAATGTTATACACTCAAAAATATTTAATTTTTATCACGTGTTATTTATAGTAAATGTTAATTTTTTTGTACTTTATATATATGATAGGACACAGTGATGAGAACAATCTTGAACTACTTTTTTTTGATCAACTATTGATTTCAACAATGCGTATAAACATTACGACTTCTGTTGTTTGGGTACAAAAAGATTTGTTTTGTTTGAGATATGCAAATTTTCAAAAAGCAATTGTCCCAATGGTAACAATAAAAAAATATCAGAAAATTAGATAAATTTAAGATTTTGGTTGGTTTTAACAGTAACAACATCTTAGAAATAAGGTAGTTTTCCCAGTATGTAGTCAGTTTAGTAGTTGTTACACAAGAGTACATAGAGTAAGAATAAAATAGTTATTTAGTTGTGCTTTTTAAAAGACTGAAAAAATAAAGTTAGATGTAAACAGAACGTTGCAAGAGTTAAACCTTCTCAACAACTTCGTATATAGTGAAAGATTTAACTTTGTCGTCAAAATTATTTATCGTCTACCGTAATCCTGACAAGATTTAAAAAATGTAAAATATGTTACGCATTTTAATTTCTAGCAAAACAATTAAAAGTAGTTTTACTTGTGTTCATATGCAAGTTTTACTTCTCAGCACTGTTTTTATTTGATTT
>JAODIE010000004.1:3891140-4002804 GCA_027575565.1 Diploeciton nevermanni | reverse complement strand
CCAAGCAAGTGTGCTATTTTGCACATCAATGTGAACAAGCCCGTACAAAACACAATTTCTTACCAAACTTGGTGTGTACTACGATCAGTAGTAGTAGTAGTAGTTGGACTACTGGCACCTGCTATTAGAATTATGCACAATAACTGATTTTTACTGGATTATTATTATTATAAGCAACGCAATGCAATAAAACGCAAATGAAACCATTACGTCACGCAGGCAGATGCGCCATGGAGCGCGACATGCGCACTTGCGCCACTCTCGTTTCCACTAAAATAGTGAGGTTACAATCACACGTTCGACGCGTGCAACTCAAAAACAAAAATCGCAGTTTAACAGTAGAGTCAGTCGCGCAGGCAAGTCCGAGGGGGGAGTGGAGTCTACTCTTTAGCATGGTTGAAATGACACATAATAACCCACGCGGCCTCAATGTGTTAAATATATGTGGTAGCAAGCGTTAATAACATCGACTTGTCCAGATTAATTAATATTTATTATATATGAGTTGCATAGATACAAATATATTTGAAAATAAGTGTCATCAGAAACTATTGCACCACATAACACACTAAACAAAACACTATTCTAGTATAGCAGCAGTAGCAACACCACCACCGGACTTTGTGGTACCTCTCCTTCCCCCCAAGACGTAGAGGAAAATTAATTAATTGCCAGCAATCCATTCCATAACCACAATTCTCATATTAGACGTAAGACGCACAAATTTCAATAGTTTCCTAAAGTCTGGACCAAATGCTAAGGTCCAAATAAGAAAAACTGCCATGGGGCTTGTACCCCGAAGCGTTCAACCCAAAAATTATGGTAAAAAAAAAATAGTTTCCTACATTATCGCGCCGACGCCACTGTTGATGCTGCTACATGGATGGGTGATGGAAGATGACATTGAGAGCAGTCGTCTGCTCAAGAGCCCAAGGTTACAACCATTTATGATGATAATACATGATGAAGTGAAGTATTTCTTAGTGTCCTAGGTCGGACAGGAGCCGATGCTGTTGCTGCTACATTTGAAGGACTTCTGCAGATTGGTAATATTAATGGCACATACATGAGCATAATTATTATGGTACCATTCGGGCATTCTACCCCTCGTGTCAATTCGGGAAAAATACGTCAATCTAGACTTATTTCCATTGTACACCTCGATCAAGTATCTAGACGCTAGCACAATGCCTCGCACACTGTTCGGGATGTTGACCGCCTCAGAATCCTCCACGGAAGCCTCAATAATGAGGCAGCTTCCACCGGGAAGATCCGTCCGCCAGCCGCGTACGACGCAGTATTCCTCCATCGGAAGTGGGCCAACGTTCCGTCTAGCGTACTGAAATAACTCGACGTTCTTCTCGATCTGGGCAAGCGTCCGCGTTGAATGCAACTCTCGATCCCACTTCTGTCTCTCCTTTAAAATTCGATAGAGCACTTCGCCGGGAGGCGCATCTATCTCGCAAGACAGGCGCCACATGCGCAACGGGTATCCATCAAGAATCTTCTTGTAACAAATCTCGACTTTCTGGTGGTACGTTTGAATGTAAACCCAGTCCTTTTCCCGCGCCTCGCGCATCGTAAAGTTGAGGCCCTCCTGCATATAACCCTTCCAGCCACCAACACCGCCGCCGCCGCCACCGCCAGTTAGGCCCAGCTGTGATAGTTTCAAAACGCTGGTCTCCTTCATTTCGCTCGAAGCACATTGTTGGAGAAATTCGCGGGGAACCTGCCGCAAGTCATACAGTTTCCTACAAGTCAGATACTATGCCCCAATAAACGCATGATTATTACCTTAAATAAATTATTCGAGTTTTGCAAAAAATACAACAAACAATCATGCGCTGCTTTATGCTCAGCCAGTTCCTTCTCGTACGCATTGATGCGGACCGATGTTGATGATGATGCCGGTGGACGACAAGGTGCCACGCTAGCGTTGGTATAGTGAAACAAAGATGGCGCAAAGCACACAGCCAGATTGCTTTCGTTCATCTGGTTTACCGACGAATGCTCCGCAATGCTCGTGAGGCATCGAAGCAACACCAAGAGAATTTCGCAGTGTTCGTCAGGCATTAGAAGGAGAGCGCACAGCACAGCCTGACGGCGTTCTGCTTCTGGGACAACTGCAACAAATAGGTTTCAAATTATGCATTCACTGATTCAACAAACGCAATCTCCTCCCCCCACGATTTACTTACATTGAAATATCAGCATAAACGTTTCCGACAGCTTATTTGTCAGTAGTGCTTCGGGCAAATCTCGAAAGTACTGCTTGATCACATCTGCAATGTCGTGCGCTTGGTACTCACTGAAATTCAGACAATCGCCGGATTGTGTCTCAACCAATTGCTTCAAATTGGCAATCCTCGACTTAACGCCGGACTTCCTGAACAAGCCGACCTGATCGTAGGCGCACTGCTGCAGCCAGAGTAATGCTTCCTCAATGCCTTTCGGCAGAGCAGATCCGGTCCGCTGGAGGATTACCGTGAGAGGTACACCAAAGACATTTTTCTCGCGATATGCGTGGACTTTTATCTTGCTCATTAATTTCGGCAGATCCCCGCCGTTCCATCCGGTACGGTGGGTGGGACAATACTTTTCCATGTGCGCGGTGAGTTTCAAGAGCGCAAGTTTTCGCAATACGTGCAGCTGGGTGCAAGTTAAGGTAAAAATGGGGCGCCCTCCTTCTTCGAGTTGAAACTTTTGGTCGTCGACGTAGTCGTCGTCCCACTCCTCGGAGGTGGGCAGCGCGCGCCACATAATTCTCTCCTGGTTGGCGGTTTGTCCTGGAGTTGGTGAACTGGTCCATCGGTCCGCTCGGTCAAATGAACGTGCCTTGCGATTTCGGAATCTGGAATTCTGAAGATCGGTGCAGTCGTACTCGCTAGGCGCTACCTTCCCTCCTCCCCCACCTTCACCTGCACCGTTTGACGCCACATCCAAAGTATTCATGCTAATGATCTGCCTTGAAAGCAAGTCGAGTACCGAAGAGGCACCTTCATTAGTGCCGTCGCGGCCGCGCCGATGACGGTTGGAGCCGAATATGCCGAGTTTGTCGCGGATAGATTGA
The DNA here is from genome assembly GCA_027575565.1 of Diploeciton nevermanni. Lineage (NCBI taxonomy): Eukaryota > Metazoa > Arthropoda > Insecta > Coleoptera > Staphylinidae > Diploeciton > Diploeciton nevermanni. The sequence goes on along the minus strand of JAODIE010000004.1, from coordinate 3,999,734 downwards.
TGTTTAGATTGCTGTTTCTTCAGCAGCACATTCTTGTGCCATTCATCTATGTTGGTTGCTGCAACAAATAAAGCTACTTACTTACCTCGTACACACTACTATACACGACGCTACTCAGTCCCAATTGAACGAGCATTTCTTACGCATATCTAGCTGATCCACCCGGGACCACCTCCGGACATCGGACTGATAAGTCCAGTTCTCACTTAGTGCGCACGTCTCGTCTTCTTCGTCCACTTCGGTTTGCTTCTGCCGCTGCTGCTGCTGGTGGTGAATGTTGGCGCAGCGGTTGAGGGCTTGCAGTCGCCGAAAGAGCGACTTCATCACGGAGGCTTCCAGCATAGGGTGATCCTGCTCCACGGCAGAAATATCCACCGGGAATTGTTGATCTGAATGGAACAACAGCCACCACCATACGGCGCGATTAATAGTTAGGAAACAAACAGCACGCTCACAGATGGGCGCACGAGGGGGCAGTTAGTTACTACCTTCGTACAGTTGAGCATACTGTGGAAATCCTGCCGCGCGCAGCCACTTACAAGCCTCCAACGCTTCGATTTCTACAAGTGACAACAATACAGGCAGATGGGACAATGTGTGATGTGCAGTCAAGTAAACAATGAGCATTATATATAAATAGCGAATCAATACAACCACCACCACCACCACCACTGCTATTGAATTATAGAACATGGAATGTTGAACAATTGAACGAACCGTATGATGATATTCAAATTGGTAGCGGAGCCGCACTTGAAAAAGCTTAACAACCTCACATGAAATTAACAAGCTAATTCGGTGGCGGCAACCGTCGCTGCAGCTGCTTTTAGACTTGCCTGCTATTTTGTGGGCACGCAGTTGTTTCCATATCTGCTCCGCCTTCCGGACCGGCCAGTTGTCATTCACCTTGACGCTGAGGCTGCGAAAGAACTTGTACTCGCGGATGCGAATGGACATTGCGCGCGCGCGAGTACTGCGGCAACCGCTGTCGCCGCCGCCGCCGATGTCGCCCGTGGAACTGCGCGGCGGTCTGCTGCTGCTGCTGCTCACCTGGAAGAAGCGAGCACGGACGCATGCATCGTGCTAACCGAGCCACACATAATTAGATGTTAGTCAAAAGCGCTATATGCATGAATTGTCAGGCAGGCAGCGGCTGCTCATCAATACGATGCCGACAAGCTTTGTTGTATATGGTAGCGACGGCTGTTGCTGTGACCTGCAAGTCGCCTCCGAAGCCACTCTAATCTCAGGTATAGTGGTGTGTGCGCGCACGCGCGAAAGAACAATGAGTGTGACTAAAGCCTACCAGTTTTATTCATATCCAAACGATTCGCGTTGAATTCATTGTGTATGAGATAGACCCAGTAATATATTATTATTATTAAATATGATGGGCGCCAGCGGGTGACGCAACTGCTGCCGCTTGGGGCGAAGGCGGAGTTGGCGTTGTACCGGCGCCGCCGCCGATCTCTGGTGCTGGATGCTGCGCTGCTGGCGGTTGTTGTTGAGTCCATTGCTGCTGCTGCTGTCCCTGCTCAGCCTGAAGCCGTTGATGGGCTTGCTGCCGCGCCCTGAACTCCGCTGCTTTCAACTGTTCCAGGTGAAATTGTTGCCGCTCGGTGATCAACTGCTGTCGCTGGTACTCCAATCCTTCCCGTTCGCGCTCCATTGTAGTTTCCAACTCCTCAAAATGTCGCAGTTTGATTTCCAACTTCTTCATTTGAGTCTCCACCAGCAGGGCAACCAACGACTTAATCTTTCTTTCCTCAACGGCTGCCAAATGCTTTGCTTTGACGGCAGCAGCAGCAAGGGCAGCCGCAGCGGCGCTCTGCATTTCACTATCCCTGACAATTTTCTCAGGCTTTACGTCGACGACGACCTCCATCGAGTCTTCTCTTTCGTCTTCCTTCTCGGACTTGGGCGTCTTCTCGCTCCGGTCTTCCGGTGTCATCATTTCAATGCCATTCTTCTTTTGCTCATCTGATGGTTTGTCATCGTCTTTGTCCGCCGTCGCCGCCTCCTTCTTGATTTTATCATCCTCTTCTTTCTCAGTGACAGTTCCAGCTATCCCACTTAACGCCAAGCCAGCTGCTGGGTCATACTTGCCCCCGTCCGTAGATGAAGCTTCTACATTCTTTAGATGTGCATCCATGAGAGCAGCGGGCACTTCATCCCTAATGCTGGCAAACTCGTTCATCGCCGACTTAGCTGCTGCCGCGGCCACGCGTGGATCCACAATGGACGCCAGAAAGGCAACCGTCGACATTATAGGATTTCCCGACTTACTGAAGGGAATGGGTTGGTACGCCAATGGCCCCAGTGCACCTCCAGCCTCCGGATCTTCCAAATATGGATCTTCGATCGGAAGCCGCAGAAAATGTAGAATGCATTCATCCTGGGTCCGTGATCCGACATGCTCACATACTTTGTTCCAATCATCTTTATACATCTCCAAGCCTTCCAACAACAGCAGCGTTTCTTGCTCTGTCCAGTCTCGGACCAAAGCCGCTGCACTCTTGTTCTTCATGGCGCTTGGCTTCTTCGAATATTGGTCCAACTTGAGCCCAAAACTGGAAATTGACTCGGCCTCGGCGCCGGCCGGCCTCCTGGCAATTTCAGCGGCGGCGGCGGACTTGTCCAGGTCAAGCAGAGTTTTCGCCGCACTGGGCTGAGGTGTCTTCGGCGGATTAACAGGCTGAAGGCCAGACGGTGTGTCAGAGAGAATATGAAAATGCGAAGTAGGTGGAGGTCCGATCGGCGTGGGCCTCGACTCGGTATCCACCTGATAGTTGATCAACCCCCACTGCTCCAAGAAAGCATGTACTCTCATAATGGCGCATACATCACCCGCTAAATTCCTCCTGCACGCAGTGCTCGTAATATATTCCGTAGGATTCAGTCTGTAGGTATCAATCATGAAATTTCTATAGGCGAGATAAATTTCAGGCGTCTTTGATTTATTCTTGCTATTGAAGAATTCTGGCAACGCTCGCTTCTCCACTTCATGGATAGAATTGTAGTCAAACCAGGCTGAATAGGAGGGAACAATAATATGATGCGTTTGCTCAGTGACGTTATCTTCCTGCCCGTCGTCCTGCGTAGTCGTGTCAGAATTCTTTCCGGTTTGCGAGTCTTCGCCACGATCGTCAGCTTCATCCAAATCAGTGATCGAACCTCCTTTCAGTGGCTGCAACTCGTTGTCCTTCTTACCGGATGAAGGTGGTGGAGGTTGCACTGCTGCCGCTACCACTGGAGCGCCACCACCACTACCACTTACTTCAGTAATGTTGGGTTCAGGCAGTGGATCGTCCATTTCACGAGTAAGATCTTCGGTTTCATCGTCCAACCGGCTGGTCTTCTTGCCAATAGCAGGAGACCTTCCGCTTTTACGCTTTCCAGCTTTCGCTTGAGGTGATGGCGAGCGCTTTCGTTTGATTTTTCTTCTGCCAAAACAAGCTGTCAAAAGCTGAAGAGTAAACATGTGAAATCAAAATTACTAACCGTTTTTCATCGCCTGGATTCATGAGGTCCTCCACGGATAACCTCATTTTGTGTATCTTCTTCTTCCCGGTCTCGTCCACCTCATAGTCCTCTTCAGACATCCACTCATTGTACTGATCCGAATCAAACAACCAAGTTGAGGACACACGCCAGGCTCCACTGCGAGGACTGGGACTGCTGTCTGGTAACAACATTCCTACGCACACACACACAGTCAAATTACATTTAACCGTTATGAGCCGGCCGATTTACGCGTACGCCTTTACGCTCCTTCTCCTTCTCACCTTCCAGAATGCCAATGTCGGCATTGACCCAAGTGTCGTAAGACTCGGGAAAGTAATACCAATGCATCATCATCATTTTATCCTGTCGCATCCCCGGCCGGGCATATTCTTCATCGAGCGGATCGCAGTGCGGATATAAAATGTGCGTAGCTGCCACCTCTGACTCTACAAGCAGACCACCCCTCCTTTTCAGAATATCCTTTAGTTTACTTGCAGTGTTCTTCTCAACATCTGGCCTGATAAAACAATTGGGAATTGTGTAGAGTTTGTTTTGAATTAGGACCTTCTCAATGACTTGGAACATCTCAACCAGTTTTTCAAGCTTAGCTGGATTCTGCAAGAAAATGCAGTGCTTATACTTTGCTAATATACCAATAGGAAGAAACGGCCTCCTCCTCTACTCACCACCACTTACCTTTCCTCCCACTTGAAACTCAAACTTTCTCCACCCTTGCTCCACTCGAAACTTGTAAGCAGTGGCAATAATGTGACAAAGGGCACCACCAGCTTTCAAGTCCATGAAATACTTGACAGGGATTCTTGTCATTGGAGGTTTTGTAGCATTTTTACCCAGACTGTCTTCTTGAAATTGCAGCATCTGTATAATGAGTGCTGCGATGATATTGTTTGTCAATGGGTCTGATTGAATATGCTAAAATAGATTTCAATGTTGTTGAGTCAGAATACCAATCCAAATATGCATTATGGTACTGACCTTCTTTGCATTCTTTTGCAGCCATATCTTAATAACTCCCAGCGCGTTTAGAGTCTCTGGGCACTCAAAGAATTTGACGTTTGGACTTCCGTCTTTCTTTGGACCGAGAGCAAGCATTTTGATGTTTGACAATTGGAGGAGAAACAGCAAAGCAAAGCAACAGCCTGTACTATTCTGCTGCCGGCCGAAAACCGGTTTTAAAATCTCGATACGAATTTCAGTTATTACGCCACAAATAGTGACATAGTGTTTCACACAAATCCTTCGGAACTGCACAATCGAGGCGACTTCGACGGATACCACGGACCAAGCTATGGAAACCGACCAAGCCGAGCGGGAAGCCGCTTTGTTGTTTTTTGACAGCATTCGACTGATTTGACGCTGTGAGGGCGATAGCGGCGTTAGAACAGTGTTCTGTACGAACCTGTACGAACGAACGCCCCCTATCCGTCTTCGCTGAAAACATTACTGCCTGTTGGGGAGACTTTGTTTCGGGCGCTGTAAACTACCGACACCCCCTCTCCCACTAGTAAGCCTCGGTTACGTTGTTTACTTCGCGTTGGTGACTCCTTTCTTGTTTAGGGTGTGTGCCACATTCGTAAATGTAAATTTCTGGTTTCATACTTTTTATAGTGTCTCTGGGATCAGTTCACGAATTGAAGTGAGTGTATGAACTTTAAATCTATTATCATCAACCGCTTTTATTTTAGTCTGCAACATGGTTCTTCTTAATTCCTGCTGGTCCCCATTTATTTGGACAGACAATTTATATTCTGGAATAAAATCTATTACAGTCTATACAGTTGCTATGTCTTTAGTTCTTATGACATTCATAGTTTTCTTCATGACTGGTGGAGATTCAACACAACTATACAGTCCACTATTTGAAGCTGATATTCGACATTGTATGTAGACACACTACCTACTACAAATGGGATACACTGAAAGATCTAATATTTTGTGCTTGTAGCTATGCAGGTGATTGGAGGTCTTTTATTACTCTTCTTTATCCTGCTAATTGCTGCAGCAATCATCCTTGTGGTAGGTCTAAAACGAATGAATAGAGGATACATGCTGCCCTGGATGATTTTGTTTGGTATTGCCATCATGTTTCAGCTTGTTTTTGGTTTGTGGATGATTGGTGGCTACTATATATATGTAAGTATTGCATGTATAGTAAGAATTGGTAGGAGTATTCCTTGATAATTAATATATATATATTTTTAGCTTGATACTGTATATTATGCTTTGGTTGATTGGCTTTGGATGGGGTATAATGTAAGTATGCATATTACATTTTCAATCCATGGAACATGATTGTGATTTCTACAGTTGTACTGCTGGTTAGTGGTCTACTCCCAGTTCCAAATCTTCACAGAGATGCAATCTCCAAATATTGAATTACTGTGGCCTTGAACTTGAAGGTATATTTGATTTTTTTTCTCACCAGCCAAAGTGAGATTTTTTTCCAACTTTGCATATCATATCATTTATATAATAACAATATGAGACATTTGAACAAATTGCGTCAATTAGCAGAATTTGTCATTCTCTTTCTCTCTCTCCTCTTATCTAAAGGATAGAGGAAATTGTGAGTAATATTTTATATTAATATACATTAAACTATTACAATTTACAAAATAAACATTTTCCCTTGTTCTTCCTACGACGAGTCGATAAAATTAACAAAACTGAACGTGAGGTAAGGAATAAATTAACAACAATTAAGAACGCGCCAAAACAAAGACTCCGTTGTGAGTGAAATGGCCAAGGTAGAAAAATGTTCTAAATAGTTAAACGCAACTAAACTTAATTCCATCGTCACTCGAATAGCAATTGTGGCAGTGCAGTTTCTGGTTGCGCACGCGTACGTCGGTGCCCATCAAGCCGTCGCCCAGCTGTATGTGGCAGACGCAGCATTTGAAGCATTCCATATGGTAGAATAGGGAGAGACTCTCGATAATCATTGCGGCACCACGACCTGTTGAATCATCATCATTAATGCGTTAGTCTTGCGACAATTGCTCACATATGTTGGCAGCTACCGCTGCTGCTCCCCCACCTGCTCTTACCAAGTTCATTGCAACAGTACGAACACTTCTTCCTCCCGCTGACGCTGAGAATTACATCACGATCTTCCACCACCGCCACGGTGGGCTGCGGGTAGGAAGACAGTGGTAGGGCATTAGCGTATGTTTGTGGATTGGGTCTCCTACTCAAGTAAGGCAAGTTGGCGTTCGTTGGATTCGCCAGTATGTGGCGGTGGGTCTGAACTACGCCGCCACCGCTGCCGCTGACCCTCTGATCTGCCAGACGACGTAGTTCCGCTTCCTGGTAGAGCCAATGCTCATTGTAACTCTTCGCCTGCGGCCTCCTCTCTTTGATCCACTTGGCGTTCGACTGGTGCGACAGGTTTGGGCGTGGTATGCTGCTGGCTCGTTGATGTCCAGGCTCAAACACATGTGGGCTACAATTAGATAGCAATAATTATTATTCTTAATACTACCCGCGTATGGGGCGCTCACAGAATTTAGCGTTCCTTTTGGCACACGTACGTACCTTTTATACCAACATTGATCGTCCATTGGCTGAATAGGCATCAGCAAACTAGTATTCGCCGTATTGCTTTTGAATCCAGTTTGCAGCATCGTTCTATCCAGATCAGGCATTGACTTCCTATGATGTGTTGGGTTGAGGGATGGATGGATGATGTCGCCGCCATCCCATCTAGGTCTTCTCATCGTGGACACGTTCATCAGTTGCTTCAATTGCAGTGGTGGTGGTGGTTGAATCGGCTGCCTGAGCTGAGCGCAGGAGCCATTAAAAACAACTTTCGAATGTCTGCCCCACTCATCCGAAGCGTGGTGCTGCATCGTCGTATGCGACTCCGGCATAGCACCCGCCAAGCTCAACTCTGGCATCGATTTCCTGGTATTCCCGTTTTTAGCATAGATATCATAGTACATGTTCTCGTAGGTGGCATGATTACTGCTCTGAAGCTTGGCGGCAGAGCGATCCCTGAACAGCTGGGTGTCGAGTTTCCGCTTCAGCTCTTCCTGTTCCAACTGAAGTAGTTCCTGTTCCACTCGAATCACCTCCGAGTCCTCCTGATCATTGAAACTAATATTACACGGCTAGGAAGGAAGTCATCATCATCATTAGGTTGCAAATCATTCATATATTCGCTCATAATCAGAGTACAACATACATAAATATATACAATGGTGAGATGTTTTGAACAATCGACAATAGGTGCTACGGTACAATAAATGAAAACGTCCCCCCACCCCTAGAACATTAGTTGTAGTCATAGATTAGGATATCATGCCAATGCAACAGTAAAGTTCTTTACAGGAAGAAAGCTGCCTACTACCTACATGGTTCTAGGACTTCTTACATGATCATCATCATCAGTCAGTTTTTCATCATATCCATCCACCAATATTAACGAAAAAGTTCACGGACAAAATGAAAGTACTGAAAAATTGAATAATGCAAATCCCCACTCGGATTTGCGAGAAAGTAAACTAACTTGTTTCTTCTACCTTCTCTAGCCCCACCACATTACACTGCCCCAGTATGTGATGATATTCATTGAAACTTACTTCGGGATGAAATGGTTCATCGAATTTCTTATTTCCCAAATAAATGTCGTTATCCGGTTCCATTGCATCCATAGAAGAAGGTTTGATCGTAATGTCGCTTGAATGAAACTTATCCGGTAATCCCACCGCCTCACGTGGTGGCTTGTATTGTTCCTCCAGCTCGATCATCTCGATTATCTCACGCTCTTTCTTTATAATTTCGTCATTTGCTCTCGTCTCGCCCCGAAATAAACAACCATTCGGCGGCGGCGGCAAGGTCGACAATAATGTTTCCTGCACCTGCTGACAGTTGTCAAGTTGCCGTGAGAAAACATGTTCACGCTGCAACAAAAGTCATAAAATACAACTTATTGCTGCCATTAGCTCGTAGTAGCTAGGGCTAGTAAGTATACTTACATGCCGCCCGTCAATGTCCCTTCGATGCTCCTGAATCTCAAATTGCTCCAGTTGTTTGTTGATGCATCCGGCTGCCTCCTCAGAGTCCAAAAAACTAGATCCTCTCTTTATGAGTAGCTCTTTCTTGGTGCGCATTGAGGGACTGCTGCTGCTGTTGATATGATTGGCATTATTATCGTTGGCGTGTGGCACGCAGAGGGGAGGAGGTGGAGGTGGCTTTTCGGTGGGTGGCTGAAGCTTGGCTGATGCCAGAGAATTAAACAGCAGCAGCAAGTCTGTACCATCCACGGTGATAGAATCGCGAGTATTATCGTAAATCTCTAAAATTTTGCCGTCTTCAAAGTAGTTAGTTGTTGGCATATCGTTCATTGTTTTGGCAATGTTTTCGACTATGGAGGAGTAAACTTCAACTGAATTTATTGCTTTTAATTCGGTCTGAGGCCAATCTCGTCCGGCAAACTTTTTCTCTCCAGTTAGAAAAGTCGCAGTTGTAGTCTGATAATAATTAGGCGCCTCCTGTTGCACAAAATCGCCACCTTCTTCAACCACATCATCGGACTGACTCACAGAGCAAGATACATCTGTAGTTTGAATGCCGCTATCTTCTTTATCCGAGAAAGAAGCGGCTACCAGATCACTCGAAGACGTAGTCAGCTTAAGTTTGCTTAGCTCAGCATTGCTCTCCTCCCCCTCCAACCCCATCTCCATATTGTTATTTTTGGTATCAGAATCACAAGCCGCTACTGCAACTTCCGCCTCCGCCGCCGCCGTTGCAGCAGTGGTGAATTGGGTCAACCTGGACTTGAGGTTGCCATCAAGCAGGTCCTCCTCAGTCTTAATTGCCGTTTGTGACGGCTGCTGCTCGACACTCCTCTCGAATGACTGCAGCCGTTCCTTGATAGATTGCGTATTCTTCAGCTGGTCGTCCCGCTCTTCCTCCTCCTCGACATGCTTCGGCGCGGGGCAATACCCATTGAGTTGAACCTCAAACATCTTGCGGCGTTGCGTGAGATTTCCCTTCGGTAGAAGAGTCTGTGCCTCTACGAACTCTTTGCTTTTGTACGTCTCTACCTTTACTAGCTCCGGCGGCGAGCGGTTGAGGTTGATTTTAGCGCATATTCGAGAACGATAGTCCTCGATGGCGCCCTCGTACGTATACTGTTCATTGGCCGGCGATTTCTTGAAGCCATTGTCATTCTCCGTTGCACGCAGTCGTTGGGTTCCAGGTTGGACATTGACAACAATCTTGTCCTCCTCCTCCTCATCCTGGTGACCCATCATTTGAACGGCGGCGGTAGTTGGACTAGCGATTTCGTCGCACACGTTCTCCTTTTCATCCTAGTCGACAAGCTAGTATTCAATAGGTCAATCCAAAAATGAACAATGGGCTACATACCAAACCGCTGCTGCTGTTGTCATCGGTGTCCACATCTTTGATGCTGTTAGTTTTGGAGCTACTGCTGCCGATGCCGTAATCGCTCAAGTCGTTGTTGACATCGTTGTCATATATCGGGATACTAAAGCGCCCCCCTTTATTCCTATTAAACGCAATGCCACGTTACATAACGTGGCAATAAAATAGATCGGCATAGAGAATTGAGTTAAAATTGCGAATCGGTACGTCGCCAACCGCAAGTAACCAAAACAAATGCACGCACCTTTTTTCTAGGATTTCGCTAAACGTCGACCCACGTCGGCAATTGCTCCTCCCTCTCTCCTTTTCCTGCAGCTCAAGTTTCTTCACCTCCTCGACGCGTTCAATGATGTGCTCCTGTCGTTTTCGCCTGCTGCTCTTCCAGTTGTCCAAGTTCTGCAGAGAAATACACGTTTTTGCACTTACACTTGCCATATGCGTACTACTACTATATCGTATAGCTTACACTCTGCCAATCTTCCTCCGTTTCCTCCTTATTATGTTCCTTGCGCGCTTCCTTAACAATCTCCTCCACCCTTTTGTTGATTTCCTGGGCTTTGATTAAGAGTGGACTGGGCTTCACCGCGACAAACTGCATCGGATTTGTAGCTGGTTTGGGCGGCACTGGCTTCGTCACCCTACATTTCGTTGGCACGTATTGCGTATTTTGCACCTGTTAATTAAATGGTCCATAGATGCTGCAAAATTCTCTGCACTGAATAGCCATCATTCATACCTTTCTTTCCGATTCGCTTTCCATAGCTAATTATTACATTTCCCAGATATCTCTCCTCGTTCCATGAAGACGGACGCTTTGCGCGCGTCCACTGTCAACCTGAAACAAACATCAACTGTTAAGATTGTAGTTTGTAGATTATAGCAATTATTATTAAGTGGACTTTTCACAGGACAAACACACACACACGCGCACACTGATCGACTACCTTACCTTTTCCTCCTCATTTGTGCGTCACAATAATAAGTGTGGCGAGCTTAAAATAAACGCGCAAAATTAACACGCTGTACTTGCATCTTGGAATGTGGTCACCACGTCTTAGAGTCGCTGCATAATCTAAACACCTAAATATTTGTTTCACCGAATTTGTTTTCATTGACGCGTCATGACTTTGCGAATTGTTACACATTTGCCGCAAGTATTATCACCTGTCTTTTTAATTATTATAATTATTTACCTGATTATTGAGTTAACATAGAACTGTGCTTAGGCTACACCGCAATTTTTAATCAACGATTATGGCGACAACTACGGCACGCACATCGCCGCATTTCGACAAGTTTACGAGTAATTTATCGCAGGTTATCTCTTATTGTTTGTATTGGTGCACCAGTTTAATCGTTGATATTAAGATAGGTAAGGCGGGCGGGCGGGCGGTTGGCCGGGCGGACGTATCGTGATTAGCGATACAAATGCGTCACACTTAGACGCCGCCATGGACATAAAGCCGATCACAGTATTTCCAATTTCAGCTTCAAAGTGCATTCATTCATTCCGTGCAGTGTTTCTAACTTTCGCAGCTGTAATCACCTATGATCGGCAGGAAGAAAACCAGTAAATGCCAACCAGTTCACGGCCTACCTAGCCACGACACACAAGGATTCATACTCGTCGTACATAGAAAGCTGCCAAAACTACTTACTTTCTTATGAATTTTCGCGGCTGGCGCTATATTTTTAACTCTACTGCCATGTTACCATCACATCTGCCGCCTGGTAGTGGTAGACTAAACAAGCGTCGCAAAAAGTGAAAAACTGAGAGCAATTAAATAAAATGCAGCACGTGAAAAAACAATGCTGGATTTATTGTTATACATTTTCTGGCCTATTTTAATTCTCCCAGAAATCTCCCAGGCAAAGTTAAACTAAAGAGTCCAACAAAAAGAGAGTGCCATTCGGACCTACTGCAAACCTACTCTGCTGAAGCAGAAACCTGACGAAATAACATGTTTCACACACATTCACTTTCGAAATGTTTATAAATCCCAATTTGCCGCGCAACAACAACAAACAACACCACATCTGTATTTTTGTTTTCACATCCGGTGTTATGACGATGGACCACAAATCTATCTAACTGGTTCTTCGTAGGAGTGCTACGTATACGGTCGATGCAAATTATGATAACGGGGAAAAACGGCGTGGCGCCTCCTGACTGTCGAGCCAAGGACAAAAAGTACCAGCATCTTTCTCTGAACCGCAATCACATGCACGTTCATGTTAACTGAATGGATCCGCCGCCGCCGCCACGCTGAGTCTATCAAGGCAACTGCTAACCGTGCATATTAAAAAGTAGCAGATTATCCAAGAAGCTTATGGAAAGAAATATATATAAAAAAAAAACGTTTGCAACACGATCAGCAGATTAATTTCATAGTACGCACAAAAGTAAACACGGCCTCGCGACATGGAAAGGAGAGAGCGCTGCCGCGATTCGTTAATAAAACATGCAATTAGGAGGCGCGGTGCGCGCTAGAGTTTGCTGCCGCGAGCATATAATTTATACGACTCGTTACAATAGGAACGAGAAATTGCGAGAAAATACTGCAAAAACGCCCACAATTTGAATTTAAAGTAAGCTAGACCTAGGAAGTGTTGAAGGTCGTTATAGAAATTCGAGGAAATTGTTTGGAATCCAAACAATCCACCACCAGCGGTAGCTAACCGCAGCAAGCTGCTGGGCTACTAGTTTCCCTTGATATAAATAACTACAAGGCACTGGCGGGGAGTCGTGCTGATTCATCGTGGATTTGATGCAAGCACGTAAAAGGTGCAGAGGCAATTTAAAGCCTTTTCACTTATTCATTCATTCAGATCGTATGCCAGCCAACTCACCTGCAATTAGTTGAGAGTTTCCAAATCCAAATTACCTGCCACAAGAATACCTCATTACTACCTCAGAGGTATTTGCACACGCGAAACTGGAACACCACATTCACAGGTGACACCAACTAGTCCACAATGGTCCCCGCACTACTACGAACTGCTTGCTGCCAAATGAGTCGGTGGGATGCGTACGCTTCCGGGGGTGCTCCGCGCGCGCGTTACGTCACCGCCGCCGCCACCGTAACCATTCGGGTCGCTCAGGTGCTGCCAGCTCGATTTGCAATCGCGGAATACGAATGCACCTCCGTGTGTCCCAGCGGTGCACCTACTACCCAGGCAATGCGCGCGCGTCGCACAGCGGTATGTGCTGGCTAAATTCGGTCGCGGAGCACTACTGTACGAGCGCCCAACTCCAAGCAACGCAACTTTGAACAACTGGCGCTGGCCGACTCGATGCGCTGCTTCTGCTGCTGTTGGTGCAGTGCACAAGACGACATGCACATGGCGCAGAGTAGAAGCGGAAACATTCGTTCGATGCTCCGTCGTGCTGTGCCGCTCCATGCATTCCGAGAGAGAGGCCTTCTAAGAGACTTGGCAACGATGGAGTGTTGTTCACAGGAGACAACACAGCGCGCAAGTTTCAGGACCGACGAACTTGAAGCGATTCATTTTCTTCCCAGACACGCAACGCAAAAGCGAGAACTGCAGCGACGCAATGAATGCCAACATGTGTACGATACTGGCAGATTTGACAAAATCGCCAACTTCGTCAAGTTATATATATATCCGCTTACCTAGCAAGAGGCATATCCAATTTCTAGTTTTCACAACACACTTACGCACTGTTCATTATGAACGTGTTGTTTCCCTGGTGGAACGAGTTAAAAGCGGATACGACGTATATGCCACAAATGCATCAACTCGCTATTTATACCAAAGAATAACTTTTGAAGATCGAATACACTACGTATATGGGTTTGTACCCTTGCTGCACTCTGCCAGATTGACACTTGATGCTTGATGTTAAACCGTACGGCAGCGGGCGGTCGTAACTTGTAAGTAACCCCATCATCATCGGTCCGGTAGGGGCGCTCGGGTGGCAATTCTATTGACGCTTCATATCCACTCGCTGGCATATTGTTATTTATGTTGCCTACATAAGTTGTGTACCGCTGACGTAGGCAATACTTCGAACACGCATATATACACATATCATATCCCGAACACGTAGTCCGAATTAACCAATCAGCGCGCGTTATGCGATCCACGTCAATAGAGAACCTGGAAGTAGTTGGTTGCAGCTTACGTGCGTGTTGATCGTTGCTACAGCGAACTGCAGCGGATTAGTTTCTATCTTGCAGGATGTGGAAATATTTAGTTGTGACTCTCCTGCTCGCATCATCCGCACTCAGCAGTGAAACATTTAGTGCAAACCTTATTAATAAGAATGTAGAGCGTATCATTGATCTGGCGTCCCAGCTCGTCAAAGTAACAGCAACCATAACCATCGAAAATGCCGGCAAAGATGTGGCAACTCATTTTCATCTTATACCAGAACCCGAACATCCCGGAAGTTTGTCGCATGTATCTGTGAAAGACGCTCTCAAACAGGATCTAAAAGTGCACCATGTTAAAGTGGGTGGCAAAGTCGCATATAGGGTGAATTTACGATCCAATCTGGTTGCAGGCAGGACTGCAAATGTTGTAGTTGATTACATTTTTACTCATGCACTTGATAACTACCCATCAAGCATCACACAAAAGGAGAAGCAATTGGTGAGATATTTTGGTGATCACTACTTCTACAGCCCCTACAAGACGAGCACACAGACAACTGTTGTGACCCTTGCAACAAAAAATATTGAAAGTTACTCCAAGTTGAAGCCAGCTGCTACACCAACTGACAGCACCATCAAATATGGCCCGTATACTGACGTGGAACCGTTATCCATGGACAGAATGGTGGTGCACTATGAGAACAATGCACCATTTCTGACCGTTACCAGGCTGGAGAGGCTGATTGAGATCTCTCATTGGGGCAACATTGCCGTACAGGAGGACATTGAAATTCTACACACTGGCGCCAAGTTGAAGGGCTCCTTCTCCAGGTACGACTACCAGAGAGACACCAGTGCAACATCATCACATCATAGCATCAAATCCTACAAGACTATCCTTCCCGCAGCGGCTCACAGCATCTACTATCGTGACTCCAATGGCAATATCTCCACCTCACAGGTTCGCAACCGGAAGGACTGGATCGAGCTGGAGCTGCGCCCACGTTTCCCACTCTTCGGTGGCTGGAAGAGCTCGTACACTCTAGGCTACAGCGTCCCCAGCTACCAGTACCTATACAAGCTTCCCAACGGCAACAACTATAAACTCAACATGAGATTGCTGGACCACGTGTTTGACGATATGCAGGTGGACGAGCTGAAAACAAGTGTGGTGCTTCCAGTAGGCGTGCAGAACGTCCAAGTCGCCTACCCCTTTGAGGTCACGAAGCTGGACAACGAAGTTGCCCACAAATTTCTGGACAACACCATTGGCAGACAGGTCATTAGGCTCAAGAAGACTGATTTGGTGGAGCAGCATATTCAGGATATGGAAATCGTCTACGAGTGGTCGTCATCTCTTTTGTTCCACGAGCCGGTTCTGATTTCCATCGCACTGTACGCCATGTTCCTAATTGTTATAATCTATGTGCGACTCGATTTCTCGATTCACGGCAAAAAGGAGGAGCATTCAAAGAAAGACTAGAAATAAGAACACGTTTTTCATCTTGCGCACCGGCGTGCATCACTAGCGCTATTAACAATAAATCTCTACCCAACCAACTCGTGTTAAATATCAATGAATTTATTAATTAAAATTGTTATTTGTTTGGAGCAACCACAATGTGCTCCGTCGCCGATTGATGCGTTTGTATCGCCACTTGCAGAAGGTGACGACGTCGACACAGGCATGTCGAATCCGAAGCAAACGATGGGTATAACATCTAATAATACCCACCCCCGGATAATGCTAATAAATAACATGTTGGGAATCTTTGGGATACAATTTGTACAATAATAAACCGTAAACAATAATAAAACGCAATTAAACTCGACGTCAGTTCTCCGACTATCGAGAAGAACAACAAGCAAATATTCGCAATAAATAGAATTCACACGCACGTCAAGTATAGCAGGCAGTTTCCACGGTTTCTGGGAAACGTATTCTTTAGATAAGTCGCTTTGGTAGGTGGTTAAAAGTAAGTGATTAGGTGGTAAGCACAACTGAAGTGAACAACATCCGGGTACGAGTACCAGGCATCTACCAGAAACCAGATGATTTTCCTCCCGGTGGGTTCTTCACCTTGATGCACGATTTTCGCTCCAAGTCCAATTCCTCTGCAAATGACACACTCATAAGTTGATTACGATCAGAGTTAATGGCAAGCTGTTTCAATTACCGCTGATGGAAAACGTGGAATCCTGGATATTGCGTTGTCCCTCCGGTCTAGCACCACGACAAGATGGCGTGCCGATTGCCGAATCTGGTAGAGTCGGTGTATAGCATGTCTTGGGCTCAAAATCGATCTTTACACACAAAAACACGCCAAATTAATTAATTAACACGACATCATCTGTATCCACAAATATTTCTAAGGCCTACTCCTACAACAACTACAACAGTGTTATTCAAACAATAAGAGAAAATATTAGAAAACAAACACATAGACAAAAGATTAGTCAGGCTTTTCCTAAAGTCAGCAGTACGCTCTATTGAGTGTAGCAATACAGCAAATACAATAAAGGTGTAGCAAAACCTTGTTGTTTCATACCTTAGCTAGCTTATTCTGAAGTTCCACTTCGTCGAGGACACCATTCTTCTTGGATTCAAAAATTTCCTCCAGTTTGTCGGGATTGTAAAGAAACGGGGCGTTTACAGGTGTCTCCAGAAAGTTGCCATATCCCTGTACAACGCGCAGGTTTTCATCATCCACGCACACCCGACCATTGACAATGACAAACTCTGGTACGCCGTGGCACACCATGCCTTCGAAGATATTGAAATCCACGGCTAAATGATGGGTGGTTGCAGAAATGGTCTGCGTCTTAGATGGATTCCATATGACAATGTCGGCATCGCAGCCTACAGCAATGCAGCCTTTGCGTGGATATAGATTGAAGAGCTTGGCAGCGTTGGTACTAGTGATGGCTACGAAACGAGCCGGATCTATAAGTCCAGAGTGCACGCCCTTCTCCCAGATGACCGCCATGCGGGATTCCACACCATTGACACCGTTGGGTATTTTAGAGAAGTCGCCTTGGCCCATGGCTTTCTGCTCCTTCTTGAATGTGCAGTGGTCGCTTCCGGTCAATTGTAACACGTCCCTATATACAAGATCGGAGAATACATGATGTCACTTCCGGCGTATAGCAATATGCTAAGCACATCGTGTTAATGCATTAATGGCAAAGCGTGTTAGGTAATGCCAATTGAATGAGACTTGCTTGTTGGGTGGGTTGTTAATAAGAAACCAAACACCCCCTATCGCCCCCCCCCCATTGACTTACGAAACGATCAAGTCCCAGATCTTTTCCGGTGCGTCCGGATTGGAGCGTAGCGGCGGCGAGGCAATCATGTGCGCCACATGCGGGTTGCCAATCAGGCTCAGATTGTGGACGTGCGTCGCACCATATACGGCTTGACCGCTTGCTTGGGCATCGCGGATCACTTGTCCCGCTTCGCCCGTCGACACGCCGTCGATGCACAGCGAGGCTCCTCCAACCTGTGTTTGCAAACAACAATCGCACAAGAAGCCACAGCAGCAACCGGAAGAGGCAGGCAGGTAGACCCACAACCGCATCATGTTAGATGCATGTTAGATTACAATGCATGCGCGAAGAAGGCGGAATTGTTAAATGGGCTAGATGGAGGCGGCGATGGCGGCGGTGGTGCAACTTACTCTGCCAGCAACCGCATCAAATATCCGGGTGTACTTGGATCGGGTCTCAACGGAGGACTCAGCACGTGCCCAGCAGAGTGATGAAAACAGGTGTGCTTGTAATGACTGCCATCTGTGCCCAAGGCGGCAGCCAGGGTTTCGCCCCACACCTGCTGAACCCCAGCAGCAGCAGCAGCAGCACGCTGTTCTCTCACCACATTGCCGGCGGACTTGCTCATAACGTGCACTACGTACAATGGGCAATCTGCCTAAAACGAGACCCAGAGAGGGCCCGCATTAAACCAAAACAAATCCTGCGCTAGTAAAAAGAAACGATCGCGAGTCGGGTCACATCGCGCCTGAGATTATTAACAATGCATCATTGCATGACGTACGTTGCCTGCGAGGGATCCCCGATTGACATTTACGCTACTTACTTGTTTGGCGATGACACACGCACGGTTCACGGCCTCTGCTTCGACGCTCTCTGGCCTCGACATTTCATGGCCCTCCGGGCCGGTGATGCCTTGGGCCTTCAACTTCTCGACGTTCTTCCTTATAATTGATCCATTCTCGGCGTGCACCTGTGCCAGCGC
This sequence comes from Diploeciton nevermanni, assembly GCA_027575565.1. Lineage (NCBI taxonomy): Eukaryota > Metazoa > Arthropoda > Insecta > Coleoptera > Staphylinidae > Diploeciton > Diploeciton nevermanni. Next base: position 3,981,449 of record JAODIE010000004.1, on the reverse strand, counting down.
CTTCAACTCTTTGCACGTCTCCATGGCCGAATACAGCTCCTCGTCGTTGAGCATGAAGTCGTACGCCATGAATAGCTTAAAAGAGTTAATGCCGTGTTGTGTGCATAGCACCTTCATCTCCTCCCGCACGCGTTCATTCCACGAGGTTAGACACACGTGTAAGCCATAGTCGCAGCAAACTTTGTCGTCCGCCTTCTGCCGATACTCGTGGTACTTGTCCAAGATGGACTCTCCCTTCTTGGGAAAGACAAAGTCAACTGAAAACATACAATGAAATAATTATCGCTGATTTTAGCGGTACGATAAGCAAAGCATTCTTACTAATCATGGTGGTGCCGCCAGCGATAGCGGCTTTAGTCCCTTGGTAGAAGTCGTCCACTGAACGAGTGCCCATGAAGTCAAACTCAAAGTGAGTGTGCGGATCAATACCGCCTGGAAGAATGAATCGTCCACGGGCGTCAATGACCCGCGTGCCGCCCGGAATGATAAGATTCTTTCCGATTTGTTTGATGATGCCATCTTCGATGAAGACATCCTCCTCCGTGATGCCGGTATCGTTGACGACCTTGCCGTTTTTGATGATGAGTCGATTTTGCGAACTCTAACAAAAATTGAGAAACTGTTTGCTGTTATCACAAGAAATAGCATGTCGCATGAAATTGCCCCATACATAGCTGCATGCACTAAGCGACCAACGCAGAGCGCCAGAAATAAACGTAGCAAATGTTTTAATACTTGGGTCGGAGAAATACCGCAACACCCCCCCCCCTCCTCCACCGTGTGCTCACCCGTGTTCATCGCGGCCTAATTAGCGCATTCATATAATCCCATCGGAAATAATTAGAGTTTACATCCGCTGTGTGCAGTAACCGGCAAACTGCGATCAATTCAGCCAATTTCTCCCGTCCCGCCGGCAAACACGGGGCAGGAGCGACAGGATCGCATTCAACTACAACGCTGTGAGAAAATCAATAATCCTGCCCCCAACACGCTTTCGCCCAACAATTCTATATAATGTTGCTGTTGACTTACAACAAGCATATGCTTCGTTGGCGCGGTTTTGGCAAATCTGGCGAATTAAAATAAACGGAAAGCCTGCGACCTATACCTGCAGGTGTATCGGAACCTTCTTCACGGGAGTGCTCATCTTCACGACGAACGGTTGTAATTCAACGACGCCAACAGCAACGCACACCACCGCAGTAGACGCAAGTGAAGCGCTTTGGCCGCCTTCCACACACGCACACACGTTCTCGCTGGCACCGTACTGCTCGCCTGCTAGACACCGCTGCTACTGTTTGCACTTTTGCGCCCAGGAACACCCGACCGACTAGCTGCTGACGCTGAATGCCTGAATCCGACAAACACCGTTAATTCGATGCGCATACAACCCGACCGACCCGTGTCCCGTTTGCGACCGTTCGAGCTTGCCGCGACTCTGGTCTGCTGCGTAGGCCGCTTTGGCCGCTTAGCTCCTGCAACAATTCGAACTGTTGCCAACACGCACCAACAGGGAGAGTAGATTACCGTTGGCAGAGCCTGCCTGCGATTGCGCACATACGGGCCGCGACGCGACTAAGGCGTGGAAAGCTGAATGCGGAGCGCGAGAAATTCAACATGCGCAAGCAAGTGTCTGCTGCAGCAACAGCGAATATTCGCAAAAACTATCGAGTCCAATCGAAGGGAACTGTTTTGTTGCTAGCGCAAGTCTACTTTGAACTGGCAGGAAACAATACTGCTAAACACAACCAACTCTCAATAAGCGTACACGTATATAAACGAAATATCTTCAATCATATCAGATGAATTGTAAACGATTAACACCATTCCCACGAATCCCGCGCGCCTTCCATACAAATTTCGATACACCACCTTCATGATCACGCCGCCCTTGCGACTGCAGGTAGAACTATTCCCAAATTTCGGTGCATGCAATGTCCCCATCCCATTGTTTGCTCTATGGTGTCGACGCGTCACTTGCGCGGCGTAAACGAGTCTGCTACCGTTACGACGTGGCAAGTACCGTAATTTCGCCGATTTCTTTGGATTAGAGTGCCTGTGTTATAACAAATTCTCACCTCATCGAAGCCACCATGGGCCTGACAATATCCAGCGTCCTTACCAAACTCTTCGGCAAGAAGCAGATGCGAATTCTAATGGGTAAGGTTATGTGTGACTCATTTGATCAACTCTTATCTATACAAACCAAACGCGACGAATATCGCATCAACTATTCCCTAACAAAACTACTACTCACTTCCTAGTTGGACTTGATGCTGCTGGTAAGACCACCATTCTGTACAAACTCAAATTGGGTGAGATTGTCACCACAATTCCCACAATTGGCTTCAACGTGGAGACAGTGGAATACAAGAACATATGCTTTACGGTGTGGGATGTCGGCGGCCAGGACAAGATCCGTCTGCTCTGGCGTCACTATTTTCAGAACACTCAGGGTCTCATCTTTGTAGTGGACTCAAATGATAGAGAGAGAATCGGAGAGGCACAGAAAGAACTGCAAAATATGGTAAGCTAGCAATAGCATTTGCACATCAATTTGGTTTCATTGCAGCTAGCTAATTGAGAGCACAAAATGTGTTATTTCAGCTTCAGGAAGATGAACTTCGCGACGCGGTTCTCCTTGTCTTTGCCAATAAACAGGACCTGCCGAATTCAATGAATGCAGCTGAACTCACGGATCTGTTACAGTTGAACCAGCTACGTAATCGCCAGGTGAGCAATAAGCCATTTGATCCTTTGTTGGCAACACAGTACTAACATTTACCAATCTCACCTTTCAGTGGTATATCCAGTCAACCTGTGCCACCCAGGGTGAAGGCTTATATGAGGGCTTAGATTGGTTGTCCAATGAGTTAGCCAAGAAGTAAACTTCAATCAGAGTCAATGTGACTGCAGGATGTGCATGCCCAGATTTGTTTTGCCCAGTTAACAACTCCAATGCTACTATGCCTCCTACTATACAGATATTTGCTGGCTGGGGGTAAATGGGTCCGGTTACATACACAATTAACACAAGTGCGGAAGCAATTGCATCAACATCAAATTCTGCTTGCCTTTGAACAGTCAGTGATCAGACCAATATGCCCCAATTTGGTATAACATTTAATAATACTTTAGGTTTATTTCTAATATTCCGATTTGTGATCTATGTAAGTATTTAATAAGAAAATACAAAATTTAGATGACGTCGGTGCTGAAGCTGATTGGTGTTTCCAAAATATATTTTCGTCGCTCGTGCCTTCTCCTCTCATGCGTAATACAAAAGGAATGCGGGTTAATTAGTCGATACATGCAACAACACCTCGTTTACTAACCCTAACTAAAACTAAACTAGTTGGTGCGCAGCTGGTAGTCTCCGTTCTGCGTAATATAACGCACCCAGGGAAGTGCTTGGTAGCCGCTCTTTTCGATGATCTTCAAATAACGCACCTGAAAGCAAACCGCCGAATGAACGTATCTCGTCTCAACAGGCGTGCATTTTCCTGATGTTTAAATGAATGGTAGTCCTACCTACCTGTATGCCGGACGTCGTGAAATACGGAATCTCAAACTTCACCTGAATGGGCGGCTTGCCTTCCGCATCTTCGCACTCGACACTGGGGAGGCCAAAGTGCGCCCGCATCAGGTACTCCTTACCGCCCGGGAAGCTCTTGATCGACCATGTAATCGCATTTTGCTCCGGGGCGTACTTGACACTGCCGATGGTGGTTTTGAACTTGGGTGAATCTGCATCGGCAGGCACTGGAATGATGATTTCCACGTTGTTGGCCGTCGATCTGCGTTTGAATTGCGACTTTGCTTTAATCATGTACTCCACTCGACTGTGCGCATGACGCTCGATAACTGACTCGATCCAAATGAGCGGCTTCACCTGAAACATATGCGCGCACGCATATAAACGGCTGGCAATGAGTGCAACCCAATGATGTTTATTTATTACATGAGTGTTGAGTCGGTACGACATCAGCTCAAACTCGCCGTCGGGGGGAATGAACGAGATGGTCCTATCATTTTCGAACCGCGACAACCTAACGCACTGATGGAACTTGACGTCCTCCAGCTCGACGCTCTTCGACTTGCCGCGACCGGTGCTCTCGAACAGGACTTTGTCATTCAGCCCAAGGCGCAACTCGGGCATTCCAGACAGGTACACCCGCATTTTTATCGCACCCACGATTTCGCTGCGCAGAACATTGCCGTTGGCGTTGGCCAACAAATTGACCGACTCGATGACGTCAAGGAACACCTCGTTTTTCCGATATTTAATGCCCTCCGAGCGCCAGGACACTGCATTAGTCACCGCCATTGGTATTCGCGGTTGAATTTCCAGTTTGTGACCTTCCTGAGTGATGTACTCCTGCAGGATCTTGCTGTCCGTGGTCTGAGGATAACCAAAATCTAGCAACTCATCCATGAGCTCATAAATAACAACAAAATTATCTCGTATGCTTTCCTCCTCCAGCTCTTTGAAATACTCGGACATCACTTGGACAATTTTATGCAAAAATACGAAAATCAGGGCGGCGTTAGCATTCTTTTTAGTTATGCTGACAATATACAAGTTGTTTGTTTTGATGTAGCTAAAAGTGGCTTCACAGGTTTGCAGAATGGGAGTTAACATGCTGTCTTCTTCCTTCTCCATCAACAATGGCATGAATTTGTCAATCACGCCCATGTCAATATCGCCTCTATAGTTTCGCGAAATTAACACCTATAACACACACTATCTAAATTATATTATTTACCAACACTATAATTCAAATGCACCTTGCCCTTCACATCCAAGATGAATATTGCCGAAGACGACATCCTAATGATGACAAGTTACACGCGTACTGACCGCAAAACGTATGCACCTGCGCGACACCTCCCTAGTCTCTCTCTCTCTCGGACTTGCTGTGTAATATATATAAATCGTAGCGGCTGCAGATCTATTGCTTGATATTGCACCTGTACGTTGACATCGCGGCGACGATGATGTTGCCATTGGCAAAATACCCACCCCACCCCATTCATCCATCCATCCATCCATCCATCTATCTATCTATTCACATACCTTGGGCAGCTCGAGCTCAAAGTACGTGATGACACGCAATTGCAACGTTGCTACGTAGCAAATAAAGTGATAATTTGCGACCTTTTTTAAAATACTTGCATTCGCCGCTCTACTCTCGTAGAAGAATCTAGTCTGGTAAGAAATTCAAACATTTCTTACTTGTATATTTTGATAAAACACCTGGACGATACGTTTTCAGAGAGATTTAAAAGTTTGCTTGCCTTAGGATTATCGGCAACATGGCAAAATCGAGGCAATACGAAACGCGCACGGCGACGCAGCAGCGCCATGGCCTCCTCCTCCTCTTCCTCCACACTCCTCTCAAACCGCCGCCGCCACCGCTCGAGCGACACCCTAGAGCGATGAGCGTCCGAGCGTCTTCAGGATCCGTGTATTAGGCGGACCGATTCACAATTCGAGACGGAGCCGCCTCCCTTACACGGCGACTGAAAACGCCTTTGCCGAGTGGTGAAAGTGCAAGTGCACGCCGCCGAGACGCGAGTGATGTGAGACGGGCGGCAGCGATCGAATCCGTTAGGCGGCTCGCCAGGGATCGGCGTGCTGTGTGCGTGCATGCGGTAATAGTGCGGCTAGCGTCGTGGGGCGGTAGGCCCAACAACCCACACGACCCAAGCATCATCGCGACAGCGTGCTGATCAGCGAAACATTGTGGTGACGACGTACCCGACGCCTGCATCCTCCTACTCATCACCATCATCGACGAATCCACTGATGCGGATGCAAAGCAGGCAGTGGAGATAAAAAGACAAAAACGAGACACATTCCAGACCGGTGTACTGGGATTTGCGTTGGTTAAAGTTGCAGCGATTGTGTTGCTGCGCATTAGGCAAGTGGTATGTAAACACGGTTCTCGCCCCGCCCCGTGTAATTGAAAATTGCTAACTAAGCAAACACCTGGTTTGCGGCTCCAGTCCAATGTATGCGATTAATTATTGTACTCTCGTTTCAGTTCAGAAATGCACCTGCAGAATGAGAGGACTCACCCGAATTCATTGACTTGACTTTACCACACATACACACACACACACGCAAGGTATTTATATCTAGAAGTTGTTAGGTCCACCATGTCTACTACCACCCACTACCACTAAATGAAATCAGTGCGCATTCTAACGCTAAACTAACGTGGTATTTGCATGTGGCGAACACTGCACACGAAATATTCAGGGTTGAGGAGTTGCTGCGGGCGCGATGTCTACTAACCGGCTAATGGATTCCTGCTTGTAAGTACAACACCTGCAATTACTGCACAACACTAAACAAACTGGCTGATAATGCGCCAATCGCATTATCGGCGATAAGTAGCGTCGATACCTGAGATATCGAACTCGGCGAATTTGTGCATGCGTAGCTTTGAATGGCTTGTGTCTTTCGGTATTTCTCGAGCCGCTGGCTAAATTATTGGCTCTCTGTTTCGATGCCAGGCTGGTGAATCGGCGCGTGGAGCAGCGGCAGGAGCACAGCGTGACACACACGCAGATCACGCAAAGGTAACCCGGCGCTTTTCATGCTCTTCAGCGACGACATTGCTCATTCTTGAATTCAGAATTCATTCAACTCACTCAATTCGTGGTCTGTTATCATTTTAGGCGAGTATTGCCAGACAAGACTAGCGATATGATGCCGCACTACAAGTGAGTACCCTAGTAAACCATTCTTGGAGTTTGTTCCGTTGCGACGCGCTGATGAAAGCCAACGCATTGTTGTCGGCTGTGCATAACGTTGGCGCCTTCTTTGTGATTGCAGGGGGCAAGAAACCGGCATATCGGTCGGCGACTATCACGCACACAGCAATGGTCATTCTGAGCACTCGCCCAATTCAAGTCACATGTCCGTGCACAGCGACGAGCCACTAATGCGGGGGGGTGGCCACAAGCAGCAGACGACGCAGCAGGTTACCACTGTAACCAAAGTGGTGCAGCAGCAGCAGCTAGTGGGCGACGGCGGGCAAGCTGAGTGCGTGCCCGTTCCGATTGGGGCCTACCCACATCCACACGCATCTTTACCTACGCTCCCGCACGCGCAGTACGTGGACTACATGGAGCAGCCGGCGCATCACATGTACTCTCAGTACCACCAACATTCGCACTATCAGGACTACGAGCACTACCCACCACCTAATGCTTACGGCACTTATATCGGCGGCTATCCAACCGCCACGGAGCAGCGCACCGGCACACCACCCAGCCCCAGCGAGCATAGTGGCGCGCCATCGCCCCTGCCTGCACCGCTAAACGCTCAAACAGCTGCGGCCTACTTGGCCGCGGGATACGATGTAGACGAACATTACAGAATTACGCCGTCGCCGGGCGGCGGGGCCATTCTAGATCCGTACCAGGACGATCCTGCCGTCGTCTACGGCTATGTGTCGCCCTCACCATACGGCGGTACTGCTGCTGGAGGTCATGGTGGCGCTACTTACGTATCGCGTCCATATGACGAGAGTCTTAATGTGCCGCCGGTCAGCAATGCGACACTGCCCATGTTTGAGGACGAAGAACTGCAGAAGCATATGAGTAAGATGAATCTGCACACGCACGGCATTGTCGGTATGCCGGCGCCAGCCATTGGTAGGGCGCACGCCATGGCCTCTCCTGGCAGCGCGGGCGGGCCTGATGACGATGATCAGCGCGGAATGCGTTGGCGCGATCCCAACCTTACCGAAGTGATTGGCTTCCTGAACAATCCGAACAACATTATTAAGGCGAACGCGGCGGCTTACCTGCAGCACCTATGCTACATGGACGATCCAAACAAGCAGAAGACGCGCGCGTTGGGCGGTATCCCGCCGCTAGTCAAGCTGCTCAACCATGACAGCGTTGAGGTGTTCCGCAACTCGTGCGGCGCCCTGCGCAATCTTTCCTATGGCAGGCAAAATGACGAGAACAAGCGCGCTATTAAGAATGCTGGAGGTATTCCGGCATTGGTTAACCTCCTGCGACGCTCCAGCGAGGCGGAGATCAAGGAACTGGTAACAGGCGTCATATGGAACATGTCTTCTTGTGAGGATCTCAAGCGCGCCATCATCGACGACGGCGTGATGGTGATTGTGACGTATATTATCATCCCGCACTCGGGCTGGGACCCTGCGGGCAATTCGGGCGAAACGTGCTGGTCTACCGTATTTCGGAACGCCTCCGGCGTGCTGCGCAACGTGAGCTCGGCGGGCGAATATGCACGAAAGAAGTTGCGTGAATGTGATGGGCTTGTGGATGCGTTGTTGTATGTTGTGCGCTGTGCCATAGACAAATCGAATATAGGCAATAAGATTGTAGAGAATTGCGTTTGTATTTTAAGAAATTTATCGTATCGGTGCCAGGAGGTGGATGATCCCAACTACGACAAGAATCCGCTCCCTGCGCAGAGTCGGCTCACTGCAACCACCAGCTCGAAAGGTAGTAGTGTAGCATCGCACATGCAGTGCACCTCAGTGCATTTTATTACTGTTCTACTAATTGCTTTCAGGGGAAAACTTGGGTTGCTTCGGCGGCAGTAAAAAGAAGAAGGATGCTGCATCTTCCGACGCAAAGGAGAACAACGTGGGTACGCCAGGGCTGGGCAGTGCTGCCAACAGCAGCACCTTATCTGCACGCGGGGAAGTGTTACGTGGCATGGAACTGCTGTGGCAGCCAGATGTTGTGCAGTCTTATCTTGCTCTACTGCAGAGTTGCTCAAACCCGGAGACCCTTGAGGCAGCTGCAGGCGCGCTGCAAAATCTTGCGGCCTGCTACTGGCAGCCAAGCATTGAAATTCGAGCGGCGGTGCGCAAAGAGAAGGGCCTGCCCATTCTGGTTGAATTGCTGCGGATGGAAGTAGATCGGGTTGTCTGTGCGGTGGCAACCGCCCTGCGCAATCTGGCTATTGATCACCGCAATAAGGAGCTGATTGGTAAGTATGCCATGCGCGACCTGGTCCAGAAACTGCCGTCCGGCAACGCACAGCACGACCAAGCCACCTCCGACGACACGATCGCCGCCGTGCTGGCCACGCTCAACGAGGTGATCAAAAAGAATGCCGAGTTCAGCCGGTCGCTGCTCGAAGCGGGCGGCGTTGACCGCTTGATAACCATCACCAAACAGAAGCAAAAGTACACGCCGCGCGTGCTCAAGTTTGCCGGGCAGGTCCTCTTCACAATGTGGCAGCACCAAGATCTGCGCGACGTCTACAAGAAGCATGGCTGGAAGGAGCAGGAGTTTGTCACGAAGACGGTGGCGGCGCGCAATGCCGGCCCCAACTCGCCCAACAACGCTAACAGCACGCTGAACCGCCCCATGGCTTCGCAGAGTGGCACGCGGTACGAGGATCGCACTATGAAGCGCAACGCCGGCCAGGGGGGCACAGGGACATCGCGGGCCCCATCGTCGGGCGCTGGCAATTCCAACGCAGTGGGCGGCGCACCGGTCTACCAGCGGGTAAGCGCGCACAACACGCCAGGCACGCAGCCAGCCAGCCAGGCACATCTGCTCGCGGTGCATACTGTAATGTAGATGAGACGCTAGCTGACGCATTCTTTACAGAACGAGGACATCCCCATGGCTGACATGGCATATCCAGACCTGCAGCCCGCAATGGGGGGCAGCGTTAGGGCTTACCTCTCCGGCCCGAGCCCACACTCTCCTCCTCCTCCTCCTCCTCCGCCAGTAAGTCACTAATATTCGCGCCTCGCATCCGCGTCATTAAATCAAGTCAATTCAGAGGCACATTTCCTCCGGATACTAGTAGGCTAGTTGTGGTCCTTGGCGACCAAGGGGTGGTACTTGTCGCAGTATTAAGGACATGTTCCACTATCTTAACGTAGTTTATTACTAATAACGACATGCAACACATGGCCTCACGCATCAATGTTTCTCAATGTTCTCATGTACAGTCTACACACTTACACGATAGCCACAGCGTACACTAACGATTAGCCCATTAGCACCTATATTCCAAAGTATGTACATGTAAGCGAAGTGGTTGGGTCAGTTCTTCTGAGCGAGGGTGATGAGGGTGGGTGAGCGAAAAAGGCCCCGACAGCAGCAGCAAGCAAAGCACGTGCACCAGCTTCATAGGCCCCAGGTAAGCAGACACGCAGCGCTCATCACAGCGTTTACAAGGTTGCCAATTAATCGCCCATCGCAATTAGTCACCACCTCCAACGAGAGCTGCTGGGGCCTTTGGTTTACTGCACTGCACATCCATAGATAAGCCTCATCTCATAGATAGGGTTGCTGCCTAGCAAACGAGAGGCCCCTACCCAGCGCACCCACCATTCACACAAAGCACACCGTTCTACTACTACCACTACCAGAACGCCCCCCTTTCCCTCTCTCAAGCAAGGCAGTTATGAGCGTCTAACTCATGTCGTTTTGCTTGTTTTCAGCCGGAGCCGCTGTATGCCCAGGTCAATATGGACAAGAAGCGCAACCGGCAGCCCAGTCTCGGCAACAACGCCAACCACCTGGATGAGCAGCAAGCGTTAGCCGCAGCTGGCAAGGACTCCTGGGTATAAATGGGCGGCGGCGGCGACTGGCAGTTAACCGGAATCGAAATTCTCATCTAACCCATGTATTCATTCGTTCATTCATATCCCGAGCAAAGTCTTGATTTGCACCCACATCAGAACATTGGCGGCGAATACGAATAGTAACTAGTACATAATGAAGTATGTATCACGTATGAATAGTCTGTTGAGTTCAATGAAGCCTGCCACTGCGCCTGTTTGGTATATGGGGCATATATTGCACTGGTTCATAAAGTATGTAAACATTCTTCAATTCGGCTCTGGCTCGGCTGCGCAATGCGTTTGCTAGGAATTCGTCGATTGCGTCTATTATTATTATTATTATTATTGCGTTCGTGTATTACTGTGATGAGCTTCAAATGAAATTGCTGTACATAACGACGACAGATTCCTTTTTGTATTTTATATTGAGTTTTACTATTCTATTGATTGCGCGCCCCTCGGTCACGACTTTTTTTTTGACTGTTTTTCATAGATTTTATTTGAAATAAATTTATTATATACTTACGTATAAACGATATACACCTTTATAAATATATTCAAAAGTATTCCGCCGGTGTTTCTTTCACTCTTCTCTGCACCCTTGAGCGGCCCCTAACTTGTACTGTTAGTTCCACTACGATCGCGCGTGGCGCGCTACTCGTGTGACAGACCGTTGGGGGGGGGTGTGAGTGGAGGGACAGAAGCAAATACCGCAGATGTGCTAATGGCATATGGCACCCGCGCGTTTCATCTCGACGACGTCCACCGTTGAAGTAATGGAAGTTTGCAAGTGAGCAATTAGTTTGTAGGGCGTGGTGCTCCAACTTAGGAGGTTTGGCAGAATCTGGTGCACTGCGCCTCAAATAATCTAGAGCAACCTTACTCCTCACACGTCCGGCTATTTCTTCATCAGTGGCTTGTTGAGGGATTCGTGCGTCTAGGATGCTTAGGATGCAGCGTTGACTGACTGCTAGTGTTGCACGCACATAATAACGCCAACTCTAAGGGCCGCAAAGACGCCTTGTAGAATGCATTCATAGCGTTGGTAATGCGGAGCGCCGGTCGCCGCAGCCGGATTGAATGGCGCACGGAACGCACGCAATAAATGCTTATTTCAAATCAAGTGTAGGACGTGGACGTTGTAGCGATGGCGCCGATAATCTACACGCAGTATGGTGCGGCAATCTTTTTTTTCGTCTTTTGGTGCTCTCTATGGCTGCTTCATTTGTTGGCCATCATCTATGGGTGGGTGTGCTTGATTCTGGTTTCACGCAAATACGAGTGTTACAATTGTATAATTATTCTGCTTTAGCAAGTACCGATTGCACCACCAGAAGACCAAACCACAGCAGCTGGATGCTGCACCATTGCCAGGTGTGACAATACTTAAGCCATTACTGGGCATTGATTCCAACCTGTCTTCAAACTTGGAAACTTTTTTTAACATGGATTATCCAAAGGTGCTGAATGCTTGTTATAGAGAAACTAGCCTATATGTAATTAATGAGTTTTTGATTGCAGTATGAGATTATGTTCTGCATTGAAGATGATAATGATCCAGCAATAATGGTTGTGAAAAGTTTGATGGATAAGTATCCATTAGTTGAAGCAAACTTGTTTATTGGGGGCTCTTGTGTGGGTGTCAATCCAAAGATTAATAATTTACATAAAGCTTATGAGGCTGCTAGTTATGAGTTTATATTAATTTCGGACAGTGGAATACGTAGTAAGAAGATTTGATCTATTTTTATTACTCTTTATGATATATGCATGACTACATTTATCAGCTGTCTGCATGAAATTTGATTAGTCTTATCTTGCCCAACTGTTGCCAGTCAACATCATACACACTCTGTGTTTGCTATTGCCACACAAGTGCATTAACTATCCTTTATTTTTTTTTTAGTGAAAGAAGACACGCTACAGGACATGATGAGTTTCATGTCTGAACGGACGGCGCTCGTGCATCAGATGCCCTTCACGCAGGATCGCGAAGGATTTGCGGCTACACTAGAAAAGGTATCATTGCTAACTAATAGCGCAATGATTGCTGCTATTATCATCTTGTTGTAGATCTATTTCGGCACTGCCCAATCTCGAATATACCTGGTAGCCGACTTGCTGCGAGTGAACTGCCATACAGGTATGTCCGGCTTGATGCGCAAAGCAGCTCTGGACGAAGAAGGTGGCCTTCGGGCGTTTGGCTGCTATTTGGCGGAGGATTTCTTCATTGCAAAAAGTTTCAAGGATCGAAATTGGCGCATTCGCATATGCAGTCAGCCTGCACTGCAGAATTCGGGGATTTGTGAAGTGAATATTTTCCAAGCTCGTCTTACAAGGTATACTTACTTCCTGAATTGACCTGGTTACCTTAACAGCAACCACCACCGACCCAACCCTCCACCCCACCCCCTTCCTCGTCATTTTTTGTAGGTGGGCCAAGCTGCGAATGGCCATGATTCCAACCATCATCTTCTTTGAGCCGCTGTCCGAGTGCATACTTATTGGAGCGCTGGCCGCATGGGCCGGTAACGTTCTCTTCAAGTGGGACTCACTTTGTTTCTACCTCATTCACATCCTACTGTGGTTCATGTGTGACTGGCTACTGTTGTCAATCGTTCAAGTGAGTGCGTCAAGTGAGATCTCTACCCAAGCTGAACGCTGAAACACAAAGCCTTACTTTTACAGAACGGAACTTTGCCTTTCAACAAGTTTGACTTTGTCGTGGGCTGGTTGTTTCGCGAGTGCTCAGGGCCGTGCCTCTTCCTGCATGCCTTACTCCACCCGGCAATTCGATGGCGGTCGCGGGAGTTCCGATTGGCGTGGGGCGGCGTCGCCGAAGAAATCAAGCCGGCACGTGTCGACAGTCAGCGCATGCACAAGCCATACCTCATTAATTAGAGAGTAGGGCGCCGCCGGTATGACCGGTATCAAAAATGCTCATTGTGTGGTGACGCATACGGAGGCAAGTTTTATAAATTTGCAATGATCTCAATTTTAGAGAGGTAAATCTTTTGTACTAGGATGAATGAGGAAGCGTGTATAAATAATGCCCAGAAACAATTCGCGCAATGCTTGTTAATAGACATATCAAAACTATGCAGTGCGTTGGCACATAAATTGCTGCTTCTCACCAAGTTATTTCAGCAGAAAAATCACGCCGCCATGAAATGCTTCAATTAGCAGCAATACAAGCGACAAAGTGCGTGGCATTTTAGTACGAATAGTTAGATAAAACCAAAAAGTCGAACAAAGTTAGCCCATTATGTTTCCTACTTTGCAATAAGGGTTGTGCTTAATAAAGGAAACTGATTTTTTAAAGCTTGAATTTGCGCCCCAAATCGACAAAATGCATTTCATAGAAACATATTACCTCATAATTTCCCTGGAGATATTTTTCTACTCTTGCAAACTGGAAATACTTCACGATGTTATTGTTATTGTGATGCCTTCTTCTTCTTCGGGGAAGCTAGATGAAACGCCTCACGACAAAACTCGTTCGGCGCAAACAAACGAAAATCTGGAATGTAATCCGAGTGGCGAGTGACAAGCACGTGAGGGTGAGTAGTCGTCCCAGTGGTCCGTCCCGCACACTAATCATATAGCATGACCTGCGGCGCGGCTTCCATTATGCCTTGCTTCCTGCACACGCAGGAATATTTAAGGCCGAGGAAACGAATGGCCTGTTTCAGTCGACGCGAGTTCGCATTCGGTACATCAGGTAGGATTAAGAGACAAGATGAAGAATATAAATCCGGTTGCTATTTTGGTCTTTTGGTCGTTCCTATCGAGTGTGCCGTGTATGCCGACATCGCAAGAGGTATGCTAAAATTTAAAACGAATCCGAAAGTGACGAGAGGTTCATTTAGGTTCCCGATATGCGCCCCACCGCAATGATGGAGGTCTCCTCCTCCACATCATGCAAGGAAAGCTTTAGTAGCTGCAGAGACTCAATTATCAACCCACGTTGCTTCAGTTCCAATCGAAGCGCAATATGGAAGCGCACTACTAGGGCGGACGGGCCGTTCTGGGCTAACCGGGGAAAGAAGGATCCCTTTTTATCCACGACCCGATTCTACGCAGAGGAACCACGCTGGGAGCTGGTCCGTCGCGACGAACCTACGGCCGGCTACGACCCCTATTTCACTACGAGGGGCAAGAAACAACGGGCTGATGCAGGCAGCAGTCTAAATCGTCGCATTCGAGACAAACTGTACGATGTTGCATCTCCTTTCCTGGCTGCCAGAGGAAAGAAGCACCAGGCGGCGCAGGTGGTGGATTAGTGCTGTGTACATGCACCAACAAGAGATTTCTTCAAAAATATATTCAATGACGCTGGTTTGGTAATTTTTCATGTCACTAAAGTGCGTGCGCTTGGCGGATCTACCCTCCAAGTGTGTAATGAATTCGACATCGATACTATACTATATATCTTGCGAATAAAGTAGTAATCAACACATCCACTAAGTATTTACAATCGACATAATACTACCAGCCACTGCTCTCCCTCGCATCGCTTCAATTTCGTATAAAAATAAATGAACACTACACAAAACGATCAATGTATCGTCCAAACCTTATTTACATTCTGCCCTCTTTCAAAAAAAAAAAAAACGCAATACTGTTGTGTTTATCTCTCTCTCTCTCTCCATCAATCCTTCGATTAATAGTATGTATAAAATTAATTTGTAAATAAATTAATCACGAACATGGTTAAATTACACTGGATCAAACTTGGCCTCATCTTCTGGCGGATTCGCAAATTAACACCTACTATTATCACAAAAACGGATCTTAATAAAACTGATTGCTCGATAGCTGATCAAAGAAAAACGATGAAAATAGGATCTGGTCTCCCTCCCTTGTTAGGCGTATCAGCTAAGAGATTATAACTAATTTAATATTCAATAACCATGTCGTTCGCCAACTTCAATTGTTCTTTCACGGTGTCGGGCGGCGAGCAAGCAGAGCAGTAGTAGTCTTCGTCCTCATTAATGTCCTTGGCCGAAAGACCCACGCACGCCATGTGAAACCACTGTTCGCAGCCCCCGTCACATTGCACCCAATCGACCTCATCGCCGACAGGCTTCAGGCACTTTGCCACCGCGCACATGGCGTCCTCGTCCGCATCTTCATCTGAACTGGATTGCGAATTACGCGCACGACCTTTCGCGCGTTTACGACCGGCGACCACCTTCATCATACAGACATTGTCCCCCATCTCCTTTTGGGTGCGCTTTGTCCTGGTTTTTTTCTGCGGCGTTACTTCCTTTTTCTTCCTCCTCAAGGCGTCTTCAGTCTCGAAACGTCGCTTGCGGCAGCCCTTCCTAGACTGACTCTTGGCACACACCTGTATAACAATAGACAGAATAGAATACATGTTTCTTCAAGTCGGTTAATAATAGTATGGAGTTGAGAGACTTACATCCAAGTCAATGATGTTAGGACTCTTGTTATAATCCCGGGACATGAATAACACTTGATATAATTGGACATTTTCATCCAACGAGACTTCCAACATGTCGCCTTCAATTAGCAATTCAACTAGCAATTCCTTAGTATCCTCCTTCAGAGATACGCTGAAATCATTCTCTCCCATCTTTGAATGCATTGAATAAGCATGTTCGTCCTTGCAGTCGTCTTCCTCCTCCACCCCCCCTTCGTCTGATGACAGACCACTCGCTGACTCGTCTTCGCTGCTTATCGAAGTTCTGCTAACATCCGTCTCCTTCTTGATATCTTCATGTTTATCATACTTGGCTTTCGAGTCGTTATACTTTTGTGTCATCGTCTGGATCTTTGCGGTGGCAGCCGCGACATCAGGATGGTTCAGCAGCTGCCTTGCTCTATCCTGCCAGTTCATAGCCCTCTCAGTCAAGCACTGCAGAGCGTCGCCCTCGGGAATTCTCGTGAGTAACTTGTGCAACGCCATCAAAAGACACAGAATCGTCTCCAACCTGGGTCTTCTTGTCCGATTGCAATAGGTGCATAAGAATTTGCAGTCTTTGAATCCCATATGAATAGCAGATGCCTTCATATTCTTGCGAAGTTTTCTCCCACAAACCGCTTTGGGGAATTGCACACATCCGGAATGAAACCAATCATTACACAATTCGCACTGCATCATCAAGCCCGACGCCGACTTGGAACAGATGCAGAAAGTCAACTCGGAGTCCTTGGTCAATACTTTGGCTTGATTAGTCACTCTGGTTGCCTCGATGAACTTCATTTCCCTATCCTCGGCATCTTTAAAAGCTGCCACCAGCGAAGCCTGGTCCATGTTTTCTGTGATTTTAAACACCTCTTCCGAATTTCTTTTGCGCCCCTTAGTGGGTGCAATCTGAGATCGGGGTGATAATGCGTCCATAAGCGTGGTAGTTGATGTCTTTCGTAGAAAGGTCTTCGATGTCTTCTCTTTCCACTCATTTGCCCCTTTCACATAACCTTTGAGTCGGTCCACCTCCTCCAATTGAAATGGAAAGTTCTTGCTCTTTTTAATCAACTCCTCAATTGAAGACAAATACGGATAAAACTCCAATGAGTTCATTTCCTGCAGAAGTTTATACCAGTCTTTAATGTTGTTCACGCTATCAATCAACTGGCTCTCAGTAGGGAGATACACGTCAATCTTGCTAGCAGCATTGATTAGGTTCTCTGCCTCACTTAAGACATCGGGCCCGGTTTTCTTAAAGAGGGCTTGTGCTTTAGCCTCCCAATCCTCAGCTTGTGTGATAACATTCTGAATATCCCCCAGCATACTTTCAATCAGCGCATCATTTGGCAAAACAACTCCTTTCCGCAATAAGCTCTGCAACGTATCAATATCCGCAACATCCCCCGACTTTTTGCGTGCATCAAAAACCTCTTTGACCCACTTCAACTGACTGTTGCGATCAGACAGTGCCTTCAAAGTGGGCAATTCGATACACAAATCCTTGCTGGAGTTTGTTGTATCTTCGACGTCCTTCAATTTACATTCTGCCAATGGGACACTAAGCAACTTCCCAGCCTCACTTTCGAAATGATTTGCTTTATCGAGCAACTCTTTTACGATCTTCTCTTCGTCTAAAATGCATGCCAAACTATCAATCTCTTCATGGAACAAACGCAACTCTTCCAGTGTCAGCTTATTCCTCTGGTCGTACGAATGTCTCGTACGAACTTTTTTGAGATCCAGTTGCCTTATTACACTGGCACATTTTTCAGCATCTTCAATCGCATTCGCCAGCGTTTGCATTAGATCGGACTTTGGAAAACTTTTGCCGTCTGCCTCCGCAGCCAAAGTACGAAGCTCATCTAAAGTGACGACACTCTTCGATCGCTTACGATCCAAGACCGTCTTTACACAATCAGCCCATCGATCAAAAGACTCCGCTTTTTGCTTGAGGCTGCGTAGTAAAGGTAATAATTCATCCAGTGTGTACCTATACCGTAGAGTATGCTTACTAGGGGCGCATTTGCAAAGTGATGTGTAGTGACGCAGGCAGACAAGTTGGCTTTTGGTGCACTCACAAGTCAACGCCGACATGAAGCAGGTAGTTTTGCATATTTCACATTGGCGTTCATCGTCGGGGAGCAATTCAAAAGCCTCGCGTTCTGCATTTGTCACGCCCTACTCAAGAAACAAACGTTAGAAAACTTACACAACTGCAATGCAATAGTCAATACACACCCAGTCCAGCAGACTCTTTCTTAATTTCTTTTCAGTCTCAACCATTCGCAACATATCTGTGTAAGTCGCAGCAGCTACGGTAATGTCCAATTTATCCGAATTGGTTGCCATCTTGCACACCAGTTCATCGTGAGAAAACACACAGAATCTTCGTAGTTGTGAATAGTGCAGAACACATTCTCGACCCATTGCGATCCAATCAGCTGGTGCAAAGTTGACAGCCTCAGCAAAGTTATAGCTGAAATAAATACAAACGCGTTAGGTATTTCGTTGAGTTTGGTATCGAGTTATTTTAATATGTTAACTGTTGTACTTTGCCAACACTTGTAACAAGCAAGCAATCCTGTGAGTTGACTTTCGGCTACTTAGTTATTAACCTCATTAACTTCGAACGTATGTAGTTGCATTTATTGTTGATAAATCAATAAACAGTGAACAGATTTGCATCACCTCATGTCCCTCTATTAAATAAGATCATTCATTGAAACAGAAATCTATTTTTGGTAATTACGAACGTTAATTTAAAAAATATACAAAAAAAAATTCTTGTCGATAGAGGGAAATTAGTAGACAAAAATCCAAAATCTGGATTGCCGAGCAACACGCCGAAAACGTGCAATAGCACAAAACAAAGTAGCACGTATCGATGTGCAATTAACATATTAAAATACACTAATTAGTCAACTAATCATAATGAATGTAATTTCGCCCACCCTTGGTTGAAGCCAGCATGGTACGCACGCGGGAATGTGATGACAAATTCACCAGCATGTTGATCAGTGCGAAATACTTTCACTCCAGCGTTCATCAAAATATTCGGATTCATAATAGTCACCAACTGATGCAACAAATCCGGTTGTGTGTGGAACAACTCAGGTGCCGCGCTCTTCATCGTCTTTTCGAATAATTCAGCCTGCATTCCGGATACGCCGTACCATGTTTTTGGCTCTCCCCAGTGAAGGTAATTGATTGAATAGCTCCAGTGATCTTCGTTGTGCCAGCAGAAAGTAGCAAAACACATCCCTACATACATCCAGGGTACCTGCGACACACACGCACACACATACACAGATTGCAACAACTCAAAATTATACTCTAAACCACTTACCTTCATCCCGGAGATATCCGCATTGATGTAACCAAGCACGGATCCTTCCAATACTGGTAAGTTATTCAGATTCCACCCCGAGCAAGCGTATTCCTGATCGCCTGGTTGGAGATTGATCGAGTTTTTAGTTGGAAAGCCTGAACCATGATCCATTGTGTGCAAATCTGCTCCATACTCTACAGTGACGTCTTCGTCGATAGAGGAAACTATTCGCCAGAACTCTTTTTCGACCATCGATGTCGGAACCAACTGCAATAGACATTGATTGTAATGCGTATGACCCGAATGCTATTACGCTTACATGCACTGGCATATTAAAGTACTCCGATTTGAACGTATCCGCCATTTCGCCAAACTGTTGTAAATTATATTCTCGGTGAGCCTGCTCGAATCCAAACGCCTCCGTTGGTTTGCTGACCTCTGCAGCTATACACCTCGGGCAGCACCAATCTCCTTTGGGAATCTCAGCTAGTGGTGGCATCAAACAAAATGTATGATAGCTATCATCGCAGCCGTCACACAGAAGCATCTGCTCCTCAGCATCCCCACGTTTACAGTTTTGGCATATATACTTAGCCAGCTACGGAAGCAATGTGATGATTTAATGAGTCAAATTAGACATGCATGACTTACAGGATCATAGTCACAGTAGTCGACCATTTTGCCTCGTGTTTTCTCCTCTGCGCGCTTCCTTACATTATTGAATCCAGCCATCTTGGGACCTGCTCCAAAAAATTGCAACCGTTTCAACTCTTTGCTGCCAACCTCTGCACACTCCGGATCCCCCCACTTTATGGGGGTTCTCAGTTTATCCCTTGTGCCATTCATCTCCTTCGAGGCTTCCTTACCATCTCGTGTTTCCTTCTTGTCGGCGTCGCACGGCTTCTCGTTGTTTTCTTTGTTGTCAGGTTCTTGCTTGACATCAAGATCACCATTGCTCCTAGATCTTCGCAGATCTTTGCTTTTGTCTCCACTTTGTTTCAATGATCGCCGCATTACGCCATTCTTTTTGGGACTACCCGTCCCAGCAGGATGCACACCCACTGGTGGCTTGTAGTCGTCGTCCTTTTCTCTGACGTCTTCAATTGTGTCACCAGGCTGCAACAAAATTTCGATCAAGGAGAATTGTGATAGGTAATGGTAAAAAAACGTACTTTCTTTTCATTAGTGAATAGCTCATATGGATATAACAATCGTTCATAGTGAGTCTTCAAAATAGTACCGGTGCCCTTTCCATGAGGATATCCCATATGAACAGCAATTTTCGCCCACTTCCGTCCATTTGTGGCATTCGAAAAGCCACCTTCATTCTCCACCAGTCTGTGCAGTGTATACAAATCCAATGCACGCTTTTCTACCATAGGAATCTTCAGTGAAGAGCCTTGCAGCTCCCAGAACTTGGCAATCTGATCCAAGAAGTTGAGTTTAATCCGAGTTTTGGCTTCTAGTTCGTTGAGCCGTTGAATACGTGGCGTAAATTTGAGTTTATCCACGTCGACTGTGAACGGTGGCTGCCAATTCTAGAAGCAACAATCGCCCATCAATTGCATGATTCACGTTAATCTAAAATGTAATTAATATTCTTACTGCTGGTGGTTTGATTTTGCAAATCCCGTATTTTTCGGCGATTGGTCTAATCTTATCAATATAAACCAAAGGATTCTGAAACTCTGCTTCAGTTGGGCTGAATACAGGTGCTTCTGGAGGCACGATGAACTCGAAGCTGCCGCCACCAACGCGCGATCCATTCGTTGCATACTCCTTGGTTTGGGATAGCGGCGACGAATTTTCCGCCGCCACCTTGCATGCCCCTGCACTGTTTTGGTCCTCTTTGCTCATCATGTTTGCATTACATAATTGAGGACGACGACTCTTCACACCATGCTGCAACAAGGAGCACTTTATTAAGCACGTGCGAAATTGACGGTTTCCTTGGAAGTAATTAACAAAATGGCTGAAAATGATTAATGTTGATGCTAGCGGAAACGCACCGATTATTATGTGTGGTAGACTGCACACACGCAATTCAGGTCACAATATAAAACGATGGGGGTGTTTAATCCAACGATGTCGATCCTATCTTTATTATTAATCAATTGCAATTGTTGCTCTTAATGCCCGAACAAACTCAGTGTAATGCATTCCATGTGAGGCACGTAGACGCAACAAAACCCAAAACAACTTACGATACGTTGGAAACAAAATGTCATCCGAAGCAATCGCACCTTGCACACAGCACGACGAGATGTTTATTTGTTGCACTGCAATGATCGTATTCTACAACCGATGCATACAACGTCCATTTGGCTCACAAGCGTGTCGTGATTTCGACGCCCGCGTGTCAGCCAGGAAAGCGTCCTCCGATTTAACAGATTTGGTGCACTACCCGAGCGAAGATAGTCAACAAAGTAAGCCAGGCGACTTCTTTTCAACGCGATTAGCATAACATAAAGCTGCGAAGCTTAGATTTAGCGCAACGTACCCGCCGCTGCTCCAATCACATCACCAACTCGACGTTACACGAGTTTTCCCGGCGCTTTTCAGCGCAATGTGCGATACGATGTGAACTCGCCCCCATGCACCACTACGATGTTTCGATGCCTTCGCTTTGGCTCACTGGGCTGGTTCACTACTCCGCTTGTCAAATGGTCAACGCGTAATGTCCCCACTCGTGGCAATCGATGGTTGCAGCCGCAGCACTGAACGAGAAAAGTTGCTGTCTTCTATACCCGAGTAACACCACGAATTTGCGACTATGCTTACGGACGCTCAAAATCTATTAGCTCAATACCTGTGATTCATTTGGCTGATGACCGGGTGCGAAAACAATGCAACTGCAACTTTCTTTAACTTCACGCACTGAACCAAACAAACGCTACGAAGGTGCGAGACAAACTTGTTTGTAGGTTAGATTCACGCCAACAGTCTGTAGCTCTTGTAAGTATTCCTTTAGGATTTGCAGTAAGTACGTGATGCCCAATCGTCCAAGCAAGTCGCCACACCTCTCAGCTGCTTGGGCTTTGTGTGCTACACCTGGAGACTCTTACGGGCGATCTTGGTAGCTCATGTGTTGCCGAGTCCAAAGGTGTCGCTAAAAACAGTATGAGCAGGTGGAGTGTGCAAGCAGGCGCATTCAAACTGCTTGCTTTAACTCTTATTTGCGTTCGTATTATGTTTTAAAGAATAATATTGTATTTAATGTGCTCATTGTTTTATGATGTGCACGTTAAGCTTGGGCAAGAGCAGTCGACTATCTCGACAGCCTGAGTTTTGTGAGCGCCTCATTCATATCTTGATAAAACATAATACTTATAATCAATTTAATTATTAAAACATTTTGATTACCTTAACAATATGCAAATTTTTGTCTCCAAAATTTAGACAGTGATAGTTTTTGAGCTTTTCCTACTTCTGCATTTTCCCCCACCTTCTTATTTCAAGTTAAGCGCACTTGAATTAAATTTCTAATCATTACATAACATCGCAGAGCAGGTATTTGTCTACTTATATTCCTACACGAGTGCCATACGCCACTACAAATTCATAAACATTTCTTTAGTAAAAAATATCATCAGTACAGTATCATCTACATAATATTTAATATTGAGGATCAAGCGTTGTAAACAGAGCGCAGGTCGAGGCCGGTCACAGTTCTAAAATTTATTCATGTGGTGCATAGTGATAACAGTTATACGAGACTTTAGTTGCTCGCTGAACGTAGTAACTTATCGACGTGAATATGGCTTTGTCAAAGTTGAAATGGTTTGCAAATCGTAATTTATCTAGATTTACTGTTAGTTCTCACTGTAAAGGTAATGAACGAAAAAGATAAGCGACATTTGTTTTGATAGAATAACATTTTAGGTACGTTCAATTGGGAGGACCCTTTGATCCTTGAGGAATCTCTCACCCAAGAAGAGATTATTCTTAGGGACTCTTTTAAAACTTATTGTAATAAGAAACTGTTGCCGAGAGTGACAAATGCATTCAGGAATGAAGGTACTCTCGTAAAAACATGCTCTATTAATGGATTGTATTAGAAAGCCGTTTCATACATTGCAGTTTTCGATACGGAAATCATGCAAGAAATGGGTTCTCTTGGTGTTCTCGGCTGTACCATCCAAGGATACGGCTGTGCAGGAGTCTCCAACGTTGCTTATGGCCTTCTCACACGGGAAATTGAGAAAATAGATAGTGGTTATCGCTCAGCAATCAGTGTACAATCTTCTCTGGCCATGGGTGCCATTTATCATTACGGCACAGAAGCGCAGAAACAGAAATATCTTCCAGAAATGGCGCGGGGTAAAATTCTTGGTTGCTTTGGCCTAACAGAACCCAACCATGGAAGTGATCCCAGTTCAATGGAGACTCGTGCCAAGTATAACAAAGCCAACAATACCTACTCTTTAACTGGCAATAAAACCTGGATAACCAATAGCCCCGTTGCTGATATTGCTGTAGTATGGGGTAAAACGGAAGATGGCAAAATACGTGGGTTTATCATTGATAGACATCAGAATGCTAATGGTCTTTCAACACCTAAGATTGATGGTAAGTTCTCGTTGAGAGCATCTGCTACCGGTATGATCCAGATGGACAATGTCGAGGTGCCTGCAGAGAACTTGCTTCCAAAAGCGGAGGGTTTGGGCGGCCCTTTCGGGTGTCTCAATAATGCACGATACGGCATCGCTTGGGGTGCGTTGGGGGCGGCGGAGGCTTGTATGAACTATGCTCGGGCGTATGTGTTGGAGAGGAAGCAGTTTGGAAAGCCATTAGCTGCAAACCAGTTGATCCAGAAGAAAATTGCGGACATGATGACTGATATAACTCTAGGGTTGCATGCGTGTCTGCAGTTGGGAAGATTGAAGGACCAAAATAAGTTAGTATTGTCCAACAGCAATGGCAACAAGCTTGATATTGATGTTGTAGAGATACTCCAGAGATGATCTCAATGTTGAAGCGAAACAACGCGGGAAAAGCGCTGGAAATTGCACGTAATGCGAGAGATATGCTGGGCGGTAATGGTATTCACGACGAGTACCACATTATTAGGCATTTGGTCAACTTAGAAAGTGTCAATACGTATGAAGGTAAGTGCAGGACAGGAAAAATAACAACCGCATTATTATCGTATTTCCATAATTTTCTTGCAGGAACCCATGATATCCACGCACTCATCCTCGGTCGAGCGATCACCGGTATTCAAGCATTCAAATAACAATTTGGTTGCGAAAACAATAAAATATAATCAAATGTGAACAAACACAATTATATTCTGCTTCCTAATTATTTCCTGCTCGAAGATGTATTTCCAAACCAGTGGGGTCTGCGAAGAAATGAGACTTGTTTCTTCCTGCACCGCCAGCAGTGAAAGAAAGTGCACCAACGGCAACTGTATCGCGGTCAAGTGTTGTGAAAGTCGGAAGCGAGTTGCAAAATGCCTCAGAGTCGTACGTTCCAACGTACTAATCTATTCGTAGCCAACGAACGGCACCGTTTGAAATCAGGTTGGCTTCAAGCGCGCAGCCGCGTGCCAGACGTTCGATAATTTAGCGTTCCCCTTATTGCGCTACCGCGCACAATTTGATTCCCAAGCCGACATCACGCGTCGGACACGCCGCCGCGTCCGTACCAACAACCAGTGCCGGTGAATATCGAGAACTTACTCACCAGCAGAATGGGACTTATTGATGGTGTCAGTTTCATCTGTCTCCTCCTGATTGGATTTCAACTCTTTCGGTTCCTCTATCGCCTGTTTTACAACACATTAGCGCCGGTTCTCGGGATCAATACTGTAAACTTCAAAGACACAGGAAAATGGGCTGGTAAATAACTCTTTTTGGTATCATTTGCGATTTACTGATAATATTTGCTAAGCTATCATTAATGGCATGCTAGTAGCATGCTATTGAGTACAACCAGGCGCTACAAATCCTTGAATATTTCAATTCCAATTCAAATGATTTAATGTAATTTTAAGCATTAAAAGTTGATTAATTAATGCTCTTATCCTGTTATTACTGCTGACCAACTGCTGATTAATAAATCTCTGACGTAGTGATTCATTAATCAATGCAATTAAATTAATACCGTTTGTTGTTTAAATTCGCCGGCGTTTATTACTGCTAATGCAATTATTGCTTGCTTTAGTGATAACTGGTGCCACCGATGGCGTGGGCAAAGCATACGCACAGGCCTTGGCCAAAAAAGGGATGGATGTGGTCTTGATCAGTCGGACACAGAGCAAACTTGATGCGGTCGCCAATGAATTAGGTATGTCATTTCCTGCCGGTAGCGGCTTAATCAATATTCATAGAGCTTCAATCTATAATTCATTCGGGCGATAAAGGTGGTTTATATACGCGGGCAGGAACATACATGGAATGATGTATATAATGTCGATAAGTTGGATCTTGTTGAATGTAAAAAACTGTGTAAAGTTTGAGGCCAGAGATGTGTTGTCGAACTTTTACAACATTTTCAATGTTACTCATTTACATACTTGTCTCTCGAAATTCACGCGAAGAACCGTTGTAAAAGCAATTAAGTGAGAAAAACTCGATAATTAATCGTTTATGGTTCTAAAAAGCGCTTACAACGATTTTGTTACATGTAACAATAGATAAACTAAATATGCATCTATGTTTTCAGCTGAAACCTATAAAATCACAACAAAAACCATCGCAGTTGACTTCACTGAAGGTGAAGGTGTCTACAACCAAATAGACAAACAGCTCCTGAATCTTGAAATTGGCGTGCTGGTCAACAACGTCGGCATGAGCTACCCTTATCCTGAATACTTCTTGGAACAAAAAGACCCCAATCTCTACAAGAACATCATTAACTGTAATATCGTCTCTGTTACAAATATGTGCAAGATAGTAATGCCTGGTATGGTTGACCGTAAACGTGGGGTCATCATCAATATCTCCTCAGCTGCTGCAGTTATCCCGAATCCTTTACTAACAGTCTATGCTGCGTCCAAGTCTTATGTGGATAACTTCTCATATAATCTCCGAATGGAGTATGCTCGGCATGGACTTGTCATCCAGAGTATTCTTCCTGGGTATGTAGCTACAAACATGAGCAAAATCCGAAGGTCTACTTGGATGGCACCTTCTCCGAAAACGTTTGTTGCTGAAGCATTGTCCTCCGTCGGCGTACAAGAGCACACAACTGGGTACTATGCCCATACCTTGATGAACAGTGTCATTCACACTCTGGAATATCTGGCTCCTAGTTTATGCCACAAATTTGTCAAAGGGACTTTGGAGAACATCCGGAAGAGAGCGCTGAAGAGATCCAATTAGAAGAATTAGAAGTGCGGCTATGGGAATGGATGTTTCTTCCTCACTGGTTTTGGAATTAAATGTGTGTTGTTTTCAGAAACAGTTCTATTATTATTTAAGCCCTTCTTAGTTATAACATGATGCCTTAAATATTGTAACAAAATACATACAACTTGAGAACCAAACCATTACCGATCAATTGCTCACCAATAGTTTTACGAAATCTACTACTGCTAAGGATTCAAACTTCAATCTATCTATCTATGCTAATTCGACTTAACTTCAGGTGATTGTTTCAAAATTCCTAGGAGCCCTACTTAGGACTACTAGTTTGGCGCGACTTATCGGTTATATCGGTTATTATTGCTGATGCTTTCTCGTGTTGCGTCTGCGTTTCATGGCGCTGGAATGTTTGAGAAGATGATTTTCTTCATCAATATCTGTCGGAGGATCCCACAGTTTTAGCTTCTTCGGGAGGTATATCAATCCGCCTAAGGTGAGTGCTATAAATATCGAGACAAACATCGACACATTACTTGATGGCCATGGTCTATTGAAGGTGCACAGCAAATATTGCTAGAAAAATAATTGATTGAGATGTGTGTAAGCTGCATGATCTCTTCTTAACACACACTTAGAAAGTGGTTTGATTGCATAAATATTTGCATATTGCTCACCATTTAGAATGCATGGGAAGACAACGTAGAAGCTGAGCGTTGCTGCACGGAAATACAGCGTTTCGGAGAAGTACAACATGATCGTGACCAGCAGTGAGCACATGCCCATGCTGACCACGCTAAAAATAATTGCGGAATAATTATAAATAAAGCACATTTCACAATACTCACGGTTTGTAGTGGATGTACAACGTGCAATGAATCAATGCTAATGCTTTGAGTATTGAGTAAATTCCTAGGATCCTTGATGTGGTGTATTCCTCTAATATAATAAAAACCGCAACAATTTTATCAGCCTTCAAAAGAAGCTACAACAAAGCCCTTACCGTCATCATATGTGTACCCATCCGTTTCAGCCAACGTGCTGCTCAAGAAGGACCTCTTTTCAATGTAGGACCTCACAGCAGTGCCCAGATCCATGAAGGCGACGAAAGCGATCCAGCCTCGGAAAGCATACATCATTTTCTGATCCATTTTCCGACCGTTTCCCGAGAGAAAAAACTTGGATATGTTCTAAATTTTCAAGTCCGCTAAACAATATCACGGTTTGCGTTGTTGATATACATTAAGGCACTGCTTGCACAACGACTTCCAGTGCTTCAAATATTTAAAGAAAATCTAAAGACGTAAATTAAAAAAAAAGATAACGCGTAGAGGTGTGAAGGATTCTGGGCATAATGTCAGGAGAGCAAGAGGGTTAGGTCAGCCGAAAGAAAGGTCTGTAGGAGTGACGCTCAATGCAGGTTGGAAAGTTGGGCGTCGCGACGCAAACAAACAGAATGCGGCGCAGTGCAGTCTGATGCCATCTAGAATCCCGTGCTTTAATTTAAATAAAAGCAGAAATTCATTTGCAGCAATACCTGTTAGTTACCAGGTAACGCTAGTGGTAGAAAATTATTTAGGATATGGTAATATTTTAATTGAAAACATTAAGCAAATATACATTTTCATCGAGACTGTTTCCAGCACCTTGGCTGGAACACGATCCAAGATGTCGAAACACCGATTAATATGCGGCACTTAATTGGTGCTAACATAACTAATTGCTCCCTACTATGTGGGCCCTACTGATACAGTCAACTAGCTACATCGTTGAACATTTTTTGAATTACATTAACGTCACAACTCTCAATAATAAAATAAGTTAATAAACAAACAAGCTAAATACAGTTACGTGTGCATGGTCTCTTAGTGATGATGAAAGTGTTGAATGAGTTTGGCATATTCGGTTAGATGTAGGGTGATTATCATTTGAGTTAATAAATGATCAGAGATATTGTTTATGCTTAAATTTTGGCTGCCGCCGCCGCTTGCGCTTGCGCTTCCGCCACCATTTTGGTTCGCACGGTGGGGACATCATCATCAATTCGAACAAGAAGACGGATTTTCTACAACCAGAAGAAATAGCTACAATTGAGGAAAGATTCGTCTAGTTTTGGAAAAATTACGGTTTCTCTGTTCCCAGGTGTCGTATACCAGATCCAGATCATATATCCAGGAATGCACAGCATGGACGTAAGCGCTGTAAACCAGCCGAAGAGATGAGCCCACAGAGGGAATTCGTAGTTTAGGTACTTTACTGGAGTCCATTGAACAATATTGAAGATAAATACACCCTGCAAATGGTGAATTCAAACATCAAATCAACAGTTTTGAAGGAAAGTTTCTTACAATGCAAATAACTGGAGTGGTCACAGTCCAGCAGAACTTCCACCACTTCATCGGGTAATATCCAATCATTTCCTTGATGCCATCGTAGAAGCGGTCAACTCCAAATGCCCAGGAGATAGCAATGCATTCAAAGAAGATGAGGAAGAGTAAGCAGAAACCAGATACTGCGTAAGAGTCCAGAATTTGAAAGACGTACATACCACCCTATCAATACAAGATAATCAATCACAAGTCTTATCCAAATATGAGCGTAATAATTACTTCTGTGATGCAAGTTAAACCAATCAAATATGAAATAAAGCAAACAAACGCGATGAAGACTTCTTTCCTTTTGCGCAGAAGATGTGGCCACTCATCAATGATGGCAGTTACAAATCCCTCCATAGTGCAAAACTGTGAGTCCAACCCGATGAGCAGAATCATGAAGAAGAACAGACAAGCCCACACTGGGGATCCGGGCAATTGCAGCACTGCGGAGGGATACGCGAGGAAAGCTAAACCAGGACCTAAAGAGAACCAAAATATGAATGAATCAAAATTTCAGTGAGTTGTTTGATTTATTTGAGACTAGGAGGAAAGTTGATAATAGTATTGTCTACCTGACACAGCCACTTCAGCAACAGGTTTCTGCTGTTCGTGCGCCATGAATCCGACGACGGAGAAGATTACAAAGCCGGCGAACATGCTCGTGCTGGAATTCACCGAGCAGACGATTAACGCGTCTCTGGAAAGCATATTACGCGTGATTATTATGTTCTCTATACGCGCGAGACAGCGTAAACGAATATTGAAGATTGAAGATAGAAGAGAGAGCTAGAGAACAATTCCTACTTGTAAACATTGTTGGTAAACTTGTTATAACTCCCTAAAGCCACTAGTGTGCCCAGACCAAGCCCATAGGAGAAGAAGATCTGCGTGACGGCGTCGATCCACACTTCGGATTCTTGAAGTTTTGACATATTGGGCATGACATAGAACTTGATGCCTTCCATTGCGCCGGGTAGAGTAATGCCACGGATGAGAAGAATGGTAAGGAGAACGTAGGGAAAGAGAGCAGTAAAGTACACGACTTTTCCAGTCCATTTTACACCTTTCCAAATACAAAAATAGCAGATGATCCAGACAAGTAGAAGAGTTCCTGCCAGTTCCCATCGGATTCCACCCATGTGTTCGATACCGTCCGAGATCATCAAAGCACGGCGTCTAGAGCAGAAATTCAATTAGAGTTCTAAAATTCTTCATTTAGGACAATTAGCATACTCCCAGAATTCTTTGACTGGGTCAGTCAGTTCGCTAACAGAAACATTGTAGGCGCCAATTGAACAAATCTTGGTGAATGTGTTGTTGGCATTGTATTGCTCCCAACAGTTGAGCATTCCACGATCGTAGGGATTGACACAAAACTTAGTATTCCACACATTATTACAAGTCCTCCAAGGGACATCAGAACGTAGAGACATAAAGAAATAAAAAATTGCCCATGCCAGAATGACGATGTAGTAAATGTTCATCCAGCAAGACATCACAGCTGCAGCATATCCAATACCTAGAAAAACGTCTCTCAATCAGTGCCCAACTTGCAAATAAACTATAATTAAACCTCCACCTTTAAAAATAGGTGCAATTTTAAAGACACCTAAACCACCAATGGTCATCATCTGCCCTAAAGCCAACTCCAGGAAAAACATAGGGATACCAGCAAGAATCAACGTGATGAAATACGGCACAAGAAAAGCACCGCCACCATTTTTATAGCATAGATATGGAAACCGCCATACATTGCCTAACCCAATGGCAAGACCCACCACTGAAAGGATGAAGTCTAGCTTGGTGCCCCAGGACCCACGCTCGGGCAGTGCATGCTTAGCGGTGGCTTGACTGTTGGGGTTGCTGGTGATGGTCGGCAGTTCGATGGCTTCGTCCGTATGGCGATTGCTCAGAGTGTTGTCTAAACAGTGTCCTTCATCTTTACCGTCGGCCATATTGAATTAACAAACTTCTAGGATTTGCAAAATTGAGATAAAGTAATTCGTTGCACTTTTAAAAATAATTAAAAATCGAAAATATTGAAGGTTTTGAGGTGAGATGCTTTGATACTGTTTCCCAAGCTCATTCCCAACAGTTGATCCCAGCCTGGAACAATCAAAGCGTGCTAATTACTAGAAGGGATGATGCAAATGATGTGAGCTTTGCGCAAATATGGGCCAGTAGTATTAGTGCGTAACTAGACATTTCCTGAATTAAGCAGTAAGCTGTATCAAGAGTGAGATATTTAAATATATGTAGATAATGAGTGAGCATCTGCTGCTGCTGAAGGGGGACGCACGTTCGAGATAATACTCATAATCACCCGGCACATTAGGCGATTCAACACGCACCCAGTTGCTGGGTTAATAAGTGACCTCTACCAAACCATGAAAGTTATTTGAAATCTTTTCCCCACCCACCCAACTTGAGTGTCCTTGGGTGTACTTGCCCGTTTTAATATGACATCCAGTCTCTTAAGCCACTAACTCGCACACACTTGTCCCACTTGTCCTGCACTGCACTAGAAGCACCAGAGCACCAGAGTGGCAAAACACCCGAACTGCTCGCCAAGTGCGCCCGAACTGCAACCTGAATAGCCAGGCTGATCGGTGATGAACCGCTGACTGATTGTGCTGATCCCACATCGGCGCTATCATCCCATCACATCAGCGTAGAAGCTGCATGGCCCACTCCTGCCGCCACCGTATTCACACTGGGTGGGAGAAGGCTCACTTTCAGATGAACAAGTGATAATTGTGGCTATTTTTTCTCGCTCTGGGAGTTTTACCAAGTGACCCAGTAACACTCTGGGAGGAAATTGAGACAGTATTATTCAATTAAGTATACAATAATTTAAATATATATTTTACTAGGACAGAAAGTACTCTTCTGCTGCTCGTAGATAGTTATTGAGTGGCTTGGTATTCGTTTCACTGGTGATTAGGTTAGACGCTGGACGTAGAAAATTCTGAAAAAGTGTGACAAATAGCAGTAAAATATGGTAACAAACATTTAATGTCGATTGTTTATAGTGCTAATCTCCTCTCCTGCCTCGCTGCACACACCGCACGAATTTAACAGATATCCGGTCATGTGACATGTATCCTGCCATTGATACTTCCTTTCCCGCCGCCCTCCAGAGGATGTACTTAACCGGGAAATGATTTCTCCGCGCCGGGCGCGCTCAGCTCGCGGCGAGTTAAGCGCATTGCGCTCGCGCATTCTAATATTCCACACTTAATTGGCTGACACTGACTTATGGGTTTTGAGTTCCGTTGGCAAACTTCAGCAACAATCACAACAAATTAAATTCAAGCGAAACTCTCCCAGACTCTAAAATCAGTGTGCCCTATTATGTCTCATTAGAGCGCAAGAAAATGGCAAATGGCGAGTTGATGAAGATGGACAGCTAAAGCACTTGAAGTAAATAGAAAACAAAGAAGAATGTAATCATCAATAAATGGCGCGCATTTTAAGTGCGCGCACGCGAACATCTAGGAGTTAATCAAAACAATTTGTATGTAAGGTCGTCACCTACTTGAGCGACTTCTCGTCTCAAAAGGGTAGCAGACAGTGGCTACGAGAAAATTACATCTGGAGGCAGGTAAAGTACTAGAGTATTGTGATTTATTCAACAACTAATCCATTGTCAAACATAAATATTACTATTTGCGATGCATCGCAACTTTGCAACTTACTCAATTAATTCAACAGAAGATTTGTACATATCACAATTCCTATAGTATTATCTTCAGTCAATTAACAAAACCTCAACCGTTAAGAGGCGATAAAATGTTAACAAAAACACATTCTTAAATACAACCAACATGAATCTTGAGCTTAAAATCTGTGATTTTTAAAATGACTACTCTCCATACATCTTTATAGATAGATAGAGTACTTTAAAAAGCAACATATTTATTTTTTAAGACTACGCTATTTGTAGTAGATTGAGTAGAATATTTTACTCCTAAAATTGACATTTATACATTTTTTGTAACGTGTAATAAGTTGAACACTTCTAGACGCTGAGTAGACATGGACCAAATAGACACCGATTGTTAGCAATTATCGACACTAATCGACCGATTATTGTTGTGTTCTGAGTTTACACTTAGCACCTCAGCTCTTCAGCGGAAAGCCTGTCAAACAGACATCCGAAAAATACAATGTACAAACTGATAAAGACCAATTTACGCTAAAAATTCCAACAATAAACACATCTCTCTATCAGATAATATGCTATCAGGAGTAATGTTACTTAGCTTTTTCTCTCCTAATTATCTAGGTTTTAATTCATTGGCTCATTATTGTGTTTACTTTGAGTAGGCACAAAGTTATGTACAAATAGGAACAGAAAGTTTCTAGTAAAGCGTGATATTGTTTTTGTTAATTGTTTTATTCTACATCGATTTATAGCCTTATATTAGGTTAGGTTAAGGTATGATTGCTTTGCTGGGTAAGTATTGTTTGAGTCTTGACTTAATTTCAGTACTTTACACTATTTACAGAAGAGATATTTTTATGATTCAGACTAGTTTTGCAGTCTTAATTTATATAATTTGATCAACTAGTTGATGTATTAATATGGAGGACTTTGGAGTTCGGCACCATGCGGTGCCATTTACAAAAAGGGCTCAAATTACATTCAGTGCTTTTTGGGAATCAATTTCTAATTATCAATAAGCAGGCAATGCAAGTAATTTGTAAATGACACTCTGTAATAGTTTACATCAAAAATCCTCCAGGTTACTTGCTTCCTATTGAAGTTCTCAAATTTAAATAATAGCATTCATTGGTTGAACCGGCAGGTGGCTTAATAACCTTTCAAATAACTGATTACAATGATAAAGTTTTCTTCTACTGTAGTTTCAAGCAAACTCTTTCTTTCAGGACGTGACGTCACTGTGACGACGATTCCACGTCGTTGGACGCTTATGATTTAGCTGAGAGAGCTCTCCTCGATGCTGGGACTGGGCAGCGCGTTGGGGTCGCCGTTGGCGGCGCGTTGCTGCTGTCCCAGTTTCGGGGAGCGTGAGTTGCTCGTCATCGACTGCACCGTCTGGGAGCGGGGACCGGCGAAGCGCATACTGTATGCTGGCCGGTCGCTTGCACCTCCCTGTAGACAAACACAAACACCATCGCCCAATCTATTTCTTCTTCTACACCTTCTTCAATTCTCCATGCAATAGCAATTTATCCACACTAAAAATCAAACGCATTTCAGGCAAAACAAAGCGCCGGAGTGATCAATTGGAACATGTCGTAAATTATCGATGCGGCTCGGCTTAAGAAGCGCGAAAATTGTGTGCAAATAAGGGTGATATAGCAACGCGCTTAGGAATTAAATGGCGTGCAACGAACCACAATAGAATTCAGAAAGAGATAGAAATGAATTAAATTTGTCTTTTTACCTGTTTTCCATTTCCTTGCCGAACGTTTTTGTACGGCTGAAAGAGCACTAGATAGACCTTCGGTGTAAAAAGGCATCCCAGAGCTACAGTCGCGCTGATGTTTAAACACATGCACACGCTGACAATCTGAATCTGCACACTCCAATCAAATTAAAACCATGTTAACAAGAGGAAAATATTCTTACCGTATAGTCATTATTAGTACCGAAATAGATGGGCAGGAATGCCAACCATACAATGCAGGTTGAGTACATCGTAAACCCAATGTACTTCGCCTCGTTGAAGTTCTCAGGGATCTTCCTGGTCTTGAACGCATACCAAGTACACAAAATAATCAGAATCATGTTGTACACCAGTGACATAATCAGGGCAAATGTGGATACTCGACAGGTGAGAACTGCAGTCAGTGGGTAAGGGTAAATCTCTCGGACATCAGGTCTATCCACAATCAACCAAGCAATAGCGCCAACCAGTTGAACAGATACAATTCCTAAGCAAACATGGTCATTATCCTCTCAAACAATAAATCTCTCACATTGTATTACCCAATGCAATTAAAACTTGTGAGATGGGTGAGGTGTACACTGGTCTCTTGATACTTTTTACACCTCGATTGAAGATTCTTGAAATGCGATTCGTCTTTGTAAAAATGGCACTGTAGCAAATACTCAAACAAAGGCCCAAACCAATTCTCATAACTGCACATGATTGAACTGTAGGCTTGGCCAATATAATAAAGGACATAGAGTAACAGCAAAGGATGCCTCCAAGAAGAACATAACATAATTCTCGTCCGGATGCCATGATGACAGGAGTGCAATTGTAGCGGATGAAAACGCACATCGTGAAGATGCTGCAGAGGATGCCCACAGCACTAAAGATCAAAGGCACGAGAGCCCAGGGATTCAACCAGTCGATGACGTCGGGTTTCAGTTTGGTGCAGTCGGTTTTGTTGAAGTTTGGGGCCCAGCCAGGAGAGCAGGATTTGCAGGTATCGTTGTAGACATAGGCATCATCTCTGCACGCCACACAGATCCAACAGCATTGGTCCTAAGCAGAGAGGATAAAGAAGACATTTATTAAGTATGATAGTAAGAAAATCTAAACAGCATCTTTATAAAATTGTATTATTAAATTCTCTCCCAAAAACTAGCATTTTGTTAATATTTAACTCCACTCGGATCAATGTCGTCTCTGAGGACCTGTGGTCAGCACATGGAAATACTTTTATCCCAACGCCCTCACCACGTCCGCTGCAACGGTATCAAGCGATACACAGTATTCATCTTTGTGCAGCGCACGAAAAGCTTTGAAGTCACCGAAGTCAAGTCAGTTCAAAGTACGAACACAAAGAGACCTGCTTTATTGAATAAAGTAAATATATTGAATTAAAAAAAGGTCACTAAACATATATGGTGCTTGTTGAGAGCTATTATGTGCTATTAAGAGAAGCAGGAATTTAATATAGACTGGTTTCGAAGTTTAGTACCCACCTGATAATTACGAATGTGTCCGGATGGACACGGATGGCTACAGGTTGACGTTGGAATCATGCCTGAATCACGCCATTGCAGCTGCGCCACATTTAAGTCCAACCTGGAACCAACCGAGCAGAAGTCATGGTCAAGCAGCTCTTGAAAAAGTTGCCACGGTGGTTTTACGCTTTGTAGTCATCTTCCAGAAGTCAATCACGGTTAGCTGCTAAATTATTAGGTTGAAAGCATACAGAAATGATGCCTGATAACAACACCATTAGGAACTATTAAAAATATGTATTTTCAAAACAAGGTTGAGTACTTTCTAGATGTCTATATTTAAGTGAATTAAAGTGAGACTTCCAAATTTACGCTAGTAGAATTTTCCTTTAAATAAAAAATAGTGACTTACGTTTTTTGTATTGCAACGGGATTGGTTGACTTTTCTTTGCTTCTCGTTGGGACCCTGAAAGTGACAAGTGAGAATTTAGCGAAAATAACACCCAGATAGTCGTAATTCCATATAACTACAATAATCAAGCAAATCGTGTCTTAACTACACTGCTGAATAATTCTTGGACATAAATCAAAAACTTTGCCTATAAAAACCTCTGTAGCACATTCGTGACGCGCGAAAATTGAACGCAATATTCACTCATGCACATTATTTTCACTTGGCGTGGTTTTTAAGCAACTAATTACCTCCCGGTTAGGTAATTAGTTTACACAGAAACCGCGCTCGGCAAAAAGTTGGAAATCAATTAAGCGTCAATCTAAACGCAAATATTACTTTGCAAATGCATGCGGCGTGTGTCCGGGCACGCTCGATAATTGGGTTTGGGCGCGCGTTAAATCAATCCGGCTTTCGCGGGCGCCGCCGCCGAGGTCTCTGCGATCACCGATGGCAATTTGCAATTATTCAACGCGTCACTGCGTTGGTAACGGTGCAAAAATTGAATTCTTCGGGATTTCCTTGTGGATTTAGTGAGTAATATTCATGGCAAGGTAAATAGGCACAATTTTGAATAAATTAGATTTGATTGCTTTTGCCAGGACAGCAATTAAAACACAAAATGTTGAATAATGAAGTTTTAAAGCACATTGTTTTTCAGAAGCCAGATTTTAGCAAATTACTTTCTCCTTTCCGAATTGTTTTCTATCCAGTTTATAGTAGATTCCATACGTCATTTCAACCGGAACTAATATCAAATAAATCATGCAATATAACTAATCAATATTTTTATCTGTTCTATTCCATGTCCGCAATGCTTATAAAGCAACGCGACGTTTTTTATTCATTATGAAAGGCGACATTCCTTAATTACTAATGACATGCAGCGCTTTTATTATTTGCTTTCGACTTAGTTTATGATTGCGTCATTATGCTTGGAGGTTATGTCAATTTGCAGATTAGTGAAGCAAAAAAATAAAATAAAACGCAGAAAAAAATGGTAAAATAAAAAGCCAAGTTTTGAGTGTGTGAAAGTTGCAGGAAAAAAGAAGCCAAGAGAAGTTGTGATATTCACTGGGAATAGCAAAACCAAAGTTTTCCTCAAGTTATTTGCGTTAAATGATATAATCGTAAATGATTTGAAAAAAAGCCAAGTTACTGGCTAAGCTTTTCTAAGCTTATTCAAACTTGACTCACTAGTCAAAAGACAAAATACTCTTAAAAAAAAAAGACGAACGTAAAAGAACCCAAAGAAAGTAATAGTATTCTTGCAAATTTTATTATTTTACAAATAAGTACTCTATAAAATCTAAATATTGCTGAAAAAAAAAATTACTGATAAATAATCCAGCAATTTATCAACATTAAAATGCATTACATTCTTCTTTGCATTACATCGACCTTTTAGAAAGCTTTCAGCAATTACACCACCAGCATTTTAAGAGAAACGCCTGCCGATTATTATCGAATGAGGCTAATCCATGTTTTTCCTCCCATCACAGTCAAAAGAAACTTTGTGCTCGTTTGCGACGTGCATTTGTCTTTCGATGAAATCGAAAAAAAAAAAACAAATTAAACTTTTCCGGGAAGTAAACGTATTTAAAATACTCTGAATAAGATTACACGCAAAAAAGATTTGGATTGCTAAGAGAAAACTTTATTTTATTTTTAGAATGAACGATTGAAACGCTTCAGGCTTAAACACATAGTTTACCACCCGCAATTAGCTTCAAAAAGTGCAACAAACAAATCCTGGTCTAAATTTATTCATGCTACCACCTATTCGTTTCTGTCTTGAGTGAATATGATCACAAATTATGCTTTTTACGCTCCTTCATAGGCCGTGCGTGACGCCTCTCATTAAATGCGAAATAAAAACGGGCGCAAAAAGATATCGAAATAAAAGTATTTACAATATGCTGATGTAAGCAAAGAATAACTAAATTAGATGTTACTTACACTTCCTTCCAGGATCCAATCTGGTGATAGTCGTACCTTCCATCTTCGTGCTTCTGATACTGATAAATGTTATAGCTTCCGAATGCGTCGCCGTCGGTGTTGAAACGCACTTCAGTCCGCTGTCGGCCTGCAATGGAAAGAACATTATTTTTACTCCCGCAGCTAGTGTTGATAACAAAAACCAAATCACCGACAACCAAATTTTATTGTTCTTTGTAAGAGACTATTATGGCATTTAGCGTCATAATATGCGATTAGAGTCGTTAATATTTGTTTCTGCACCGCAATCTGAGCAGGTTAAATAGTAGATGTGTTTGACATGAGGTGTTTTGTGTGTGAATTACAGCCGTAATAATTGTGCTAGACGACAAATTCTACTTAAGATAATAGCGCAACAACAAATTGGTAGTAGAAGAGAGAAACTACTGATGCCTCCAATTTTCTCCAAACCGATCTGATCCTTAAAATCCTCCCACTTAAAGCTATCATTGCAGCGTCATTGCAGCTTTGCTGCCTGCCACGTCCTGTCATTATAATTAAATAAATCGCGCGATTTATTTTAAATTAAAAAACCAATGACTGTGCAAAGCCTGTGCTTCATCCTGGCGTTCCTAGAATTGTTGCATCACTTTATTTAATTAACCTTACTGTATTAGTTAGTGAGCTTAAAACCTCAGAAATTAAGCATTTAAAGAGGAATACTTTCTCTTTTGCCAACGTAATTTTGTATGACGCAAGTTGTAGAGCACGCGGGTATGCTGGAACAATATTAAGACAAAATTCATCTGTTCTATAGATTACTACAGAATGCCCTGCAATTTGCCAGCATCGAGGCATGAGGTTTATATTTGTGTTGGCAGCTACAACCGCCAACACCGTCGGCGGCCTAATATTTCATCTTGGGTCAATTCCAATCTCCTCATCTCCTTAATTTAATATCCAGTTATTTCCAATGGCCCACCAAAGCACTCTCCACGTCAGCCGACGTCAGTCTAATTGGAATTCGGATTAAAACTTAACGCAACTCGTTCAATGCTAGATTTAAGATGATTTACTTATTAATTGCACTCATAGTTTTAATCAAAGTATGCTAGCAAAAGACACTGTCTGGAGAGCTGCTTGAGAGTCAGAAATTTAATGAACGACTTGCAATAAATGTATAATTTACGTGAAGTGATTAGAAAGGATTGCGTCAAGTGGCACAATCAATTAAGTTTATGAAATTAAAGCGTCTCGTATTGCTACCGAAGCACTTTAAATAAACTTATTGATTAATTTCTAAATTATTACTTGGATCTACCTGTAAATGTAACATTCCTGATTGACTTTAGCACCTGTGGACCCAATGGCGCTGGCCTCAATTCTGCGCAAAGATGAAAGGGCTTTCCACACTCTTCTTCAATTAAATTATGAATTGCATGTGCTGCTGCATAAACTGCATCTACTGTAACAAACATAAAGCAAGCATTTTTACATGACATTTTCATTCGATACAATTCTCGTGACAAAAAAAGAATGATGGCAACTTTAAAGCGTTGGCTAAAAACTTATCGATGATTTTTTACCCGCGCCTGTTATTTGTTGACGCGTTATTGTACAATCTTTTAGTGCAGCCCGCTCATCGTCGACAAGCTACAATGTATGATAAACGCCCCGCAGCATACACGTGCCCGGGGGCGGCGATGTGTTTGTCGAAAATCAGAATTTATATAGAGTTGCCTTTGAACGCCGGCTGTTCTTGCATTCCTGCTCTTCGTGCGGAATTAAAAGGTGCAGCGTGCTGAAGAAATGATTTATCATTGACAAGCTTTAGTTTCTGCAAGAATCGAAATTATTTGTATGAGAGTAGAAAATGTGCAGTAGTTTAACTCTAAAAAGAATATACTTTTTATAGGTTGGAAAGTATAAAAAACTTCATTTCTTTTCCTCTTTAAAGCCTATGGCGTCTTGATAAATATGTGCAATTTTAATAGAAACGGTTAAGTGCTGTGGATTCAGCTTACGCAAAGTTTTCTCAAGTTGTGTGGTTGGTGGCAATAAATTGTTGAGGGCAAAACAAGCGGTGCGGAGGCAAAACAGTGGAAAATAATCGCAAAGGTTGCGGAGGTTGTAAAGGTTAAATCTTTGAAGTTATTAAACGTTCTACTAGCGAAAGCTACCGACCACAAAAAAGACGAAAAGAACGTTGATTAACGACACGACCTTCAAACTTCATGATTATCTCTACTTATTTTGTCTTGAGTAAAGCAGGAAAAAAATAATAAATATTAAATTCTAGATACTAGACCAATATGCGAAACTAACTTCATATCGTTGCAACAGATAAAGGTAGTATTATATCACGCTTCGAAAAACGCGTCTTCAAGCGATGAAAGCATTGTATTCAATGTCTCTCCGTCATTTTATTCTCATTTCCGCTGTGCGCACTTTTTATTTGCGCCTCCTATCCTACGTTTGGCATCGTAGGATTATAAATTTCGTCATTTCTTTTCGATAATGTTGTAGGAATACCAGACTAGGGCTGGTCAAAGCGAGATCGTTAACCGCACACCGTGCATCCTATGCTTTGAATGAATAGGGTTTTTGAATAAAGTATCGCAATCGTGGCATTTATGTTAATGACTGGTTTAATTATTCTCCGCTATAGGAAGAAGAAATAATGAAGCGCAATATTGGTTAATTAACGGGCAATAATTTATTATTTCATGCAAAATAAATTGACATAAGTATTTGAAATTGTTAGAAATTAATCAAAATAGGCTGCTCTTGCAGTCATTTGCTGTGGTAACAATTGAAAATTTTCTTGAAAATGTAATTTCATTTCTGCTTGTGTATGATAAAAATTGAAACCATCTATAAAATAAAAACATAGCTTCATATGATATCTCTTGGATAGAACAAGAAAACTACCCGCTTTAAAATCCAGCACAAATCCAGTGCATTAGGCATGTGTAATTGATTTACTCCGCTATCTTAATTAATACGACAATATATTGCATTATGCATAGCCGGCGTTGACTTGGGCCGGAAGATAATAAAGTCTTCCGACGACGAAGGACTAACTAACGCAAACTAATTTTACATTTCTAAGCTGGGTTTGAGACGCTGCTCACGCCTACAACTAGCTAACAATCCAAATTAACGTAAGAACTCACCAGCTACACACCTTAGAATTGTTGATAATTTACAGAAGTGAATATCAAACCCTTGAGCAATGATGGTCTTTCAGGTTAACAACTTATTTGTTCTTTTGCGACTGCTTGAATGAAGAAGAGCAAACTACTAGAGGCCGAAGAACAAGAAGAACTAGTGCAAAGATGAAACTTAGTACATGATTGATGATTGCACTATTGCAAGCTATTTGGTGAGCGAGCAGAATGATGTGGGATATCTAATACTGTGCGTCAAGTGCCACAGTGCAGATGTTGTTGACTTTGTGCGGTCGGAAAGAAGAACGGATTAGAGGGAAGAACATGAGTGCGTGTCACACGTGACCCAAGCCATGTGTGACCTTAAAGATACTGTGTTAACAAGGAACCCAAGAAAAACTATAATTTATCTCAAGTGACCTAAAATTAAAACAATTACATCGTTTCTGTTTACTGGCACAGTAAATGTCTTTGTTGATTGAGCTATTCTAAAATTTCGCACCAGTCGCTGCAATCTCAGCAAAATCAAACGCAAACATGCACGCAATCTAAATGGGGATTATCCTTTCTGGGCAAAACAGGAAACGGTAGACCTGCGTCATTCATTGTAAGTAACGAAATAAATCATTGATTTCTACTGTCTTCTAATACTCCCAGAAGCTCTCATTGTTTAGAGACCGTATTGGAGCGCGGTGTAACTCACTGAAATCCTTCTAAAAACCATTCCAAGCATATTAATATGCAATACGTATAGGTACGTACCGCACGTAGAAGAATCTCATAAATAATGTAACGCGATTACGCCGTGGCAGCTCCACGTTATCGATCTGATTACAGCATCCCGGAGCATTGTTGAGTACGGTGGAGTTACAATGCAAAAGTTGGCGTAAAGAAATTTCATATATCAGGAGCTAACTTTATTTAACTGCAGCACGTACTCACTTGTAAACTAAGTCACTAACTCACCTAGCCGAAGCATGCAACGTGATAGATGGAG
This sequence comes from Diploeciton nevermanni, assembly GCA_027575565.1. Lineage (NCBI taxonomy): Eukaryota > Metazoa > Arthropoda > Insecta > Coleoptera > Staphylinidae > Diploeciton > Diploeciton nevermanni. The sequence continues at coordinate 3,938,977 of JAODIE010000004.1, read as the reverse complement.
AGCTTCAGGAATGATGGAACAGATCTTTGGAAAAGGAAAAGTAAAATTTGTAAATTCCAACGGCTCAATTTATTGACACTGTTTACGTTTTAGACTAGTGAGAAAATCCGCTTATATATTGAATCCAAAATCTTAATTTGCAATAGCAAGGTAAATTATCCACAGCATATTTCAAAGATTTATCGATTATAAACCTCGTATACATTTTTGCCAAGATTATTCCGTTTGACAGGTCCATAGTTTTCGTCTTATCAGTCGTTTTTTCTCTTACCTAAAAAGTTATATTTTTTAATTGTTCGCATTTGCTGCATTTATTACGCAATAAAATTCAAACAATTAGTAGTTAACTAATGTGCGCACTGCAAATTCAACAACCTTGCACATAGAAGAACTAATTAATTTAAAGTGCTATAAAATAATGTGCATTTGGTATGTTTTGTGCAGTATTTAAAGTGAAGCCATAAGCGAATAATGATTCAATAGTGATTGAGTATTATTGCTGCTTAATTCGTGCCAGCAAGTAAACTAAAATGCTGGTTAATTTATGAGTACAAGTGAGTTATACTTACAATTAATTAAAATAACTCTTAATAACTACAAATCATATATCAATGCAACCAATAGACATTTAAAGTTTTATAGGAGTAAAACGCTACAAAACTCTGGTTTCCAGACAGAATATACTGGATTTTGTGCAGTTGCAATCTTAAAAACTGGTATATGTTTGTCTGAAATCCGGTGTTTCATTGTCAACGCAAAGGCACATCTTAGTAAGTATTGACAAAAAAAAATTGTCACCGAAAAGTTGCAACCGGGATAATCTTACGAATGCTGATATGGCGAAGAAAGCACGGCGCTGAAAAAGTTTCTCCCATTTGCTATTCGCGCGTCAGGAAAACTTTTCGCGTTAGCTGTAATGACACGGTGAGTTTTTCCACCTGCGCCATGCATGAATTTGTAAGATTGAATAATTGAATACTTAAATCACTATGTTGCACTAGAAAAATTAAAGTTGCTTTAAAAAAAATGCATAAAGATAAATAACTATCAACAAATGGAGGAAATCATGACGCGGCATGATTTATTTGAGCATCATCTCCGATAGTGCCGGAGATTTATATAGTGAATCTATGCAAATGCGCCTTTCGTGTTGGTTTATCACTTGATAAGAGCTGAGAAATGGAGAAGAATAAAACGGCAGAAGCAGTCACAGCAGAGACGATCATTTGATGCTCACAAAACATTTTTAAAAGCACGTAATGAAATTTTAAACTTACCCACAAAGGGAACTAATCCTTCCTGCTCATAATCCGTAATAGTTTCCTTGCCAGTGCACCGCTGTCGATTCTCACTCTTCTCATCCAACGGTGGATCGAAGTTGCACTTGTTGTGCTGGCCCCAGAACTCGCGGAACCAGACATTCCTGCAATTGATGCGCTTCCCCATCTCGTTCTTCTTTCTCCTTAGTGTGCTATTCATGAAATGGCACGAGTCCCGCTCCATTTGTGGAATTAGAGACATATAGTAGTCATCAAACTCTGCAACAATACAAATATTTATCGCGTTTGCATGTACGAATATTTGTTGGATGAGTAAATATTGATTGGCATATGATATAATAAAATTTGAAACGCGGTGATGACTATTCTGCGTATTTTTTTACATTTTTCATGTAATCATTTATTTGTTGTTGCAACGCGCTGGGAGGAATGGGTTATTATGCAAACAAAACATGCGGCACACAAATAGAACGGAGAACATCATCAGTTTGAGTTCCTAGAAATCGATTGATAGCTCTATTGATACAGCAATAAAGAATTTTAGAAAAGTTGGAAATGACAAAACAATTACTTATTCTAAAAATCCGATATTAATGGTTAATTTAAATCCAATCTTGAATAAGCAAAATTATGGTACGCCAACAACAATTGGACAATTAATACTGAAAGATGTCTTTAACGCGACCATTAGTGCCGTCTCACAGTAATAATTTATTCACTGCGGCGTAATTGATGTTGGCGGTCGCTGAAATTTTTCGTTATGAATTATTTAATCCATATACATTTGCATACTTAATTGCTGGCGTAACATTCTTTTTCCTTGTACATACCAGCGTGAAAAAATAATACAAGTCGGGAAAAAATGCACATATGAATTGAAACATTTAATAAAACGTAAATATGGAAATTGAGACAGACGTAAGAATATGCAGTTGCTAGCATATTCCGAGCATATTTGAATTAAAGTGAAATGCCAGTGAGTCAAGTTGTGACGATTTTCATATGTGTTGCACTTTATGAAATCTACGAATTTTACTAGAAAAGCAGACGGTGACGGCTTGACGGCTATTTAGATGTATTTAAAAGTTGATTGACTTCATGGTATATTTCCGGTATGTTAAAATTAATCTTCATCTGCTTCCTGCGATAAAAATCTCTTTCTATCCTTCTGTACATGTAATTGTACATTTCATTTATTGGACTTTTCAAACATAAACCGCGTGGAATTCGATGGAATTGAAAAGCACACGGTGATGGTAGAGGCACTCCGATTTATCCAATGGAAATGCGATTCTTATCGCGGTGAGACGTTCTTCAAACACACGCTACCGTTGCAAAAGAAGAAATCATTTTCTCAAACACTTTTCGATTCTTTTCTTTTTTATATTCTCCGTGCCACTGTTTGGACTTTGATGGCATGACCGATACGCTCCACGAATGCAAAATCGTATAGAAGCACAGGTTCCACCGCTTTCCACAGGCAAAAAAGCGAGAAAAACTTTCGTTATTTCATTCATTTATTAAATTTTCTATTTTATTCCATTGGTATAATTTGTTTTTTGCAAAATATATAGATTAATACTGTTGCATTGCGCAAATGATTTCAACTTTCAAATTTTAATTAAAAAATATTTACCATAAATCAATTCTTTTGTATCCTACATTGAGAATTTATTTAATCTGGAATTTTATATTTATGCGTGCACATTAGGGAAAAAATACACAAATCATCGATAAATAAATATATAGTTGTTATTAAAATGCAGTCAATTAGAATTGATATGTTTGCCTGATGCTTACCGGGCATTTACCTTTGAAGACAAATCTTGCAAATATATAATAAGCAACAGTTGTATATTAGCGAGAAGAATAGCGTTAAAAATAAAAATTGCTTCCTCCTTTCGAAGCGGATAATCCCGCAAAGTAATAAAATCTTAACAATAAATAACAAAAAAAGAAAATTGAAATAATAATTGCACTGGAAAAGAAAATCCTGTTGTATTTGTCCAAACTTTTGCAAAAACTACAAGATTTTTATTGGAAAATGAGAAATTGAAGAAAACAACGAAGAGAATGACAAACTATTGAAACGCTCAGGATGTAATGAAACAAGTAGCTGGTTCTAGTTTTTACCTTTTCTTACTATCATCTATACTGTACTTTATCCACAGTGTGTCTGCTAAAAAAACATAAAAAAATTCTGCACAAATGGCGCAAAAAAATCTCAGATATCAAGATGCTATCATTGATTGCTGCCATTATTTCAGCAGCACGCACATCGTTTCATTTCCGTCATTTCGCGCTTCTTTTCTACTATTAGAACACACTCAAATAAAAGTACAACAATAATATTTATTACTAAGACACGCTAACCGAAATAGCGCAACTGAGCATGTCCTCTATTACTCCTCGGGCGCAATTTCCAGCTGAAAGATACTCAGACGGCGGTGGAAAATGCAAGCAAACGATACGATAAATATAAACTAACTGCGTGCTTTCCCAGCTGGGCCAGAAAACAAACAAAAGTCTTAAATAGTCCCAGACCTGCTATTGCTCGTTTACAAAGTTTCTCTTAGTGTTACACTTGTAAAATAGTCGAGGATGAAGTTGTTTTTGTCACTAGGAAATCATTGAAAAAAAGAAAATTGTGAGAAAGTTGGTGTATTTTTGAGATTGTTGTTTTGAGAAATTTAAAATTGAAAGAAGATAAAAAAAAGGCTTTAATATTCACTTACCTTTTATTGCATTCCGGTGGGGTAAGATGGTAATCGCTCCTTCGGCAGCATATTCCTGATCTCTAACTGGATGTACTTTTGCACCCCATGAATCACTCCCAATCCACAAAAAATGCGCAGTTATATTAGCACGAATTGTCGCTTGCAGCAATTTTCTAAAAATAACGGTAAACAAATTAACTTTTGACGATCTCCAGTATTCTGGTTATTTAGATAGAGATTCAACGCTCGAGGATGAAGAAATTGTCTCCGTTTTTATGATAATGAACAACATTGTGTCAAAACAACTTGACAAAACAAGCGCACCTCTTATCCGTCTCTGAAATAAATTTCGAAAAACGGAAAAAACTGAGCCTCACAGAGACAACAATGCTGGTTTATTAAAAGCGCGTGAGACCATGATACGAATACAAGAAAGTCGGCACAACTAGAAAGTTCTTCGGAAGTCGTCAACGCTCAAAGTGTAACACGCTGAGCATAATTACGCCCTGTGCCCTTTACTACTTTTATACATGTTGAGCGCATTTGTACGCGCGGCATATGCAATAGGGCTCTGTTTTTAATTTATTACGCAATTGCAGAGTATAATTATTGCCGCATATGCTAAGTCCGAAGCATGCACGGATGATTATTACGTTTAGAATATAATTAAATTACAGCAACTTGGTGAGAGAAACGTTTAAGATTCGCTGGTTTAGCGGGTGGCGGATATTTAAGAAGTGTCAATGTAGAATATTAAAGTAGATAATTTATGAGAATTAAGAAAAAAATAAGTACGAGTTTTTTCTGAAATAACAATAGATGAATTACTTTGGAGCCATTAGTAATATATATACAATAAATGCTTTTTGCCTAAATCTTAATAATCTCTTACCTTGTATTATCCTCATCTACGAATAAAACCACAGTTCTCGCTTGCGGTTTCAACGTTAATCGCTCAATGATTCTGTCAAAATCGTCGGTCCTTGAATTCCTCAGGATTTTCTCTGTCGTCGCGATGCAAATGTCCGCAGCAGCCGAATAAGAAATGAATGACGCAATACCCTGCAACAAATAAAAATAATTCAACATAAATTGCATCCATATAATAGCCGTCATCACCTGCCTTGAAATTACGCTCAAAATAAGAAGGGAGATTTTTATTCAGTGCAATTTTAGTGCCGCAACGCCGCGTAATAAATATTGATGGGCTAATATATTTGGTGCGTTAGAGTGAATTGAAGAGAATTGAATGAGTAGCAAAAAAAATTCAGAAAGAAAACGACGAAAAAGACGTGGAACGAAATGGAATGAAAATGTTTTGCATTTGATTGTCGCAGGTATAATGCTGGGAAAGGAAAATATGTTTCTTGATAGAATGTTTAGAATCATATCTTTTTCAAAGAGTAATGCGCAACAACAATGGCGGGATAAAAATTTGAATACTGATGATATGATGCGATATGTAAATAAGAAGAAAATGGTGTGTTTTTCTGTGAACAGCATAAAATGTACAATCTGCATCTTTAAGAATTAATAAAATTAATTCTCTAAATGAGTTCTCTAAACTTGGTGAAATTTTATTGCTCTGTTTGTTTTCGCCTTTTGATTTCATCGTCCGCCCGTCTGGCGACAAAAATCGATGGACATTTCACGCCTGAAAATGCATCGTGTACAGAAAATCGTAAAAACACGTATGTGTCGCACGATAAAATTACGTCGTGATCGCCGCTACACCGGACCCAAATCCTTCGACGATTCCCGCTCCATACGCGCGCGACTTTCCCGGGTTCATCACTCTGGTACTAGGAGCGTAAGTCATCCTGGCGGCGTTATCTGGCCTTTGTTATGTGTTATATGTTATGTGGACAATAGTTCACTAAATTCGCATCCTAGGAAATTGGTCCGCATGCTAGCGTGCTAGCGTGACGAGGGCGTTTACTTCAATGTCGTTTAATAAATAATACAAGAATCGTAAAGTTAATGAAACAATGCTAGCATCCGCAGTGTGACAGATTGATCAAATATTTCAGTGATGATTCTGCACATTTTTCTGAGACAATAGAGAAATAAAATTGGAAAAATGAGTTTAATTTTTGCAGTTTTTATGAGTCGGATATTATATATGGTATTTACTTTGCTAGCAGTTGACTTGTTTATTGTGTTGGAAAACTTTCTACTGTCAGCCGCAATGGTAGAACTAAAAATAGAAACTGTCCCTCAGCATGACATGCGCAAACTATGTTTACGACAAACAATTGAAATTGATAATTAGTTATTTACTCAGTTATGTTAGTATAAAATGTTACTGAACAACGTGTTTCGGAAATGCCAAGCAAACAAAAAACGCAGGAAAAATAACATCATGCTTTAAATGCAAATTGACATCTCTCCTAACCTGTTAAAAGTTTTTATAGTATTAATCGCAATTACCTTAAATGCTAACAAAAAAGAAGGGAAAAAATGGTTAAAATTGGTTTCTCTGATATTACATACATTTACTATAAAAACAACTTCTTTGAATATTATAATTGTTTAAATTGATAATCTTGAACCATACAATTTTAGATTATCCTAATTTCCACGTTGAACTCTAAAAGTAAATGTGATTCTAATAAACCCCAATTCAATATTTATTATGCATTAAAAACTGTTTACGCTTCTTCATCTAGATTTTGTTTGCTAATGCATTGTAACTCTTTGGCCGCCTCATCTGAGAATCGATGATAGCACTTACCATCAATGCGTTCTCCGCACCGTATTAAACCTTTTGTAATCACACACTCGCATACAACATGCAAATTGCCTCAGTATTGGCTTGATCCACTTTATTAAGCCTTAAAATTGCCAGTGATCCAATAGGAAATTGAGCAGATTGAAAGCAAGCAGGAATTGAGAGTTGACTAAAAATGAATAAGAATGTTATCACCACTTCCACCTAAATGAACACTGTTTGTAATCTGGAACAATGAGAAAATTCATGTCATGCCTTGATTTTTCTCCCTTTAAATTTTATTCGTTACACTATTTATCTTGTGGGAAGTTTCTTGTTGGTCTATTCAACAAGAAATTTCCATAAGTTAATCTGCCTGAAATAAATTGAACTTTTTCCTGCGACCTAAACAGTGAATCCGAATCACGCAGGAAAACAAGAGACTATTTGATGTTCAATGAAATTTAAAAATTAATAAATCCAAATAAAAATTCCCTCTTTTAAGCATTTCAGCTGAAGCAATAAATTTTTTCCTTCCCTTTTCTTCTTTCTCTCAGCCTCGATTTGCCGTGAAAAACGAAAATATCATACTGCAATACACACAAATTTAATTAACTAGGCAAACAATGAGGTTGTGCTATTGTACAGTGTCGACTCGTGACTTGCAGCTTATTCCTCATTGTTGCTGACACGCAAGCTCAGCGTAATGAGAATGCTGTCTTGTTGGGCAAAAAGAAAAAAAAACTTGCCCAGTTAGTTAAATTTGTTAGATGAATTTGCTCGTAGTTTAGCTGATTTAATTAAAAAATAACTTTTCCTACCAGCGTCAATGGAGGCTGCCTTTAACGATCAACTGCGTTAAAAACAAGTGCCAATTGAATGAAAGCTGCGCGGAGATGAAGTAATGACAGCAAGGCCAGTAAGCACTAGCGATTTGTGCATACGATGTGATATCGAGATGCCAGTTGCTCAATGTGTCTGTCAGTTTTCTCAAGACGGCAATACGCAAACCGTTAATTAGAGTCCTAGAGTGTTACTGTTCAATTTGGCTGAATGTGTAACATGTAAAGCTGTCAGCACTGAAACAAGCCGGGAGAAGGCCTTGGAATCTTTGGAGAATACTAAGGAGTCAAATTCATACACAGCTGGAATATTTTCGTGACTTTTCTAGCCGGTTTCCTCTTCCGCAGCTAGGAAAATGCATTGTCAGAATGTTGGATGTGGCGTGCAAAATTTGACATCTAAATTACAATTTGCATGAATCATAATTATCTGAAAAAAATGACTTCTATCTTAACACGCTTTTCTCAAGAAGTGGGAATGAAAAATTGATAGAACGTAGAAATATTACGATTATACAAGAAAAATAAAGATTTTATTTAAAAGATTATTGGCCTCTGTTTTTTATTCTTTTTTAGACGGTAAAATTAAGTTGTTAACATTACTAACAAAGTGTAAAACCAAAAAAAACACATTTCAATAAGTTTTGATTTTAATTGGTAAAGTTTTCGGCGCGTGAATGAAAAACTAATTAAGGTAAATATTTACCCTGAAGTGCCTTTCACTTATAAGTATATTATAGGATATTTTATTTTACCATTTCAATAGAGTAAAATTTTCGCTGTAATTAACAAATTCATAAAATTTGTTAATTTTTCTTAAAATGCTTGAAAGCTCAAAGGAAATATCCTGGGAGGCTCTTCTAAAAACAACTCTCACTGTTATTTTCTTTCTCCTTCTTTGACGAAATATAAGCCAATGATTTTTATATCATCCTAATGTCTAAATCAACCACTTTCCGGTCATTTCACCATTCCTTTACCCCCATTCAGATCAATTGCCCAGCATTCATATGACTGTTTTTCAATTTGAAACAAAACGCATCGATGCTTTATTTCCTCACTGTGATGAGTTTCTGCTGTAAGCCGGAAATGGCTGGCGATTGGTCAACGCCAAATCCGGAAATGCATACTCTACGCTTTTTGAAATAGGCAATAACATTCGTCATAAACGCGCTATAAAATCGTGAAAAATTAAGTGTTGGTTTTAAAGTTTTAAAAGAACTGCAAGCAATGTATAAAAAAACTGGAAAGTTTTAGAAGATGCTGTTTCTTCATAACTCGAGTGCTGTCGACACGCAATCCTCGAAGGAGCTGGACAATGCGCGTTTACTTGTTGTACACCATGTTGAAAGCTTGCAGGAAAGTCTTATAGAATGACTTAGCTAGTAATTTTGCTTTAAAGACTTCTAGATATTAAAGCGCCGACATTATCTTTAATTTATATAACTTACTAACCAAAAAGGTTAGTATACTGCATATATATATATATATATATACTGCGTGATGCAGTATTTTCATTTTTTTCTTTTCTAGAACCGGAGAGAGTTTTGATAAGAATAAATGTCTTTGAATATTTCATATAATGCTCATGGGTAGAAATCCGAGTGGCCAATACGGAATGTCAACCATTCATTTCGAAGATGTGCACGGATGGAGAATAAGAATCTATTTAGAGACCAACAACGCAGGCGGTTAGAATTTAAATCATTATCATCTTTTGCATGCTGTATTCCTTAGACTAAAAATTAGAAATATGAATGTTGAAGTTACTCGACGTCAATTGTGTTGCTTGTTGTTGAATTGATAGAAATTGCAGCCACACCGAGCCATGTATGTTTGAATTCAATTGAATTCAAATTGAAAATCTAAATTGTACGTCACTCACAACGGAATTCAATCTAGCAATTTACACTTCAAAGAGAATCAAAGAAACCAAAAAAGCAATACAACAAATAGACCGTTCACATCTAACGTCCTATCAGGTGGCTTAGAATTTCTTTTTTTTAGTTGTAGGTTATCTTATAGAGCAATATGAAGAGAAATACACAAAACCCAATATCAACTGCATCATCCGATATATACTAAATATTTTGCCATTTTAAACCACGCAAAAATAGCCTTAAAATGTTAATCGACCGAAATCGAGCGCGCCGCCAGTAAAACATCGAAAGAAGGCAGCGACTTCGTCGGCGGCAGCGGCAGTAGCATCGATCGAGCAGAAATTGTGTACGTCTCGCGGCAACTGCGTGCCGCAGGCGGCGGCAATGTGTACACGTTGATGACGTGCGCATTCCATGTTCCAGTTTGAGGTTGCATTCGAAGCCGCAGAAGTGAGCAGCAAAGCAAGGTAAACATCGCAGAAGTGATGAGAAGAATGTGGTGTGGCAAAATGTAGAAATTGCCAATGTTTTTTTTTTCTCTGAAAATGTATGTGTTTCGAGTGTGTGAATGCAAAATAGATTAGAGAGAAAATGGAAACGCTTTTAAAAGACTTTAGACAGTTGCTATTTGAGTGGTGCAGAAAATAGTTAAAAGGAACGTAGCAAAAAACTATGAAAAGAAAAGCAACTCGTAAATGCCATCGTTAAAAGCATGGTCAAGAATCGTCTCACCAATTCCTCTAAATTGTCAGCTACAAAATTCAACCGCAAACCACAAATTTCTAATTTTAGAGCATTGCTTCCAAAAACTCACTTATCGTCTATGAAACAAAACTATTGAATTATATCTATTCCACCGACCTTTTCTCCATACTCTCCTTCCACAGCCACAGTCGACACGTACTTCCATCCCAACTCTTTGATGATGCTCACCATCGCCTGCGCCTGGAAGTTGTCTGGAGGTACCACTCGCGAAAAGTACTCAAACCTCGACTTGTCCGAAAGCTCTGTCGATGTGGAAGCATAGCTCACTTGAGGAATCTAAAAAATTCAAAACAACTAATGCAATAAGCACACGCCAAAAACAAACACTTTATAGAGAAGACAAAATTATATTCTCTTCCCGCCAAAAAAAGAGCAAACGATAACAATGGAATTTCTTTCAACCGTGTCCTGATAATCTGACACTTTGATGAATGGCTATATGGACTAGCAATACATTATTCTCGAAATGAGCACAACAAAAATTATTATCAGCGCATTGTTATCTCTCTAATTAATAACTTATTAATTTTGAAACTGCATTTTTTTATATATCAATCTTCAGTTGGCATGGCTCACAAAGTTGACTTCTTAATTGATTAACAAGTTTTCTTGGCAAAAATTAATATGCTGGAAGAACAAGCAGGTAAAAACAAGCGAGCTGTCTAATTATCGTCCTTACGCCAATCGTTTTCCGGAAGTTTCGACGAACAGCATTCACAAAGCGACAATGAGTATCAAGTTACGAGTGTCGCTTTAAGCATAGAAGAGATACTTCTTAGATAACTAAACACTCAAACATTAGAGATTTCTAAGAAGTTTAAGAAATCATTTGATCAAATACTATCAAATATTCTTATAATTTTAGACTTAAATGGGAATGATAGTGAACAAGTTAGAAAATTATTGTCCAGTGTTGGGCAGATATCACGTGATGCTTTGCGACACTTTTGTCCTCGGCCAATTGTGAAATACGGTACATTTTGATGGCGAACGTGAGGCTGCACCGGTCGCCATCTTCAGAGAATACTAAGTAAGGCACGCGTGGCGTACGACATCTGAATGAAGCCAGAGGTTAATGCCAAGTGCAAGGTATTCCTGAAAAGATTACCGTGTTTTCAACAATCTAATTTAATTTGGTTTGATTCTCAATTCAGGATCAAACTAAAAACTGGCTTAAAATGAAGACCAACGTTTTTGTATTTTCTCAGAAATTTAACCGTCAAAATATTAGTATAACTAATAATTTTTAATTTTATTTGGGTTAGTTAGAAGTTAGTTTAGAAGGTGGTTGAAAACTGGGGCTCGCTGTCATGCAAAACCTAAAAGAGAAGCAAAAGTTGCGTTTAATAAAATAGAAATTACTTGCAGGTTGCGAGAAAAGCGCTTTTTAATGAAAATTCATATTCCTCCCACCCGGTTGCTGGCGTTGCAAAAGAGTCTGCTTTGTTAGTACATTATTGCACGCGCGCAGCGCAGACAGCCATTAAAACGAATTCAAGGCTCTAAGAATTTGTATTCGAAATTTGGTAAACAAACCACAAAGCAAGTTGGAAAATTGTTAAATGCAAAAATGATATTGTTTTGATATCAAATACAGATTTTAGTACCTGTTATGATGTTTAAACTCATTAATGCAGTGAAAATTGTTACTTTAGTTAAAATAGCCCTCAAGCAATAATAGAGATTTTGTAAGATGCGCAAGACGTCAAGAATGACAAGAAAAAAGATAATTGTTGGAAATCACCCGTCTTTCATCAGCTAGACAGACCTGCTGAAAAGCCCCGGATAAAACAGATCGTGCGGACGTCAAGTGCGGACTTGATATTTCCACTTGACCACATTCATATTTTCGCGCTCGGACGCTTCCTGGCAGGACGACACTTTACGTTGAAGCGGAGGTCTTCAACAACGACCAAAAGTGTAACAGAGCGTAAAAGTAGATGAGTGGACAAGGTTTACAAAGCAATTTAAATAAAAAGTATTTTCATCAAGATCAAGTGCCATCAATTTAAAACCAATGAAAAATCACCTTAAATAATCTTAAAATATTCGCAACCATGATAGAGACCACACTGAAGGAGGCACCAATCACAGCCGTCACTGGTTTGTGTGGAACATAGACTGGTGGATGTCCCGATTCGCATTTGTATTCTGACATGTCCTGAAACAAGAAAGAACACGTTGCATTAAAGTTTATTCACTACTCAGCAGGTACAATCAACATTTGTATTGCTCTACCAGGAGCAAACCAGTATTTGTCTCTCAATTAAGTCGACGCGCTGCGATACTAAGCTAGTATCAGCCGGGCATTACTAAATTACAGCCGCAGCAGTCTTCTTGCACAACCACTTGTCCCATGTATCCCGGGGCGGCACTAACGTACTGATACTAATGAGCCAGCAAGAGAAACGTAGGACAACAAACAATTGAAACAATGTGGGTAATGTAAAGCGGGATGATGTAAGAAGAGTGAGAATGGTGCCAAGTCAAAAGGTTTACGGTTTCTGCGATTCTGGTTGCACAGGAAGCTGACCCTTAAGAAGTTGTTGGTGTTACAAACTAGTGTAACAGAATGATAAAGAATTCTTATTTCGATAACATGAATTCAGAAACAATTAAAGATTTTCTAAAATACCTCTAGAAAGTATCCTTCTCCTTATCTCTTTCAATTTATTTCAATTCCTCAGAAAAAGTAAAAAGAACATCTTTTAAAATTTTTAGTAAATAACTCTAGAATTCCTCTATAAAAACGCATTTTTTGTCAGAGTGAAGGAAGAATTAAATCAAGGTATCATGCGAGAATGCAGCCCGTACACAAGACGAGCTTCAGCTCGATCGCTCATCGATTGCATATCGCAAGTCATTAATACTCATGAATATACCGTGCCGGATCTTCCAAAACTCGTTTGCGTTCTTAACGCCACCCACATCGAAGTAATAAGCATGATGAAACAAAGGGATGAGAGAATGAGAATATAGTGGAACATTGAAAGCGCGATGTGGATGAAGATCAGCATCGACGTCAAAGAAATGCAAAAGGTAGCAACATTTGAATAATGCAGAGTGAAAAATATTTACGAATATAGGGTAATTTAAAGTATTAAAGCGTTAGTAAGTGCTTCTAAATAGTCATCATAAATTCATTTTCATTTCGGTTTGGATTAATCATTTATAAAAAGCAAATCTTCTACGCGACAGTACTTAAGAGACGCAGTCGTAATGCTATTGATTTTAGGTCTCTCATAAAACTAAGAAGACCGGGCGTTCAAATCCCTGAGAATAAATGAAGGTACTCACGCCTCCACTTTACGCAGGGCGCGTGAACGAAGGCAGAGTGCCAAATGATCAAAGTGTAAAGTGAGCAACACGACTTATACACCTCTTTTCCGCTCTCAGACAGCAGGATCATAATCGGCGCACTTGTTATTTGGTGTTTTTGCCCTCTACAACGTGGGCAACGCACAAAAAATAGACAAGAGAACGCCTTAAAGATACAGAGGAGAATAAATTAATTTTACCTTAAGTGCTTCCCTACTGTTCTTATTCAACACAATAAGAGATTAAGAAACGTGATAAATATTTGATCGTTTATTTAATTAAAGTCCATTGATAACGTGGAATAAATTACACTTGTTTTAATTTGCGCTTAATTTGTTAAAGATAACCAAAGTGTGTGATTAAATTAGGAAAAAAAAACACATAAAAACGCACAAGGTAGAGATTTATTTGTGTATCGTCCTGGAACTTGTGATTGGTACACACACATGTTATAGGCGTGTGTTATAGGCGTTGGTAAACAAGGATAATTGTCAAACCTAAGTGTATTCTACTACTGATTCAAAAAGCGTTCTATCTTTCTAGATGTGTTCGCCTCAAATTAATCACGACTTTGATCACATCTCAACGTTTTTTTTGCTCCGTAAATACGGAAAAGAGGTAGAAAGACATGTGTTCTCGATTTGAGCACCTCGAGCACCTCGAGCACCTCGCATTAGCTCTGATAGTCAGAGAGACGTCGAGCAAAGCTCTGGTTAGCTTGCTGCCGGAGTCGTATGAGTACACAAAACTTTTCAATCAGCACTCAACTAGCACTAAACTCTCACAATTGAGGAGTCAATGTAGGGAACGTTTAGCTTCGGTACGCGGAGTTGAAAAGTAAAGCAAAACTAATGTGATTACCTCTAAATGAAGCCCACAAGGTCTCGTCTGCGTATAATCTCATGCCACACAACACATTAGTAATGATCTTACTCTGATTTCGTTTTCGTTGTGGAGATGCTTTAAAGCTGCTTACTTAAGGGCATTTGTGTGGTTTTTAATTTAAATTTTAAATTATTATTTTTTCAAGTACGACAAATTGTCGTTAATAATAAATAATTTGCAAACTAGAACCGATAATAAAATTTGAATGCCATAATTAAATGCAGCAACTATAATTGAAATGATGTGAATAAATTATATTTTTGGCAGAATAATTTCGATCTAGAAATACAATGAAATAAAAACCACATACCAAATAATTTATTCCAAAACTTTGCAAGCTTTCGTTGGCACTAAAGCCATTTGAATGATAAATTTCCATCACGCAAAAGAAATGAGTTATGAACTGCCACCCGCAACATCTTGTGCTTCAGGACTTTATGGGCACAAGTTGAAGGCAGTGAAAATAAGTCGAGAACGTGCGCGATTGAATCTAATCCAATTTTTGCCTTGCCCGATAAAGACTGCTCACGAATGGACGCAAGCGAAATATTTGCAGACATTTAAAAACCATTCTTTGCGCTTGACTGAATAAAACCAACAATAGTCATCCCGCAAAGTTTAATACAGTTGATGAAATGTTGCACTAACTTTTATGTGACTTGTAAACACTAGACATAGGTTCGCCATGTGTGCCGCTCAATTCTGATATGTTAATCGTAGCAGGTACTCATTTATAACACCAAGGCGCAGTGTAGAGAATCAAAAAGGATGCCATTGTTATTTGTTCATGTTTATCTCTGTGACACATCTCCTAATTCGACTTTGCAAGTTTAGCAATTTATCCCGAAGGCGGGATTAAAAGGAAATTAAGAACTACTTAAACAAAGCGTTACGTTTTTGCGCAGACTTTTAATTTATGACGTCTGCAAAAAACTTTGAATGATTGGCAAGATGGCGCTGAAGCACCACGGCTTTCCTGCCATTAACATTTATGTACTGCACCACAAATACATTAGAAAATAATTAAAGCGATAGATTTAAAGATTCGAGACATCAAAGATTCAAAGATACAAAGAATAGAAATAAGGTTTATCGACGTCTGCTGCTGATATTGCGTGCGCGCAGACCGTAAACGAAGGGTTAGGGCCCAACGAATTTCAAAGATCGTTTAATGATGTGTTTTATTTTATTCGGAGGAATGTGATTTATTTTATTCTAAGGTTATAGCAATAAAGGGTGCAGTCAATCAAGCAGAGTCGAAGCTTGCAAATAACATCTTGGGTTGTGTTACAGCATTACACGATTGCGAGACGGAATATAATATTATGAAAGGGTACTTTCCATTTAAACGATGACGCGCAGATGCCTACCGGTGAAGAGAAATGTAGAGGTTTCTCTCTGATGAAAATTTTCTTTTTTTGCATTTCTTTCGATCTGTCTTTCTGTAGTGAATGCATATTTACAATATGTTTTATTAAAACAGTTGTTTATTTATTCAGAAAGAGGCAGAAAGGAAGTCTAGTTAATACAATTATGATTTTTATAAGAAGGATTGAGCGTGCGAAATGGTTATTTCCATTTGCATCGTAATTCAAAGCAGTCTAGCAAGACACAGAAAAGCAGGAAATACACAACATGAGTAAGACTTGTGTAAAAGTAATAAAATTAAGCCAATTATACGCACTGATTTGCTAATAACAGTTTACGTAGTGTGGCTAAAATATTATTCTACTTTCACATGTTCTTTATTTGTGACTTTCAACTTTTGGCACTCAAATTGGAATTAAGGACTCAGTTTTTAATTTAAACAAAATTAAGTATATCTATCAATATCTTGTTTACTTAATAAATTCAATCTGTTTAACTCAATGATAACTCCAATAATTTTGCAGCAATCAATTCAACCCGATTATATTCGTTGCTGCTTCACACGGAGTAATTAGTTACAAAATTAATGAACATTTATTTTATTTGATTTTTTCACGTTTCTTGTGCATTTTTTCGGTTGGATAATGTCAGAAAGTGCAGAAGCTCTTTTTACGCAAGATTTTGGTCCCAATAAATCATGTCGCACGCTCTAACAGTGCCCGCGTGCGCAATAAATCAATCCGATTGCATCATCACCCTCAATCGAAACACACCAATATTCCTATACTCCCTATCAGATAATAGATGAGTGAATAGATTGATTATTGACAACATTATGAATATACCAATGCGTATACATCCGTTTGCATTCTTTACAAAATGTGATATTGACATATAAATTGGTTTAAAAAGTTTTATACAGATTGAAAATATCGTGTGGACACTTTGAATATTAACTGTATTATATATTTCCCGCAGCAGAAAGTTGAGAAAAATTAGATTTTATTCTTCTCAAGCAAGTTGGAAGTTTAGCTTTAAAGTGAAGCTGAACGGCATATCCGGAAAATGCTGAAGAGTAAACGAGTAGGCAAAGAAACAACTTGAAAATGTATAAAATAAAGAGAACGAAGCACAATGAGGTTGTTTTTGTCCGCACAAAGTTTTTGAATTGCCAGGATTGTAATGAAATAAAGTACAAGTTTTGAAATTTTAAATTTACTGTGGACTGAAGACAAATTAAGATCAATTTAGAGCACGGAAAAAGTAACTCAATTGAGAAATGAATCAAAGTTTAAAAACTAGACAACTTATTAAACCCCTTTTTACAATTTGTGTTGATTATTTTTACGCTGCATTCAACTGCCCAAAACATAGTTGTAATACATCTTGACCATATATCAGAGGGTTGGGCGCCGGTTATACGCTAGCCTAATCTCCAAACAGAGAAAACATTCAGGACCAACGGGACATACTGCGCTTGTTAGATATGTGCTACATAAATGTTATCGCTACTCGAGCCTAACGTACTTGTATGGAAATCATAGACAAGTATGATAATAATAATAATAATGAAGATGCGGCTTAAAATTAAACCAAACAAGTAGTGATTAAATACACACACAAATATTTTAAAACTGCCTCCGAGTTTATTATTGTCTCAGAAGCGAATAAAACCCGGTAAAACTGCTAAAACTGGCTCTAATGCTCTGGTACCGAATAAAACGCAGCATAAAGCGTATAAAAGAAGTGGAGAAATGAGAATATGACCGTAAATAGCCACAGCACGTGCTAGAAAAACGGGCAAAACTAACACTTTGCGTGTTTTAACCGCGCTGGTGATTAAATTGAAACGCGCGCGGTATGCGTTTAAAACAATTTTGTCTTCAGTGCAACTTCCCTGCAACTGAAAGTGGGTTTTAATGCAAAGGGTTTAAAGCTACGCTGAAATCTTTAGCGGCAAGTGGCAATATGTTAACTGCTACCACAGCACCGAATGCAAATTGGCACACTCGGTTTTTCCGGCATGTGGTGCGCACATCTCTTCCATTTGCAATTATTAAATAACGCGGTGAAAATATTGCGCAAATTAAATCTGCATCTGCGGCACTTTGCAATTTATTAAAAGCATTAAATGATGTTAAATGCTCATTTTAATCTCCACCTAATCATCAATTTACAACAATATCTGGTTGTAATTTACACATCGTACAAGTAGACAATTTTATTCATTGCTGGAAGAGTGAAGGTATTGATTACCTGCCATAATGTATGTTGATATACAAGTGGAATTACAAATTATAATACTGTTAAGCGGACATACAACTATTTAGATCAATTAACTACCCATCAGAAGTAAACGTAAAAAGATGACAACTTGGGCGATAATCGATACGCCAAATGCACTTATTAGAACCACATCTGGACAACCGGACACAACCCTCAGCGCTACGTACGCCCGCCATCCACCCACATCGATTCCTTGGTTGTCCTAGCATCTCCACCGATACCTAAATATTTGCGACGTTCCTGTTTGCACAGCAAAGCCAACGCGCCGCTTAATGGCTACTCATCCCTAGTGCAAATTGAGCAGTTCATTTAGGCAGAGCCGAAATTGCGTTCATTAATCACGTGCTCCCGACCTAACCAAATATGCAACCTTGAATGAGAGTTGTGAGTTCAGTGGATGATCATGAAGATATTTGACATTGTAAGCAACAAAACGTCATTAATTTCAATGGGGGTTCCTTCAGATTTAAAGTTTTTCTGATAGTACGAGAAGCCAATAGTTGGGTAAACCTGCTTGTTTTGGGCATTACTAGATTTAACTTTATTGGAAAAATTCAATCAAAGCTATTTTTAACGAGGCGACTTGCCTATTTTGTATGAATAACTCAAACATAAAATTATGTTTGCTATGATACCTTCTAACCATTGACGTACTTGCAACCTAACTTTTTTTTGATTTCTTCAATTTTCCTTAATTCCCCAGTTGCCCAATTCCACCATCCATCAGCTAATATGACAGTTACATTTGCATTTTTATGCCACAGATCTCCACTTTGTGTGAACTTCTATCTACATCAGCACATTCACCATCTGCTCCCAGTCAGCAAGCACTTAACTATCAACAGGGAATATGGGACTACACCATTTCTACGAGCTGTTCTTTGCTCCACTGGTTTTCGATCTCCTAGACTCCCACGACACCCTCTCATAGATTGACCTGAAAATGATCTCGACATAATAAAATATTGTATATGTTTTATGATGATTGCTTCTGAGTTTATTTCCAAAAGCAGAGAAATTAAAAAACAAGATTTCTTTTATTATTGAATTACAGCAAATCCAACTGCGAGCGTAGAATTTGGAAGCTTAAGCCCTTGATTCTTTCCACGTCATAACGTTTATGATTTATTGACTTTCACTGGCATTTCCATTTGTGTTGGTTCCAAACTATGAAATTACAATCATTTCGTATATCAACAAGAAAAAGAAAAGAATACAAGAGCGGGGCGACTATTATGTGGACCAAAGTCAAGGTGGTGACAAGGGCACTTTTTTATGTCCAGCAAATAATAATATATAGGTAATCAGAGCCTTTATTTACTTTTAGGATTTCCACCTTTTATCTATTAATGAAAGGCAGTGGTAAATCAAAGCAAAAAGAACAACCTTTTAATTATTTGACTTTAATTAATGGCTTTAAAAAAAGTTAATTTTTGCCATAGACAAACTATCGACTTTCTTTGCTTCGGGAAAATAAAGTTTACAGAATCGCAATGAATGCGAATTGGCTGTGTCAACGTTCTAATAGAATTTAACGAGGTCAGCAAATGTAATTGCTTTGTTATTGCTGCGTAAATTCATTCTCTAATTACTTCAAAAAGAAGCATGAATAAAAAACTAGCTGTTAAACGTGGTAGCATTAATTCGCTCCTCTTGTGCACGTCACGGAAAACAATCTGTGTCATTGACGATATGCCATTATTTTCGGTGTCTATTGTTCTACGATTCGACTTCAGGCGCCCGAGTTTTCCACGCGACAGATAGGTAAACAGAATAGAAATGGCTACAGTGTGAATTTCTGCGCAATTGTTACTTAGAGTAACGCGTGCTTTTTATGTATCCGGAAATAGAAATTGGACATATTTTATGGCCCATGTATCAGTGTCTTTAGTCCATGATTATTTTATATTCATCCTTCGCAATTGCCGGAACGTCATCATCACCAAATATCGATTATACATTTTCTCTAAATTATTTACCAACACTTTGATTACAGTTTTCCTACCCCAAGGCAAGTTTCCTTAACTTTCCTTTATCATAAAACTTCTCTATCGTTGGCACGCAAAGAACATTTCAAACCCTTACAATCTCTGTCATTCAAACTCCTCCAACTTGTTCATCTGCTATTGTCTATCAACTGCTTGTGCGAAAAACAGCACAGTTGTGTAGGAAAATATGTATTATGCACGTCTGTTCGCGCTGTTGTGCAGCGGTAGAAGCAAAACACCGACAAGTTTCGAGAAGAGAAAACCCGCTGTGAATGCCAACAAATTCTTAAAAACAAGCGAACTGCCAACAAGCAGTTCTTATACTGGATGGCGATCTCGGCAGGTGCAAAACACCCTTCAAAATTAGATGGAAAAAGGCGAGCTGGCAGATGGGAATAATCTGAAAATTGTAGTGCTTCAGTTTCAGAGAGGCGTGCAAAATTATTTAGATTACATTTCAAAACAAGTTTAATAGAATTTAGAAAGAAGCAGTTGGTTTCACAGTTTAAACAAACCGAAATCAAATGTTTTATACTACCTGATTCATATAAGATCTAACAAACTCCATACTCTGCTCCAGGGCATAAGTATCGCTGCTGCAGGAATCGATGATCAAGGCACCAAGCGTGACATTAGGCAGGAGATCCTGGGACTCGTTGATCTCATCAATGGCGTACAGCATCGCCTCCAACCGCTGCATGCCTTTTTCCTCTTTGACTGCCCCGCAAGGAAAATCGGGGTTACCGCTGATCTGCTCATGCATGGGGAAGATTCCACCGAGAATGATATCGCCGTTGATACGCAATAATTTGCGTTCCGTCTCTAGCGAGCCGGAGGTGCCGCTGGCGCTGCCTCCGAAAGCGGCCCAGCAAAGCGCAAAGAAAAACAACATTTTTACTTCTATTCAATGTTCACATTAGGTCTTTGTGATGCTTGCACTTCGAATCTTTTGACACAATAAAAAGTTTACAATGTTCACAAATATTAGTCTTTATGAGAGAAATTAATTTATTATATTATTTCTAATTAATTAGTAAACCAATGACTAGAAATAGTTGTAAAGTGTTATTTGCGTTAGTTAAAGGTTTTCTGGTTTCGTAGTTTTTTCGCAAGTTCGTAACGCTAGTACAGCGCCGTCACACGTCGCCGGTCGAGTAGTGAGCGGAGGCGGCGGACTAGATGCGCCCGCCGCCGCTGAGTCCGCGAATATATAACGCATTACGCTGGGGGTGGGACTAGCGTTGGCACCTGCGCAACGGTTCTAACAGCAGCGGCGGTGGTTGCGATGTCTTTTATAATCATCATTATCTTGATTGTATTCATTTTTAGCTAATTTAGAAATTACGCAAATTAGTCCATGTAATATTTCAATTGGAATCCCCTTAAATTCCATATGTAGAACGGTATACAAACTTAGACTTGGAAGGTTCTTTTCTGTTTGACCATGTCCAACTCATAATATTCATGCAACACGTATATTCAGCTTGTCCGCCATGAGCTCGTACTCGCCACGAACCACCTTCAAACCTAGAAGCACGCTAATTACATTCAATCATAATTGTAAATTACGGTATTTTGATTCTGTATTAATATTCCGGACTTGTATAGGGTGTTTAATAGAAAAGGGGTTTCGAATCGTTGCAAGCTGTTGTAAGCAAGTGGCGCCGGTGCCGGATATTGCATTACACACTAGTAGAACATTCACAATTAAATTAAAAGATAACTAAACTTGTTTATTTGAATCATATTCATTCTAATTAGCTTTCTTATGATTTTTTTAATCAATAAATTGTTACTAAATTCTGCATTAAAAGCTTTATTTGTTCATAACTTTAAACAACAGGTAACAGTGATAAAATAAATTAACTATACCTAAACACAGTTGTCAAACATATCCACGAGTCTTCTGATCTCCTTCCTGCAAGAATTTATCAATTGAGGAAAATTCATCATATTTAGAACATACTAATTGGATAAAGATGCGTAATAAAAAAGGATACAATCTTGTAGCATGGACTTGTACTAACTTCATTGCTTGTGTAACTTCTTCTGCTTTTGCCATCATAGTATACATACTCTTAAAAGAATAAAATGAATTAGAGGCTCAGATCAGAGAGTACAGAAAAGTTACCTTTATATTAGCATCCATAGCATCAGACATTTTGGAAACAGCATTCTTATAAATATCTATATTATCAGCGGTGATTGAAGATATCTACAATCAAACTTCAGTTTAAGCAACAACAAGAAAATGTTTCATACAGCATACTTACAGAATGCAATATTCCACACAGATTCTCAGTAAGATTGTCAATTGATGTTGCTATCATCTGTGCTTCACACTCCAAATCATTCAACAATCTACTATCAATCTGCCCCATCTGGGGCACTAACAGCTGCCTATAAAGAGTACTAGGTGTACAACTTCTGGAATTACTACCAGGTATTGGGCTCTCAGACTTTTTTGCTTGGGGACTTGACAGCTTAATCTTAAACTCTAGATCTTCTGCCACAAAGTGTGTCATGTTGTCCTCAATGTGTACTGACCCTTCTAGATTTAATGGCCCTAGTAGTTGCTTGTCACAAGACAAAGTCACAGGCCTTCTTACATTGTCATGAAGCAGTTGCATAGATGGCTGAGATTGCACTAAGGAAAGTGCTGCCAACTCTGCATCAGGACTTTGGCCTGACTTGAAGGATATCTCACTATAGGATGCAGTCATCTGGGCTGAGATTTCATCCTCATTCTCCACTTCCTGATCAATATCGTAGTGTGCTTGTAGTTGATGTTGCTGTGTTGGGATTGATGGCTGTGGGCTTGTTTTGCGAGGTCGCTAAGGAGAATAAGAAAAATTTCTGTGATGCTTTAATAATGTGCAGGGTATACTCACAGCTGGTAGCGGGGGCGGCAGAAGAGGCGGTGGTTGCTTTGGAGGACCTGGGGGTGACGGCAGGGAGTCATTTGAGTCCATTGTTTGAATGGTGATAGAAACACTTTAGCAAAGTGAGGTAATAAGGTACATAATTGCTTTTGTTTTCAGGAATTGCAATGCCGAAGAGAACTATGAGATCATTATATTCACAACTCCCGAGAAGATTTTGTAGACAAAATCAAATTGATTTCTGAAATTACTGAAGGTTCTCTTACCCTAAGATAGGCAAACACCCCTGCATTCTCAATTTACCAAAATATAAATTAATATCAACTATATACACGGCTACTAAAATACTAAAATTAAATTAAAATGCAACCTTTTAATAGTTCCTAAAATGTTTCTTAAACATTTGTTGGAGTTAAAGTGAAAATTATATTTGAATCTGATTTGGCTTATTTTGTAGTTGGCAGCACTGCCGAAGTTTGTTCAATGCCGATGGTTACCGCCAGCCGCCAGTAAATCATTATTTATCGTGTTTTATTTATCATTTTTGGAAAACAAAACACCATTAACAGGTTTGTAACATTTGTCTATTAATAAGTCATCTGAATTGCCATTAATCTTCACTGTTCCAGCTCCTTTTGGCTGCAAATTCTTTTGAATCGACTGCGCCGCTGCGTGTACATGATCGGAATAACCGTTGTTTAATTCGATTTTCGTCGTTTGCTTGTCCGCGCATTGCATTGGTGTCTGTTCATACCGTTCCGTGGGCCGTTTGTTATTCACTCACACGGCTCACACCGACACAATCGCACGCCGTAGAGCCAAACACCCGACCGCCGTTTCGTTCGCAGCGCGCCGTCAGTGTCTGGATCCAGACACAGGCCAAGTGTCTGCCTCCCTGCCGTTGGTCGTACTATGCTAGAATCTGCACGTCGTTAGCGCGCCACGAAGAAGTCGCTGGAGGTCAGAATCGCGCCGAACCGACAGAAGTAACCTCACAGTGCCCCAAACGCCGCGCCAGCTGAGTCTAGCCGCAAGGAACGCACGCCCGCTGCCTCACAGCACTGCAAAGACAGCGAAGAATCGCGGAGTCTCTTCGGCCCCACGTTTTCTGCATGCGAAGCCAGCAAACACCCTGAGAGATGGCAACGAGTGCACTGACGGTCGGGTGCAGCATCAACATCAAACGCACCGATGGTGAGTAATCGTGAATCTATTTCCTTGCAGTTATAGTTGCTCTGCACGGATTGGAGTTTTCGCTGCGATTGTGCGCCTAAAACGTGGGAAAAGAAATCGTGGCTTTGCCGGACCGAATCTCGGTGTTTTATACTCATCGTAGTGACCAATTCATCGTTTGCTTCTAAACCTCGCCTTTGCTTTTGTTTTCTTTGGCCATAAACACCTTCCTACCATATTCAATTATGATTCCTTGGAATAATAAACCGGCACGTGTTTAGAGCTGGATTTGAATGCTTAACATGATGAGGAAAAAGCGCTACATATTCAAAGGGTACAAAAATGGTGCGATGGTCAGTAGTATATGTCAAGTATCATTTTGAGTCCTCCACGCATCATGTGATGTCTTCTAATTTTCGTTGGCAGTCACTGAGGAATCGTGGGTGGGCAACATGTCCTCAGGCTATAAATTAAGCCATAACAATACGTTCGTCACTGCCATCCAGAACTAATGTCTAATGAAGAAGTTAGCACGACCCCTTGCTTTCGGTTGCATTTGGCTTCAATTAATTGTCGTCATGGGTGGAAATCCAATTGCGCCAAGGTCCTGGCAGTGTGTTGCGCGTGAACTGAGTGATTCAGCCCAGTCAATTCGACTTGTACCATGTGTTGTTTATCATTAGAGATTGCATACGTGCCGAAGTCGGGCTTCACCCGCGAGCTCGCATGCGTTGTGTTCGTGCTGCATGGCTTTAATCGATTATTCGACAAGGGATTAAATTTTATTTTTCTGACTACACAAAGCGAAAGTTTCTGAGGAGGCGGAGGGCATAAAAATGCAATGCGGTGAAGTTTAAGTCCGATTTAGCTGCATGCAACGTTCATTTAACAGTAGCAAATAGACCTAGTTTTAAAGCGAACTAGTAATATATAGAAGTCTAATTGGATTCTCGCTCATATCCAATGGTTTATATCATCGCTCGTGAAACTTGTGTGGGCGCATCCGCGATTTCTAAAAAGGACAACTCCAAAAGTTCCACTCAGCTGCAATACAAATCTTAATCTATTTCCTTGGAAACTGCAAAGCTAGTCACATCTTTTGAGTTTATAATCTAATGTTTAATTCTAGTGTAATATTAGTAGAATGATGATAGAAGAATGATTTTGAGTAGGTATCCCTGTAGTTCGGACAGCAAAACGGTGACGCAAACATGTAAATTTGAATTATGCGTTTGCCATATATGGACCCTTCGTTCAAGCACTAGACCTTACTCTGCGCGCAGACATCTCGACGTTGAAACATTGGATTCAGTCTATGGAAATGGTTGGGATGTTGGAAGGCAAGCCACTGGCTGGCAATGACGATCTGTATTTAATTCTGTTTCAATTTACACGTTTGCAGTACCCTTGAGTTACCTTAAAAATGAGATTTAAATGTTTTAGCGGAGTTGTTGGGTTGTGTGGAACACTCATGTTTTACTCAATTTGCAACAAAATCGAACATTATCGAGTGCATGCTGAAGGTGGAAATTATAGCATAATTTACAAAAAGATAAGTCACACGAAGTAGATTAAACGCATTTATGATTGCTCTTGCAGATTGTTAGAAATTTAAATTAAATCACACATTTTGAGCATTAAATATTAGAGTTAGACAGACACCCACTACTTGATCCATCACTGCTTGCAAAACAATTTTTACTTATAAACGCCGCGTAGTAACGTAGATCATTAGTTGCCAACAAAACCCAGTTTCGCTTCGCGTATAAATCAATTCCTCCTTGTTGTTCTAGAAAATTCAATATGTTACCCACATGTGCTATCATAGTACTTTTTTTCTGTTTACTCATTAAATACATTTGGAAAACGCGACGCGATGCACTGGAAATCTTGGAATCTTCAAAATTAAGACCTCCTTCTGACCCTAATGATAATAATTGCTCATCTTATGCATTGTCAACCACCTTGTCTCATTTGCAGCACGGAAAATCTCCGCGCAAGCGTTGGAAAAAATTAGTGCACGTCAAACCGTCTTTCAGTAGGTGTCCAGTTTGAAGTCTTTTGACTTTTGCATTTTCGTTGGCATCTATTTGATTGTTGCAGTGTCAGTTTAACATATTGTGTCTGTTTACAGGACGTATTCATTCGGCGATCGTCGCCGGCATCGACATGGAGCATGGCACTGCGACGGTCGAATGGTTCGAACAGAATGAGACGAAGGGCAAGGAGATTGATCTCGCGATCATTGAGTCTCTGAATCCAGAATTGAGAAGCGTACGGCAGGACGATGTACGCCAGGAAATACCGGAGCCGACCCTCAATCAAACAGCGAGAAAATTGCAACGGGTGAGTTTTAATTAGTGCTCGATACCTGACGTGTTGCAGAATAGAGGGTGGACTTGGAAAAGTAGTGAATAGGTGCCAGGTACACATCAGGTTATTAATAATGCTTTATGCGGTTGGTTATTCACCTCAGTTAACAAATGGCCTGGGGTGATAAAGAATAGTTGTTATGAGTTAGTTGGAAGTGCGTCTTCGTCATGTTGGGATGTCTGCAGTATTTGCTGTTTTCTTTTGCTTGATAGTGCAGTTTCATTCAATTCAATTCAAATCAATAGTAGTTGAATGAAAATGATTTTCTTCAAGTTCAGCGATCAATGGGTAACAATGGGTAACAATGTAAGCATGTGGAAAATGTTACTTGTCATTAATAATTAGTAATCGGGATCTACTTTAGTCCGGTGCTAAACCAAAATCATGTCTGTTTGTTTATTGTGTTTTGAACAGAACAACTGTCTTTACCTTTAAATCACTCATGTTTTTTGCCTATTTTTATATTAATCCATTAGGGAGCGTTGTTCTTAATGTTGTTTACCTAATGACCATCGCTGTAGGAGAGTTGATGTATTTCTACACATTTGAACGCTTTCAGTTGTCTTCAAACATTATACAGAAAACGTTTCATATTTCTATAAAGTAGAAAATTTGATTCTTTCTTGTGATCTTCTCTGGTGTATTATCTATTCTGGAATTGTTAATGCTGCCGAAGGAATCTTCCGGTTCTTCAGAAGAGGAAAGCGCACACATGGCAAACATAGGGCGCTACAGACAAAACGAAAGCGACGAGGACTTTAACAGCAATCAGGTCTCGCCTGACTTTTTATCGGTATCAATCTTTTTAGCGACACTTTCTTCAGTTTTCTCATTGTGTTCCTTGGTTCTCATTTCGTTGGTTGTTATTTTGTTTAAGTCCTGACTTTCCTAGTGATTAATTTATGTGTGTTAATCAATATTTTGTGTACGTTTTATTGACCAGTTTTTTTTCAGAATCTATCGCAACAATCGATAACATCTACCAACAGCAAACAAACCAATGGTAAGTTACAAGTTTTTGGTTTCCTATAACTACAGAATTGACGTTTTCAACACACAAAAAGTAGCAGTCAAAATATCATTGAAGTAAATACATTTATTTCATATTTTCTGTCAAAATAGTATACAATTCGCATGCTTCTCGGCTAAAATTATTGTTAATAACATACATCGTCCATCTTCACTCATGTCGTCCTCAACCGATCACAAGATGAAAATGGGTACCTTTATCGAATGAATTATGTTTCATATGGCTAGTTTTCAAAAGTGAGTTCTATTGCAGGCTCTATTAGATCAACGCGCGCCATGTCTCGTCTCACACTAGTAAACAACGCAGAGATTATCCCACCACCAAAAGAGAATGTTGCTGCACGAGGTAACATCATCCCTTCGAATACACGTCGCAGCAATGTCGTCAAGGAAGTGGAGAAACTGAAGAAGAACCGCGAGGAGCGACGGCAGCGGCAAGCGGAGGAGAAGGCGGAGAAAGAGGCTTTCATGCAAATGGCACCGGGTAATCCGCACTGGGAGCTGTTGAATATGATCATTGATTATCGACGTGGTTTGGATATTAAGCCGCTTTCTGATGCGGATGCGGTGGAGGATCATCTCATTACCGTTTGCGTGCGTAAACGGCCACTGAATAAGAAGGAAGCGACTAAGAAGGAGGTGGATGTTATTACTATTCCTTCGAAGAATCAGCTAATCGTACATGAACCAAAGAATAAAGTAGACTTGACGAAATATCTAGAGAATCAGATCTTTCGTTTTGATTATGCATTTGATGAGACTTGTAGTAATGAACTTGTTTATAGGCAAGTACTACCTACCATTCAATCAATTTACTTGTAATTGTCTAAAACAATGATATATTTGCAGATATACAGCACAGCCGCTGATCAAAACAATTTTCGACGGAGGCTTTGCGACGTGTTTTGCCTATGGTCAAACTGGATCAGGGAAAACACACACGATGGGTGGCGAATTTATAGGTAAAACACAGGACTGTAATCGAGGTATTTATGCGCTGGCAGCCGCTGACGTATTCAAATTCGCCAAGTCCGCCAAGTATCGCCAGCTGAATGCCATCATATCGGCCAGCTTCTTCGAGATCTACTCGGGGAAGGTGTTTGATCTCCTCAACAACAAGGTGAAACTGCGGATACTCGAAGATGGCAAGCAGCAGGTGCAAGTGGTTGGGTTGACAGAAAAGGTGGTGGTGTCAACAGATGAAGTTCTCAAGTTGATTCAGCGGGGTAATCAGGCGCGTACGTCAGGACAAACTTCAGCGAACTCCAACTCTTCGCGGTCACACGCAGTCTTTCAGATTATTGTCCGGTTAAGCAGTAGTCCGCAGAAGATCCACGGTAAATTCTCTCTCATTGATTTGGCGGGAAATGAAAGAGGGGCTGATACTTCGTCAGCAGACAGACAAACTCGTATGGAAGGTGCCGAAATCAACAAATCATTACTTGCTCTAAAGGAATGCATCCGAGCGCTTGGTCGCAAAGGTGCGCATTTACCTTTCAGAGTGAGTAAATTGACACAAGTCCTTCGTGATTCGTTTGTGGGCCCTAATTCTCGCACCTGTATGATTGCTATGGTCTCACCTAGTGTTGCGTCTTGTGAGCATACACTTAATACGCTAAGGTATGCCGACAGGGTGAAAGAATTGGGTGCTGGTGATTTAATTACGACTCAGGGGGATGACTTCGACAAACAAGAACAGCAGCAGGATGGTGATTTACTGCAACTACGCTCTCTTAGTGTAAGAACACCCAAGTGGAAATGATGAACTGAGAGATTATTTTTGTGTATTTTGTAGGAAAATGACATGACACCAGAAATGCTCAATTTTCATCAAGTTGTGTCTGATCTGCAAATGGCTGAGGATGCCATGCTAGATAACCACAAGCAAACGTATGAAAATTTGTATACGAACACGCAGAAAATGGAAGTGTTACTGCGTGCGACCGACGACGTTACATACGACCAAGAAGGTTTTAATCAGTTATCCGCATTGAGAGGTGTTTAGTGTTACTTCTTTTTGTTTTAGAGTATTGTCGGGCGTGGGAGAGCGTAATTGAGAACTCCATTGCAGTCCTAGGTCAAGCGCGTGAGATCGTCGCTGACTACAAGGCAAAGATGGCGAACGAGGAGCAAGTTAGTCGCAAGACAAAACGAAAGTAACTTCCTTTGCCTCACCCTAGATCTTACTGCTGAACCTTTTAACCTCCTAACCAATTTTTTCTTTCCTAACAAGCATGTTAAAAATGCAACAGACGAAGGGCAACGGTTTCAAACAGCCCTAGCGGTGGCATGCGGCACCGGGACTCTTATTTTACTACAGGCTGAGGGCAGGTGCATCACCACCTCGCATCCAGCAGCGTGTGTTTTCACTGCGAATGGACGCTACATTTACGACTCTATCTATATACATTTATTCCTGAAATAACAATATTTTGATGAACCGCTATGAGATTTTTTTGCGACTAGGATCTGCTCAAATTATTACGATGTGAGTCGCCTCCGACCTGAGGTTTCATCGATTCAAATACTTACCAAAAATACTTGTCGGTGATGTCCGGCCGGAGGAGACTAAGCGAAAGATCTGGGTTGATTTGGGTTTGAACTTCGACTGGGCTGTGCGTAACACGAGGAAGAAGATGTGAGGGATGCGTCAGTAACTCACGAATTAGTAAAACCAATTAATTACGGGCGCTTGTTCAGCGTCTTGATCAGTTTTAAATTATTAGTGGTGGGTCCGGTGTTTCATCTTTATATTTACACACTTAACGTTAATTGATTGAACTGATATTTTCTATGTATGTCCAGTGAGCTCGTTTATTTATTTTAGCTGGAAGAGTTTTTTATGAGTGAAATGTGTTGATTACTGCAAGTATTTGAAAGAATATTTCTGTCACAAGGTGGTTACTTTACAATAATTGATTTTGATTGAGTTTGCCGCAGCGGAGGTGGAAACTTGATCAAAATGTCTGATATTCATATAAAATAATTCGATGTTGGTTTCTTAATGCACCCAGCTTTTATCAACCGTTGGGTTTTGTTATGTAAGATAGCGATGGGAAATGAGTATTTTTGTATTATACATGAGAGGCAATGCTTTAA
Source organism: Diploeciton nevermanni (assembly GCA_027575565.1). Taxonomy (NCBI): domain Eukaryota; kingdom Metazoa; phylum Arthropoda; class Insecta; order Coleoptera; family Staphylinidae; genus Diploeciton; species Diploeciton nevermanni. Next base: position 3,908,382 of record JAODIE010000004.1, on the reverse strand, counting down.
CTGTTAACACATCTGAAGATGAAAGACTCGAAGTAGCTCGGAAGTATGTTATGAACGTTTGGATGAATCATGTATTTTTTAATATGGCTTGTTCATTATTTGCAATAAACTGCATCAAATTTAAATTGATCACCATATGGCTTTTTAAAATATGCGTTTTGGTTCGATTCTACTGGAAGTGGAATTGAATAATTGGCGATAATCGTGGTGAAGGCAATTTCTACTTGATTTTCGCCACGTATAGTAAGTCTTGTTATTTGGTACGAACTTGTTAATTGCTCCGAAAATCGTCAGCAATAATCAGCGCATCACATTAAATCTAGCCGCACGAGCACAAATATTTTCGATTGTTTCTTTTTCCTTATTGTTCATTATTCGCTAGCGCAAGTGATTTAATCTCATCTACCGCTACTTAAGTAGTCTGTCAGCCGGACCGTAAGATACGCAATTATTTGTTAGTCTACATTGTGCACATATTGTATAGTGATAAGTAGCAACAAGCAGTACTTCCATTCAGACTGTTACTCTACTCAACGCAGTGTATCACTTGCTACTTAAATTTGTGCCTGAGATGATGGAATCTACAAATATTTACGAGGTAATGGAAGCTCACAACAATTTGTAGTTGGCAACATTCCAAGCAAGTACTAAGCATTCAGGTAAATAAAGCTGATCGATCAGGGATGAAGAAATAATAATTATTTATTTAATTACAATTTAATATTTTTGTGAGATAATGTCAGTATAAGGTCGTAAGTGTTGTAATTTGGATTCATTGTTTTGTCTCGAAGAGCAAACAGTCGAAACACAAGAGATAAACAACAGTTTATTCAAGTTTCATTAATGCTATAATAACATCAGCAGTTTTCTGACGTAATTTAGTTAATGTCGCTCAAACGAGTTTATAATTAGTGGCAATTGAGTTAAAAGTTTGAATAAGACGCGTTTAGGTAACTTTTAATTCGGGTAGCAACCAATGCAACTGTCCTGTTTGCAACTGTTTTGAATACTCCCCACTGGCTTTGTGCATTTTAATGACCCTACTAAACTTGGTTGTCCTTGCACTTGAAGCGATCGCAATTGCATGTTGCACGCATTGAACAGCTATGGTATTTGGAATTTATCACCGTACATTCGTGCGTCTGCCGTATAAGGCAAAAAATCGTTGGGCGTCGATGGTGTCGACATTACGAACGTGATGATTGCGCTTGTTTGAATCGCACTCGATGCCTTAACTTCTGTGCGCGCGGTCGTCCACGTCCATCGCGTTAATCTTAAGTAAATAACGAGGACTGGATGCATAAGATTATAAGCGGATATTATCATCGAGCTGTGCTAGACGAAACTTTAAGTGTTGTGGTACAATAGTGTACATTGGTTGCAAACGATAAATAATTGCAAGAAGCTTCAAGATTGGAGGCTTTTTATCACAGCAACAAAACATTCAATCAGTGCAGATGCGACACCGAAAACTAGCTGTGAGTTGTAAAGCAATAAATATAAAAATGTGCAAAAGAAGACGAAGATTTACAGTTAGTTTTATACATGATTGGTGCCTCGAAAATATTTAAAGTGCGATTACGTTGTTAGCTACATGGTTGAAAGCGAAGCGAAATCTATAGTTGAGTTTAGCATTTTTTTGTATATTGGCAAGTGATTATTTTTGTCCTACAATTTATAATCTAAAGTCAGAAACTATATTTAGAAAGTATACTTTGCATATCATTAAATTTCACTCGGTTATAAAAGTTTAATTAAACAATCATTTCTTTATCTGCATCTTTGATTTTGTTCTTTGTTATTCAAATGACTTGCAATAACGATGAATCAATTTGCTTGTGAATTATCTTCAAAGGGATAGCAATATTTTGTATCATCAGTAAATCACTAAAAGCCTGCTTATTGTTATTGCTTGGGTCACAGCACGTTGGCTTTACGACACTTGCATAAATGAATGCGCTTGCCGACGTAGCGGCGTGTACGGGGGCGGCTGTATGCACTATTGTTTCTGTTGCGCTTGATTTAATTTCGTGCTGATGTTGCTGTTGAAAACTAATTGCAACTATTTTGGATACGGCTTAAATCAGCCGGATTAATGGAATGATTTTTTAAGCAGAATATAAATAGGAATTCTATTTGTGATCAAAATCATGGAATTTAACATATTTTATGTCTTCATGTGAAAACATTAATGCCGGAAGTAATTATATTTGCAATTTCACACGTTATGTTGGTTCTTTGAAATACAATTTCAAGGTGAACAAAATTTTGCATTACATGATCGTCCAATTTGTGTTATGTAACTAATTGTATATTTTACATGGCGCAATCGTTGTCATCAATTAACACACACCTGCTTTATCATGGCTTTTTAAATCACAACTCGAAATGAAATGTTGCATACAGATTTTTCAGCAACAAATTATACTGCTGCTGACTGTAAATTTTGTCTAATGGCGCAAACTCGTAATTATAAAGTTTGTGTCAGATTCGAAGGGGATTTTAGTTGGAATTTAATTACAGATTTATTTCAACGCAATACGAATGTTTCAATTGAAAACTACAAAATAAAGACATTAGAATTTTGCAAAAAAACCCCAAAGCGGAATCAAATAAAATGACGTCCTTCCGAGAATGGGTAATCGTCCCGATTATCAAGGATTTCAAGCAGAAGGAATTGTTACCTGTAAAAATACTGTTTTTTGTCCACATGTCAAGTGAGTAATAATCAATAATTTATTGATTAAAAAAGTAAAACACACAAATAACATTTTGTGTGTTAATGTTTGCACGAAGACGACACTGACTTTCCTCATCTTTGTTGTAATGATTTGTAAAAAAATGCCATGTATGCCAACATTAAAAGTTGCGCAAAAAGCAATTACGATTGCAATACTTGATTGAGCATTGGTTTGCATTTATTGCAAATTGTTACAACATTTGATATATACCGCGCTGTACTTTCAAACCAATAACATTTTTCACAATATTTAACAATGCAACAATATAGCCATTTTGTTTGTTTGGTTTTGTAGCTATATTAGTTCTCTATCCGTATCTTACAATTCACATGCGTGAATTGGGCATTAATGTGGAGGAAACTGCTGTAATGTCATCACTCACACCTGTTGTAGCAATTCTTATGCCTCCTTTAGCCGGACTCATCGCTGATAAAATCGGCAATTTCAAGGTAACCACAATAATAACCATTCGCCCGTTAAATTCATTCTCTTCTTTTTGTTTGTGACAGATCATGCTCACATTATTTTCAGTAGGCAGTGGACTATCTGCGCTTCTTCTTCTCCTGATTCCAATTGGAAGAGTTACCATCACGTATCCGGATAGAGTGGTACTGGGCATGGCTTGTAGTGTGCAGAACCCATTAATCCTCTCTTTGTACAAAGAACATGAGTGTGAGGTGGATTCAAACATGATCTTCACCTCTGAGGTGTCGATAGAGAGTTGTGGATTTGTATGCCAAGCTTATGTAGATACAGAAGTTGGTGATGCCATCTTAAAAGCACAGTATTACGATGTACTCATGCATAATATCAAAGAGAACAAAACAGCAACACTCGCAATAACACACCCTAGTCTTAGAAGTATTAATAAAGCAGATGAAGTAATTAGTATTCTACCTGAAGAACAAATCATGAACCATCTGAAGTTGAAGAATGATGAAAGATATTCCACTGTTGTTAGGAGATATTCCAAGCACTCCTACTACTTTCCCGCGTCAGCTATGTTTAATTTTAGTTGTACTTTGGTAGAACCACAAGCTTTAAGTGATAGTTATAATCATACTAATGCAGAAAATGGGTTCGATCTTCCAGTTGAAAACTACGAGTGTAAATACTCTACTAGGAATGTACTGAGATCTTTCAAAGCTGGAATATCTTTAGGTAATCAATCCGATGATGATGAGAATGAAAACAGAGAGATTTTCCAAGTGAGAGATTTAAGTCTGGCCCAGGGAAAGCATAATTCTTACTGCGCTAAAGGCTATGGACAGAGTAAAGACTACCTTTCTATTCGAGTAGACCTTACAAAGATAAACTCCTCGGAGGTCTACAGAACAGTTGATCTTGGAACCTGTGCACCCAGATGCATCGCAAGTGCACCACGAAATGATTTCTGCAAAAACCCTAAGCGGGTTATTGAGAAAAACGTTGAATTAACATTCTGGGGTTATCTAGCGGTGAGAGTTATTGTTGGGATTATTGGAGGAACAGCGTATACCATGTTTGAAGGAGCTGTAATCGCTATTCTAAGAGAGTACAACGCTGACTACGGTCTGCAAAGAATGTATGCTCAATTGGGAGGCATGATAAGCTCACCAATTAGTGGGTTTCTAATTGACTATGCCAGCCAAGGCAAGGGATATACGGATTTCAGACCTATTTTCTTTTTGTACGCTGCACTGAAGATTGTAAGTGCAGTTCTGATGTTGTTCATCAATTTGGAGTTCAAGTCACCTGCAAAGAGTGTGGTGGCTGATGTCAAATCTGTGATAAAGTTAGAGCTAATATCTTTATTTGTTGCTGCATTTCTTTTAGGTGAGTGTAGGGTTCAATTGAATTCACATTAAATTGTTAATAACTTGATTTCTTAGGCGCTGCTTGGGGTTACATAGAAAGCTACCTCTTCTGGCTACTGGATGATCTCGGAGGTACAAAATCCTTGATGGGCCTTACAATTACAGTTGGTGGTATCTTGGGTATTCCACTCCTGGCTCTATCCGGACCATTGGTGGATAAGTTTGGACACGCCAATATTATCTTTATTGGATTCCTTGCTTATGCGGTGCGGCTTTATGGTTACTCAGTTATATACAATCCGTGGTACTCACTGATTTTCGAGGCCATGGAATGTTTCACCCATTCATTGTGTTTTACTGCGTTGGTAACATATGCAGCGAAGTTGTCTTCAGTTACAACGGATACAACAATCCAGGGAATCATCGGGGGACTTTTTTATGGAGTGGGTAAAAGTGGGGGTAGCCTTGTTGGAGGATACCTTATAAAGTTCTATGGCATGAGAGCCACATTCCAGATGTTTGCTGGCGTTACTTTCTTAACTGCGTTTGCTTATTTAGCATTCTATCAATTATATATGAAGACACGCACTGCAAAGAACAAGGAGCGTGAAGAAAAAGATGATTCAAATGGAGCGCAGGATGTCAAGATGAGCAATGGCAAAAGTAATGAGGGTTATAAGGACACTGAAATGAAAGTGAAAAGTGATAAGAATGCTAATGTTGATGGAAGTACAGAAAAACCAGATGTGAATAGCGAGCAATAGTGTGGCAGCCACCCAAGGACTCAGCAATATATATATAATAGGTTTGTACCTATTAGTTGAGTGCTATTTATTTCCGGAAGTACTTGCAATAAAAGTACTTCCACTTAGTACCACAGTTCCTGTCATCCAGATTTTTAAAGATCAATTTTTGGAAGCGCTGGAGAATAAGAATTCAAAGTAAAAAATAGTATAATATTACAAATGTAATAAATAATACGGAATACATTAAATAAACAATATCACGATGCATATAAAATGTGCTAGGTGTCGAAGAAGTGGTTCCGAGGTCACCTTATCCGCCACCCAGCATATCATTTGGAACATTCTACATCAACTCTTTACACCTTTTATACATTCATTTTCGTCACTGCCATCATTGCATTCAATAAATCCATTACAAATTCTACTTTTCGGTAAACACTCTCCAAGTGGACAACGGTGCCCATTGCACTTATCAACCCTTCCACGCTGATTTATATTTCCTACATTTGCATGGAGGTAGGATTGTATCCAATTTATGTAATTCGCTACCTTAGTGTACACTCCTGGTCGGAATGCTCTTGCACATCCGTACCCATTACTGGTAATCCCATGCAGAGTCCACCTGCCATCATTCTCGGAGCACATTAGTGGTCCACCGGAATCTCCGAGGCAGGCATCACGTCCCCCCCGATCATACCCAGCACAGAACATATCGTCTGTTACCTGGTATAGAGGAAGAAAAACTGTGCGTTTCCTACATTCGGAGGTGGAGATAATTGGGACTTGGACTTCTTGCAAAGTATCAGCTGCAATAAGTGGAGCATTGAGAAGTTATAGTACGCTTATTGCAAAGAAATGCTTACGAAATATTCTGCCAATTTCAAACAATTGTCCCCATCCTATAACAGTACACATTCGTCCATCAGAAGGCGGTGCTCCTGCTGGTGGGAGACAAATGGGTCTTACATAATCGCTAAAAACAACAGGTGCATCCGTTTGAAGCAGTGAGATATCATTTATAAAACCAACGTCTACATAACCAGGATGTAGATGGATACTGTTAATATTACGGAGTTGTTCGTACGGTGATGGTAAAGAAGTCCCACGTCGAAGATTACCCATTCTTGCTACCCAATGATCCTTCTGCGAACTATTGTAAATCGTTAGAGTACAAGCAAAATGGATTTGGAGTAGATACCTACTGGTAGAAACAATGTCCAGCTGATAGAATCCATCTTTTTGATATCAAGGTACCTCCACATTGGAATTCCCCTTCTTTATATAATGCCGCCTGCCAAGGCCATGCTCCAAGGCCAGCGTTGCCACCACCAACAATTCTGTAAATTCGGCTATACATGATTCTAATTTGAAACTATTTGCATTCATCATCAAGAAGTAAAAATATACCTTGCATTTTTTTTGCCCATTTGAGGACGAACTCCACATTCCAATGATTGGCACTTAACAACAACCACTTCTTTACTGTCACAAGAAGTATTCTCAAAGGACAGGCTTGATTTGGTTGCATTATTGAAAGAGTAGCTCAGTTCAAAGTAAGGTGTTTCTTCGTAACGAACGTTGTGGATATTTTGCTTAATGATATTTGTGGATTCCAGCACTCTAGAAACCAAACAGTATTAAAAAAGAAAAAATATATATACAGCTTTTACACTTTATTGAGATGATTGTAATGTATATTGTACCCACCTGTATGTCATTGCTTTGCACACCGCTTGGCCCAAATCTGCAACCTCCCAGGTCATGCGTGACTTGGAGACGACCGTATTAAAGTTTGCCACGCAGAGTTTGCCCCATGCGCCGTTCTTCCGCACCATAAGGAAGCCATCCGAGTGGTATGGAAACTCATCAGCCGCTTTGAGATCTGGTGCGACGGTCACGCACTGTTCTTCATCATCACCATTTGGGCAATCAGTAATGCCATCACAGATTCTACTCGGATCAATGCAGGTCTTTGAATTGCTACAGACGTATTGTCCAGGCTGACACCAATCTAGATAAATTAACCAACTTAGTAATGATTAACTATCAATGTGCTCTTAATAACAAACTCAGCGTTGAATAGGGTACCGTTAGTTTCAATCTCGGCCACAATGGTTTGTTACATTTCTCAGCTATTATATCATCATTTCATCATTGCGCGAGTTTTATAATCAGAACATTATGGTTTTTGTTGAACGTAAACTTCCCACAAAGAAGAAAAAAGCGTGACAAGTCTACTTACCGCATTGGTTCTCATCGGAGAAATCCCAGCAGTCAACGATGCCATCACATATCTTCTTCAGCAAGAACTGGGAGCGTAGATAATCGGCGCAATTGCAATCCCTTTCGTCAGATCCATTAGCACAATCGACTAGATTGTTGCATCGGGTGGAATTAGGTAAACACTGCCCATCGCCGCAATGAATTGTATAATTGGTGCATTCCGAGACATTGATAGCTTCAAAGTAGAGAGGATTGTAGCTCAATGAAGGAATTGTTGTCTTGTCTTCCTTGAATACATCTTCGAGGGGAATTTTGTTGTAAGTTTTTGTTAGCATGTTAAACCCGTTGGAATTGGCACTTGCACTGGCTACTGCTTTGGTGGAGATAACATTATCATGGTCATGGCTATGATCAAAACTTGAGTTAAGGTGGACTTTACTGATTTTAGATAGTTCAGCAATTTTTTCTGGAGTTAGGATTTGTTGGAAGGGTTGCGCTTCCATGTTGACAAAGTCTTCTATTATTTCATCAACTTCTTCGACATTTTCAGTGTCATCAGAGTTGGCAGGAGGTATTTCTGTTGCAAAATTTAAAACTCCAACAATTTGAAATGCATTGAAATTATTCTTACTTGGTTTTAATTTTTGATACTCCTTACTTACTGACGTTACAACCTCAGTCTGAATGTATCCTGCATCTTTCATTTTCCCCTCACTTATTCCAGAACTGGTAAAACTGTTTAATTTGGTGTTGATATCAAAACTTCTTGTTTCGGAATTTTCTACATTTTGTAAAGGTCTATTTGGCCTAGGTCTGATTGGTCTACCTACGCCCGAATTGGATTTTACCGGAAGTAAAGTGACCAATGGTTGTTTAGTTGTCGCCATCATAAGAGAAAATTCATCGACTTCAAGAACTTCAGCCTGCCCAAAATTATTTTTTTCCGTAGTTGTCGTCTTTGTACTGGTGGTAACTGTTGAATTTTCTGTAACCTTTTGAATCTCAGGATAATTTAATGTTGCAATTTCAATCAACCTAGTTTCAGTTGTTATGTCACCTTTATCAAATAAGCTTAAATCATCTTCGTTTTCTCTATTTTCGATACCTTGTGCTGCAGTCTCTTCAATTAACTGTGTTTCACTCTCCGAATAAATCGAATAAGGTGTAGTAATATACACTTCTTTAGTGGGATCAATTGGGTTAGTAACTTCAGATATTTTGTTCACTGGAAGCGGATGTCCTTGTAGCCGGGTAGAGCCTAAACGTTCCGTATCAAAATCTTGCCATGATAGTCCTTGATTAGTAAAACTAGTGTAAATTGGAGTTTTTTTGATTTCCAATTGAGCGGGAGTTGATGATGATGGCGTCCAACTTGTTTTCATGTTATGATTAATTGGTACCCAAGGTTCTTGATTGAACAGGTCAAATGAAACGAAGGGATTTGCTGCCTTCTGTGTTGTCGTTGGTGCTGTTCCAGAGGTTGCGGTTGATGAAATTGTTGTTATACGCGTCGATGATTTTACTGTCGTTGGTGATGTAGTTGGGGGTAATGTCGATTTAGCAGATGCCAGTTTAAACAACGCACTTGTCACATACGATTCCTTCAGTTTAGGAGGTAGTGGTGGTCTGGTGGTGCCATGCTCAACATTTAACTGGGTTGCAGTTATCGTTCCAATTGTAGTATTTTTCTCCGTGATATCTGCATCGGTTTTGGTGATTTTAAATGATCCCTGTACAAAAAAACCCTGTGCTTTGTCCTTCTCTTGCACTGCCTCCCCTTTGGTAATGTTTGTAACTTTTTTAATTGTTGCTACCTGAGAAGGTTTGGTCAACATACCATGCGGTGGTCGTCTGGGCAGTGTATCTACAGTTGGTTCTTTCATCTTGGTAGAAACATTAACCTGCTGTCTCTGATTTAAATCTGAATCAATTCTCATAACATTTACAGACTTTGCTTCAAATTGAATGCCTGGAAACGAAGGTTTCCTGCTGGAAGCATCGGCTAAGAGAATATCCCTAATACTTTTTTCTATGTTGTAGATTTGCCGAGGAATTTTTTTACGATTCAACGTAACGCGGTAGAAGATTGTTCGGGTATCATTTCCAAACTTATCTACAGAGCTGGAAACGTATGCAGGTGAAAGAAAAGAGCGTTGGTAAAGGCTCTCAAGTTGCATTCGGTATCTCCGAGCTTTGTCCACAAGTCCCACGATAAATCTATCACCGCGAATTACCTTTGCTCGGCACAAGAATGTTATTAAAGCTATTTAAATAAACAATATTACAATAAATATCTATGTATCTACATCTAAATATCTAAGGTTCACTTACGCGAAGCAGGTTCACTTCGAAGAGCCCCCATGTAAAGGGCAAGACCTGCAATGGATAAAACTGCAATAAGCACAAAGAATGTGGCTGCAGCTAGAGCAATCGAGCAGTATTTTCCTTTGGTGCCTTGGCTTGGAGTTTGATGCGTTTGCTTAGAGTTATCATGCCACAACAAGGTTGAATTCCGCGAAGAAAATGCGTAGTCATTCTGAAACAATTTAAAAGGTTCATCCTAATTAAATGAATTCGTAACAAATTTAAGTAACATGCTTGTAATGCGCATTGAGCAAGCACTATAAAAAAGTCGCTTCAGAACACGCCGCTGGCAGCATAAAGCAGCAATTTTAAATGAACCCATTCCATGCGCAAGAATGCGGAACGTTGGGGCTTTTTGCAGTTGGTTACCGCGACTGACGCAGCAGCAACTTCATTGCCGCTTCTTCCGACGACCGCATAGTTTATTCGAGTTAAGATGCCAACGACTCGGCTGTGTCCACACCGCCCAACTATCGCTTCTTTCTGCATACAATTTCACAAATATCGAGCTTTTTAAATTGCTGGTGCAGAAATTGAATTGCTTAATGGATAGAGTCAATAGTTGGGAAATTAAATTCAGAGATGTAAGCGTTGTGCCAAAATAAAATTGGCGATGATTTGATTCATTAAACTTCAACTCAAATCTTTGATGCGTGACGAGCATAACAAGACATCAGGAACGACTAGATATGAGACAGAAGACAAGAAGAATTTGGTAGTAAACATCTTTAGTACTATTGCTAAAAATGCAAAGAGATGTAGGGCGGAATTGAAGATAGTAAAAACATCTCGGCATCTCTAAGAAAGTCGCAAAGAGATGGAAGAGTCCACTGCTCCGACCTGCAACGGTCAATGGCTGTGTAATGCCTTCTTTCTCGAGGAAGAACAACAAGGCGTGAAGCAAGAGTGACACCAGTAATTAAAAGATATGATTAAATGATAAACGCAAATAAATAACAAACAGCAACATTTCAAGCGAACACAACGATTGAATCGCTGAAAACTCCCAGAGTATATTTAAACATACATGAAGCTACTTAATATGTTTGAAACTGTAGCGTTTTAGTTGTGATGTAATGTGTTTTATTTTCTGTGTTTTTCTGCATTTTGCATTCATGAATACCCACTTATTATGCTCAATAAGTATGACGCTTCCTTTTCAACGCGTTAAGCATTTGCACGGTGATCATGCACATAGATAAGCACTGAAAGCTTCTCATATAAATCAGAGAAACCTCTAAAGCAAAAGTTATTAAATAAGAACATTTTAATTAATACTACATTAACTACCAGAGTTATTAGCAATTTTTGAAGTACTTCGCTTTTATGTTTGATCTGTATCAAGTAAGATCAGATGATGGTTAAACTCGCTGCATTCAATGTTATAAAATACAAAAGTATAGAGTATGCATTTAGAAGATGAAATCCTTACTGCCTTCATTCAGCAAACACCTCAGGTACGCGCAATACATAAAGAATTCAACTTCCTGTCTACACTTCTAAGTCGTCTTCTTCTTCCTTGCTTTTTCTGTTTTTCTGTTTCGAGCAACAACTATTGCACTCGGGTGCTTTACGAGCGCAGCGACAAGCAGGAACACAGAAAGCGCAGGTCGCAAGCATAAAACCGAATTAGCATAAAAAGGACGTGCAGGTATATAATCACGGTAGCTTATAAAATGTGCGTAGAATAACTGTAGTGCCCACAGCGAAGACATTTGCCATTCACAATGTAGGATGTGATGAATAAAGACGAATACGGGTGTATCCTCACATCAGGTACCGTTGTCTAAAAAACATATTTTTACAACGTAATATTTATTTAGGTCAATCTAGTAATGAGTTATTTCAAGCTATAACTATTCTCTTCTTTTTTTTTTCATCTTTTCTTTAGTTCCCATAGTAAACAAATTTGGCAACTAATCAAGACCATTAAACATAGTTAGAATTAATGAAAATACAGTTACGATTAAATTTTCTCAACAATACTCTTCTCAAAAATTTTGTAAACTTTAACTTCAAGAAGAAAGCAGAGAAGCAAGATTAGGAGCAGTAATTCCCGACCAAGCAATTGGACAATACACCAATATTAAATTAAATCAATTAAACATTAGCAAACAATTTTTACGAGCAACTTAACTTGAGATTGCTTGCATGTGGGAAACACGGGCAAGCTTTTATCGTTGAGTATTGTGTTTGTCTCGAGAACAGTTACAATTAAGTTTTTATCATGTTAGAAAAGATGTTTTCCGGCTTGGAATAATGCGTGAAACCGAAAACATAAACCGCAATCTACAAATGAAAACGCACGTATTTGTGTTATTTTTTTCGGTGCACTGATTTCCGAGTTAATAAAACTAGCAAAAACTATTTTTTTTCTCCACCAAACTACGATTTTCAATTGAATGCGTACTGTTTTTAATTACCGTGGCAATGACTTACATACAAAAAATCATTTCCGTACTAACCTGCCGGTAGGTCCGACCATAGGTCGACGGGTAATAATTGCTTTTCGGCATTGGTCGTCCTTTAGCATGTCGGGTCGAATAGTTATCCATAGTTAGTCTTTGTTCTGCACCGTTTTCACACTCGCGGCAATGTCATTCGTGCGATTACGTCAGGTAGTAAACAATACCTGGCCAATTTATTCACTCGCGCACTGGCATTCGTGTGATTAGTAATGAAAATCAGAATCGAACGCACTTATGAATATGATTAACTAACTTATTCGACAGTTGCAAATGTATAGAACACTATATTAATTAATTTAGCACCGCTTTGTTGTGATTACAACTCCAGAACTGGAAATAATTTGTTTTTTAGGTACCCGTATTTTATCGAGAAACAAGTTCAAACGTGAGTCAACTAAACGTCGTCTTCCTTCCTTTCCGAAGACGTGACCGGCGTCTCTCTGCGGCCATCAGCGGCGCGGTACAAGGCACAAAGAACAACCGGTGACGACGAGTGTGCCGCGAGCACTGGGCACGTCGAGGAGGCTAACAAACAGCGTATCCTGGCAATACTAACTTGCACCACATGCACTGGTAGTAGGTACATGGTTCTACAACATCAGGTATCCGCTGAGGAAGCCAGGTGATACTGAATAAACAAATGCGTAAACGAGTTTGACTGCGCTCACTTACTTTATCTTAGCTACTTAGTCACTAGCAGTTGCCAGTCAAGCTTTTCGAAGCTTTCAGACTATTAACACTCTATCCAGATGGCGTGAAAATTAATCGAATACTTGAGACAAATCACCCAACATGGATTTTCCAAGATTTTATTAGCTTTATTAAATATACAAACAGACTAGGTATCAAATCAGCTAGGCAGTACTATATGTATTTCTTCGAAGTGATGGCATCGATAATCCGCTGAAATGTCGCTGAATCCATTCCGAACCAGCCGGTTGGCACGGAACTGTGCCCGAAAGAGCGTCGTCTGAAGAAGTCATCGTAGTAATCGTAGTCGGATGTAAGTGGATTGAATTTCGCGTAATAGACAGCGGCAAAAGCCGAATAGATGAGAAGCACCGCCGTGGCTAGCTGCAAGCGGAGAAGAGAAACGGGTTTATGCTTTATTACTCTCCGCGATCTCGCGAGAATGCCGCGTAATCTGTATGGAAGCATCTAGATGATACCTATTTATAAGACTTTTACTACTTGTCAAACATATTAGGCCTCATAAAGATCTCAAGACAAAAGATGAACGATATTTCCAGATAATACAATATTATCTCGGTTTTAATTCATTCACGAAATAAACAAAAATATAATCAATGTGTTGAAAAATATCTGATTATTTCAATATAATGATTATCATAAAGGCCACCAAGGTCAAGTGAATTAAAAGTATATTAAGTGAAGATGCGCAGTAAATAGACATTGAGATATTAAAACACTCCACAGACTGATCATAATCTTACCTGAAAGACAGCCCAGAATTTGAAAGAACCTTCATTGATTAGAAAATCATAGTATCCAGCCCATGGATCTACCTTAACAGCCTTGGGCTCCTCAATTTCCTTTGTCATCATGTCATCAACATGATCCATCTCGTGGTCATAGTCCATCATACCACGGGCTTCTCGACAGTTGATTTCATCTTCCGGACTAAACAAAGTTGATCATAGAAAGCTAAATGTGCGCATGACATTGTGCAACTAATACCTTAATGTTGTAGGATCTGTGGTTGTTATTAAATTTGCTTGAGTGTCGAACATTGTCATCGTTGTGCTTATACTCGACTCTGTCGAAGCAATAACCACACAAACACCACATAAGATCGAAATAAATCTTGCAATCATTATAAACTTATTTGAAATATTTTTTTAAGTGTAACATTGATTTATTTTAAAGATTCTTTCAATTAAAAATCGTATTGTTTTAGCGTATTGTTCACTTGAGACTTCACTGCACCTTCGTAGATAGATGAGCAAAATGACCAGACGCATGCTCATGCATGTCTCTTCATAATTTTGATAATAAACTCCTTCGAGGAATATTTAACACTTGAGCGACGAATTCGTAACGGGATTGACAGCAAGTTGCGCAAGTGATAAATACATCGTCTAGTGACACGATAATTAACTTAGTCGTGCACCTATTATACCGTTTCATATCTTTGTTTTTTTTTGGTGGAATTTTCTGTAAAAACTGAGATAATAAATGATGGCGTTAATTGACTAATTAGCCAAATTAATACAAAGAATAAATACCACTTCAAATTTTTATAAAAATCCAAAAACGTAGTTATTGTTAACAAGAATTTCTAATCTGGTAAGAATCTTGAACTCTAAAATCCTTCACGGGTCGAATATCAGCATTAAATTTGGTCAAGGATCTTTAACTTACAGCTTGTTTAATTCCATGTAAACTTTTAGGAATAGAAGATGTGCAAACATTCTATGATAATATACTAATATTTAGAAAACTACCTATCAGTATGGAACAATTACAAAGCAATTTACATCAATGTACAATAGTCACCTTAAACTGTACAATTAACAAAAAAATAGAGTCGAAACACTCAAAAACAATTTATTAACTTTTGCTATATCCTAATCATATAGCAATGAATCTCCTTCTAAACTCAGTAATAGCTTTCGTAGTATGCACCTCCAAGGCATCAATCTTGTCTTCAATATTAAAACTGCGTCCCTTTACATTATCCAACTCATGTACAAAATTCACTTTATGTCTTGCAATACTCTTTAAGATTAATACCGTAATGTAAATGATAAAATACACACTGAAATATAAAGGAATGTAATATAATTTTCTCCCAAGATAGTAGTAACTGTAGTGGCCTTTATTAACTCGCTTTTCTTCTTCAAGTTCAGGTGGAGGTGGTGCTGTTGTGGTGGTTGTTGTAACAGGTTCGTATACATGATGGTCTTGATAATCATTATGTATACTATGAGTATTGGACCATATAGGAAATTTATTAAATTTGCCATTCAATAAAGGATCATGGTCTAGATACTCTGGAATATCAGCCACTAAAGGTTTGTGATCAGCTGGAGAGTTGTTAGAATAATCGGAATCAGAATAATCTGGTGTAGGTTGTGAATGATTATGATTACGTGGATTATCATAATCACTAGAAAAATGGTCATAGACATTAGAAGGAAATAAATAAGTATGAGAATCAGAATCGGGTTCAATATTCATTTTTTGCGATTCTGTGAGAGACATTGGAAGTGGTGTTGGAAACATTGGCACTTGAGAGGAATTGTATTGATATCCAGCATCATTCAGATTTGTTGCTTTACCATCTACATTGCTTGAAGGGCCTCTAAAGTCTTGTGCCGGTGCTGGAGCTGAGGCAAATGGTGGATATTTAAGACCATGTGTCATACTTTTATCGGTATCTGGTATTCCACTTGCAACTGGGTTATAAGAAGAAATTGGTGAGTCATAAGATCCTTTGGAATATGTGTAACTTGGTCTATGGTCATAATCGTGATTATGACTGTGATCATCATATTCATGTCCCTCTGGAACATTCCTTTTGGAATCACCAAACTGGAATGCGGGAGGAGGGTTAAATCTATCTTGAAATCCACTCGTTTTTATTGGAGCAGACATGCTATAATGATACATCACATTGTCATCCTTATACAAATTCTGCCCACCACGAAGTTTAATATCAGAGCTGCAATAAGAAATCAATTATTAATTTCTTACAATCATGAGTTGAGTTGATGTACCTTTGGGTAAAGAATGATTGTCCATTATTACTACGTCCTTCTTCTTTGGATTTACTTGGATTTGTATCCCATTTGGCCACTTTAGCATAAGCATTAGAAAAGAAGGATTGTCCACTAGTATCAACCACCAAAATAAACAACAGCAAAAAGTAATTTGATCCACACATGTTAGTTGTTCAAGTGTACTTGTTGCGCGAAAATTTAATTCTGAAATTCTATAACAATATCTTCACGCGTTATGCTGCCCAAAAACACGATCCTCATCTACCAATTAGCATCCTGCTCTTGCTACAGTTATCATTATCTGGCGCGTCTCAGTGGCGTGGGTTCGGTCCATATTTGAGTACCGTTTACTCCGTTAGGTAAATAAATACACTATCACCGAGGCCAGGTGATGCTGCGCATATGGTACGACCGTAACTTTTCCGATAGGTACACCAATTAATGAATTTACTGTTTCTAAATTAATGAACATCTTATTATCTAATAATGCGTGCAGTTTAATTAACAGGTGTTACCCTCGTAGCAGTAATATTTCAATAAGCAATATGTAGAATAACATTTTACATTCAATGTAATCGCTTAAAACATTTAGATATACATTAAATTAAAGTACAACTCTTACTGCTCTACACCGGTGTCTAGGCTTTTATTCCATGCGCATCTCAATTGTTTAAATAATAAAGAAGTAAGTCAAAATTAACTCTAAACACGTTGTGGAAAATTGCAGTTTGCGGATAATTTAAATGCACCAGATTTAATTTGTTATTGTCAATCGATAGTTCAAGAGTTGCGGTTTCATTCTTAGTGTATCTCAATTGTTTGAATGATTTGAAAGTGGACCAAAATTAACTCTAAAATTTGACAATTTTGCATTTTTTTCTAAACACACTGTAGAAAATTGTAGTTTGCGGGCAACCTGTTTGTGCTAGATTTAATTAGGGCAAACTTGTTATAGCAATAGTTTTTGTGGATTTCTACCAGGAACACAGAACATAATAGGAGCTTCCTGGTAGAAATCAATTTAAAAAACAAAATAATTTTTGCTTTGTATTTACAAGAAAACATTGAATTTGAATTTTTGTTACCAGGAACACAGAAGATAGGCGGAGGTATTCTTCACTACAACTCTTCATTAACCTCCTGTTATTTTCTGTGTTCCTG
>JAODIE010000004.1:3805463-3891040 GCA_027575565.1 Diploeciton nevermanni | reverse complement strand
ACTTCGATACATCACAGAAGCCATGAAGTTGCACTTCCGTGACGTTTGGGGGAAAGAAGTAACATGGAGGGTTTAATTTTGACGTGTTTGCTAGAGACTTGTAATTGAGATTAATATATTTGTTAATAAATTTCTTGTATCTCTCAAATAACTTCTGATTTTTTGAGAATTTCTTTTCTAAGTGTAGAAACCGATTTTTTGCCTGATCGAAAGAATCACCAAGACGTTGGATGTTCTTCACAGGGATGGTGACGATAAATCTGCCATTAGGGTCCCGACATGTTGTGGCTAAAAAATGTGATTCGCAATACTCTTCCTCGCGGGAAAACGGACGCTTTATTGCCACTTCTTCTAACTGCCAAAATTTTGAAAGTGGATCATCATTAGGAGAATGAGTCTCCAAAGAAGTGCTCAAATTTGAGCAAGTATTTTTAGAATAAGCTTGAGCATTTTCACTCTGAAGGCATTTTGGCAATGTTAGTTGGCCGGCAATTACCCATCCAAGAAGAGTGTTCTGGAAAATGGGACCGGTTCTGGACGGACGATGCTGCCCTACAGCAAGAAGTTTGTAGAAGGAATCAGATCCTAACAGAATATCAATTTCGGACGGCTCATTGAATGAAGGATCTGCTAAGAATAAGGACAAAGGTATATTTAGACCCGTTGTACTAAACCGAGTTTGAGGAATTGTCCCTATAATCTGTGAAAGGACCAGGCAGCCAATATTAGAAGAAAACGAATGGTCACGGAAGGAGTACCTTATGTTGCAGGAACAACTCGAATCTAAGCTTGAATTGTTTATACTCGTAACTTCTACGCTAATTGAGCAAATAGTGCCGGCCCTCTAGATTATAATAATTAATTTTACAATTTCGCGCTAACACATATATAAATATTATATAACTCATTAAATTCTTCGTCAACTATAGTATTTATGTAGATGTTTTCTTTAAATTTACAGGAATCATTAAATTGTTCTAAAGGTGACTTTGTGAACCAAATTAACTATTATTATTTTTAGAGCGTACTGCAACCATCCCGGATTACGACATCTATTAAATACCGTGCTAGGATATGGAAGCAAATAATTCAATGTTAAATTCGTGTATATTGTATCAGAATCAAATTATATACTTGACAACTATAACATAAACTGCTTGTTATAGTTAACCGTATAATCATTTCTTCTAAAATATTTAGAAGGCAAGCTTTAAAGACCTATTGATAGTGAAAATATAGAAAAATGCAATATATGTTTTTGAATCGATGTTCTTCAAGTTCATAATTTCACGATCTATTCATATGTGATGTTTCTTTCTAAAACTACAAGATATGAATAGGATAACAATTAATTTGTTTGTGCTAACGATGCGAGGGAAATAAGATACGAAGTGGTTTCCTTACGGGCAATCAATCCAACAACAACAAATATCAATATCGGGATGTTACCGTTTAAATTAATCAATAACTAACCAGACCCCACCCATCATCACCCTACGCAGTTGCTTCAAAAATCAATAATTTTATACCAACGTGGAATATACAGAATCGTGAATGACATCATTATCAACTTTGTAAACAAAATAATGCTTTTGTTGGTTGATAAGAAATTGGCATAACAAGGAATCCTGTGGGGACTTACATCAAGCCAAGAATTTCTAAGAGGTTGTCAAAAAAAAAGAGTTTGAAAGAATAGACTTCACTGAAAATCATAAACTATAAAAGAAGATTTTTTTGTTAAAATTGTAAAATGGGGCGGCGTAAAATTCGTTTTTTCATCATCTTGGGTTAAATTTTACGCTACAAACATTTTCTTTTAATGTATATAACTTTCCAATACTTTCTTTATAATTATAACAACAATATAGATAAACAAAAAGTAAAGTGCTTTAGACAAATGTTGCAAATATGAAATGATTACCGTATATATTTGGTACATGCACTGGGTGAGGTGGGTTAGTCGACTTGCTAGTACTTAGCAAGAAGACTCTAATTTAAGAAGATTGAAAATAAGTTAATAATTTCTAACCTTAAGATTATAAATCAGTTTGGTATGCTTAATTCTTTCTGAGGTAATCTAATAACAACAACAAGAACCAAAGCAGCAATCTTTTAATATACTTGCCAACAAACTACAAAACTATATACTCAAATATTAGGTATAGAAGAGAAATTATGAAGGAATTTTATAATTAAATCAAAGCATAAAAGAGGCGTCAATATAAATTAGGTTGTAGGAAAGAAACTCACTTAGGCAATCTTCAAAATTAATGCAATTACTATATTTCCAAATTATTTATAAAAATAAAACATTTAAGCAGTCGGCATAATTTAGAAAATTTAATACCTAAATTAAACTATTTGTTTTATTATCGATGACATTTTGCAACAGAATTTCGATTTGAAATTAAATTATACTAACAATTTCACTAATTATGATGCGCTGAGAAAAATATTTCATAATTTTTTCCTTTATTACAGCGTTTTTTTTTTTAATTTTGATTTTAGTATTTTTGTCAAGTTTTTATTTTTAACTATTGTTTTTACTATTATAATTGTTTAAAAAATTGAACAACAATTAATTATTATTTGATACTGGAAAAGTGAATGAATGTTATAAAATACTAAAATTGATTTTGTTTGACAAAAGTTAGCATACGTTAATATATCACATATATCAAACAAATATGCATTTGGAAGGTAACGAAAGTATGTTTACTTGACTAAAAAAACGGATAAATGCACAAAAATTTTGACAAGTCAAATACCATTAATTTTTCAAATAAAAAAAAGTCTTAAATTCTTTAACGTTAACTTTAAAACTTACTAAATATCTTTTTACAAAAGTATTTTGCTTTGTTGCCTGCTCCAGTACCACCATTAGAAAAAAACAACAAGCCGAAAACGTTATATAAAGAATCATTAAGTAAGTGTTAAAGTATACATATATCAACGTAATGAATATTAAACACTTCGTAGTCATACTCAACGATATTTTAGAATTACTTTTTATGTATAGCAGTTAGTCTTGATCAACGAGTATGTATTCAGGTGCGATGTTTCATAATAGCCACACCTGATTATTTATGGTTTTGTTATTTCCATAAATAAGTCAAAGAAAAAAATGTGATTCCATTGGTGAACATTGATGAAATATCATATGTTATTTTTTATGTTAAAAAACTGCACTATAACACTTAGTTTTTGTCTTTAGGTAAGAATGTTTTCGGCATGATGCCTTCTTCAGTATGATTAAAATTATGGATGTTTGCGATTTATATAGTGTTTAAGTTAGTATTATTGAGTGGAGGGTGGTTGGCTGCTTCTTCTATTGAGGATGGGTCATTTAGGGATTATGTGATTAGTCTTAAGGGTTTAAAGATTGTCTGGAAGTGTGACTGGGTGTGCTCATTAAGTAGATTTAGGTTATTTAGTTTATGTTTGTAGATCTGAAGGTTTTCTTTAATATCTAAATGCCTATTGTCTGTTTTTAATATTATTAGTGTCGTATCTAAGTTGCTACCTGCATACTGAAGAAGGCAACATGCCGAAAACGTTCTTACCTAAAGACAAAAAGTAAATCTTATAGTGCAATTTTTTCAACATAATGAATCACTTCGTAACCACACTCAACAATACTCTAACTTTGATATTTACTGCTTAATATTGTGCAAATACGTCAAAATATTATGATCACTAAAAATTCTGATTGCACGTGATAGATAAATGGTAATATAAGAAAACTTGTAATACTTACTTACTTATGGATTAAATTAGACAAGAATCCAAATTAGACTACCTTAACCTATTTATATTTTCTTGTATCTAACGGTAGCATTAAAATATCTAATTTACAAATTCAATTAGAATGGGTAATGGTAAATAGAAACTTATTACTATTTTTTGTCATTTCCTTAAAACACTCATTATTAAAAATACTTGTTCGAATGCATCTATGCAATATCTTCAAGAGTAATTAATTTTTCGCTTACCATTTATTGTCATTTTTAAATGAATAAATACCTAAGTATAGAGGAGAATCAATACACGTGCACTTACAGTTGTTATGAAACTTAATTCCACTTAATTCACTTGATATAAAATATCTAAAAAGAAATCAATCCCATTTCAATGTCAACATGAAGTATATTCTGCTGGCGATCCAACTTTAGGTATTCTCTACGTTATAGTCCACCAAGTAAATATATTTTTTAGCAATTCCATATACTTCTAGGCACATATATTTGGCACAAAGTTTGATGTCTAAAAATGCAAAAATTGATGGAAGATAAATCAAATATTGATTGATATACACAAAAAAAAGGATCTTTATCCAGCTATTGTCCTTGTACGATGTAAGCCACGAATAATGCCTTCTAATGCATTAAACAATTATATTGGTAGTTCAATCAGCAAAATGTCACAGGTCACAAGAAGTTACTACGTCACTACTGATTCTCAGTGCATTGGCTTAGCGTGGTCTAAATATTCAATACATACTGATTTGTCATTTATTTATAATTCAAATTGAGAAATCGCCACCCATCTCCATTCGTCTCGCACCGATCAAATATGCATGCAACATGAGCACGTGCGATGGCATCGATGGAACCTTGAATATATTTTACATTAATACTTGTCGCGACATCTAGCAGTCATTGAAAATAGTGCCATACTTAAATTATATGAGCAATCGTAGTTAAATTGCTTAAGTAGGATTTAAAAGCCAATTCAGAGTCGTATGAGTTATTTTTTACATCGAATAAGGATTATTTATTGTTAGCAGCAGAATACTGTAATATTATTTGAAAAGTGTATTGATTTTAAGGTGGTGGTGTAGATTACGTGAACGAGTGTCGTTACGTGCAATGGTAGCTGTCGTAGCCATAGCGACGTTTTCCGCAACATTACGAACGCCGGGATGACGTCACAGCCGATGGGCCGAAGGCGGCAATGCGTCGGCGCCGCAACAACCGGGGGTGGCGCGTGCGCTGGTGCGATAGACCGTTGGTGCACGGCTGTCGTGCAACTTCAAAACTGGCGGTGTGACGGTGCGCGCCGACCGAAGCGCGAAGCGGCGATCTCGGGGTACAAACCGAGCCTGCACGCTAGTACGAATTAAGGGTAGTGCGTGAGTGATTAGTGCGCGCAAAACATTCGAATAGAATAAGAACTAAAATACATTCCAGCTGCAAACGTTGCGAACGGCTCAGTTGTGCGATTTTTGTGAAGGCTTCTCCGCGAAGGTCGCAATTGTGTGGGGACGGCCGCAAAGAGACGACGGCCGCGTAGCATGTGCCTGCATAATTGATAAAATCCTGCGGGCTAGCGGCGGCGGCAGGCGCGCGGCGTAGCACATATCCACCAGTCCCCCCCACCCGCGGTGTGGCGCGACAGAGACGCGCGCGCGGTTACTTGTGCGCGGTCCGGCGTACGCGCTGCGACAAGATGGAAGTCGCAGTCTGAGAGGGAAAATGGCGATCGCACCACCATCCGAGGTACGCGGCCTCCTCGACCGGCTGGGGGCGCGGGCCCGCGCGTGATTACTCACTCTCTCTCTGTCTCCCCGTCATGCCCCCGGAGCGCGGGGACCGAGGACTGCAACGACGCGAGTGTGTTAGCCCACGACGACGACGGCATGCGCTCTGCCCCCGCCGCGGCCTGCCTTTAGTATTCTGCGACGACGTTGTGCACCACAACTAGCAATAAATGAAGACTAATATCCCTCATGATTTTTCAAGGACATACATTCATAACAAAGAAAGTTGATGTAAGTACAGCTCAGTGCGATTTGCGCCCGCACGCTTGCTTTCCGGGCGCCTCGCGAGAGCGAGCACTTTGTGGGTCATTCCTTGGTATCGATTTGCTCTGGCACATAGGGGTGACTCCATCGTGTCACTCGCACTGGCGATCATTTCGGCCTGGATCACCTTGCCCGTTCCGTCTTTCCTGCTTAGACCAAACCGAAAAAAGCGCAAGCTTTCGAAGTGCACTGCACTCCACCCACTAGCTCTAACCTCAACCTCTTTTTCCCTCGACGCCAAGCAGCGCGACCACCAGCCGCAACATTGTGTGGAAGCACTGGTCATGAAATCGATCCGATTTAAGGCTCATGCTGCAGTTTCAACTCTAGCATGGAAAGGGAAATCATTTCTCAACTTTGATACAATACTCTGTGAGAGAGCTTAATCTTAATATAATGTATATCTATATCACAGGGAATTAGTTCGGGCTATATTTATTTGGATTCATGGTTGCCATTAAAGTCAATTCAGTTGAAGTAAAATACGTTGCGGAAAGAAAATTAAAGGATAACCTTCACGCACTCGATGCGGAAAACCGATGCTAGCAGTAGTCGTTTCTCTTTTCAGCTTAAGTTCCGCGCGCGTCTGAAGTAAAAGTCGCAATCGATAAAAACTACTCAAACTCAATGGACGGGTTTCCCTGCTAAACAAGTAAATATTGTTTTAATGTCATTAAACAAATAAAAACACGTTCAAATGTAATATGTAATGCATATTATTAAATATTCAAGGCATTAGTTATTTTTATTTATTTCTTCGCAATCTTTACGTGATATCAGAGTATTATTAATTTTGGTTGAGTTATTAATTCTGAACAATGCTGTATTGTGAGATAATATCTGAAATGGATCCAAGACATTTTACGGATAATTCACAAGCAACTATTTAACCTACTGCATCACAGAGTGATTATTGCTCCTCTGGCGGCATGTATATATATTTTACCGCATTCTCTGCATTCATTCTCACATTCTACCCGATAATCGTGTTTGCAGTGTGTTTACGCTGTCTTTTGTGTGAGTCGCGTATGCATGCCGTTTTTCGCCTGCCGTCATGCGGGCTTTACTGCTTTCGGGAAATATCGATTTTCTTTCGCCCACGGCAAATTGTGGCGCATTGAAGCAGCCAACGTCGTTTTTTTCAAATTTTGTTCTTAATTACCTAATGATATTTTAACAACAGTCATTTCATAAAATTATCTATGTGATCTTAAAGACTGAAGCGACACAGTAGGAATTAATCATACATCTGCTTAATTACAACAAAAGCCAAGTCGCAGATGAATGCAAATTACGAATAGCCGCATTAAATCTTCATTTTTGCTATGAGAGAGGGGTGATATCCTGAAGGTATATCTAATTGTAGCATTTCCATAAGTAATGCAATTACACAATCACAAATTACCCGGAACTGTAATACGCGATGGATGCTTTTAGAATGAATGTAATATCGCAACTCACCTTTATTTTAAGTGATTTATTTTGCTTGAGATGATTTGAATTGTTTATAGACAATAATGCCCGTCTCTTCCACCGAGCACTTGGTTTGGAAACGCAGTCTAAAATTAATGTTCGAACCATCAGTTTTACTTAATATCAAGTTTATAAGAATATATAAAATTTGTATTATCTATATAGTTAATTTACGGATTCTTGAACTTTTTGCGCCCGAAAGTGCGTGTAAAGTGTTTTTATAATTGAGTTAACATTTTATGTGAGTTTTCACTGAAATCTGTTTATGCTGGTTTTTCCGATGAACAGTCAACGCCCAGACAGTTGAACTTGAATGAACCTGATTTTGCTTCCCTCTACCATCCCGTGTTTTATGTCATATCGCACACGATAAAGATCGTTACACCGAAACCAACTAGCTCTGCTTAGAAAGTTGTTCGCTTACTCTTTGCGGGCACAAAATTTGCCTGCTAATGTTTTTTGTATCGATCGGCACAACACTCAACTATCATTCTTTGCATTGAGTTCAACGTTGTTTAAAATAAAAGATGTAGAATATATCTTATTTTTCTTAAAACCTTGGAAGATTTAAAATTATTTCAACGTGAAATAACTTTCTTCAATTCCATCAAATTTTCAAGTCTTAAAATTGTCGGAACTCTCTAAGCTCTAAGTCATAAATTTGTTTATTTCAAGTTTTTCTTCATTTCTTTCCACTTCATCCACTCGGTTTCATCTCGGCGTCATGCGTAAGCCTACTTGCGGCATTCGGTACTCTGAAAATAAGACTTGCGATGGTTGCCGAGCAAAAAAAATTGCGCAAATGCTTTCCCGACGAGCGAACTATAAAACAAGAGTAAGTGCTGAGGAGCAGTGCGTCATGTTCAGTGACTCAGCTTTCGTAATTTTCGTGGGAACGCGGTTGGGCGTCGTCATGCTACCCGGAATTTCAGGCTTCTCATACGCTAATCCCGGATTCCAGGACATTTCAGCGTGGATCTTTTCTTGTTTTTTTTTTGTTTGTTGTACATGACATTTTAACATATAATAAGTAAATAATATTATAATACTTGAATTTTAAGCAAATTTTATATTGTAGGCTCTTTTCGACGAAAATAAAATTGCTTTGCGCTGATTTCTATAAAGATTAAAGTTTCTGATTAAAGTTTATCTAGTTAAATTGCATAACACTTTTAGTTGATTAATGTTGTGTGTCGCTCAAAGTGACATCGGAACCGACATTGAAAGAGGTCTGCGGGAACATGATATGCTCTTGACGGTCGCGCGCACACAGTGCGAACGCCATCGTCGTCGGCTGGCGGCGGCGGTAACAACAACGTGCTCGTCGTCATTAGCGGATTCTGCCGTCCCAACCCGATATGCAAATACAAGGACAGTTCTTTCGCACGCAATTTAATTAAACCACGAACGGAAGTGAGCTAATTTCAATTTACCAGCGCACGGATCTCGTCCGTTATGCGATATTTAAAAAGTACTATGTTAACCATCATTGGACGCGAAGCCGATAGCCACTTTTCAAGCTAGCACGGATTAAAATAGAAATAAAATTACATTGCATAATATCCTACGTGCACTTACATATAACTATATTCAAATCTGAATTGTTTTGAACATGAGTGTCCGACGCTTTCACCACAGATTATATATATATATATATATATAGTGCTGCATAACTGGAAATATGAATGGGAAACGGTCGTAGCATGCGGTGGCTGCGAAAATTCGAAGAATCGATCCGAGTTGTGCGCTTTTCTCACACAAGGATTTTCACGACCCGGCGCCACCAGCATCAAAATGTCGAAGACGCGCAGCGAACGTCGACGAAACTCGATCGCTGCTTGGGGTTCCTAGGTGGATACTCAAGGCGCGCCGGAATTAGTCACAATAGGATATATATTGCAAAACAAATAAAATTTTAAACAAAAGTGGCATATACTTAATCTCAAAATAACCAAATAAACAAGGCATATAGATCAATTTGAACGTATGAAACAATTAAATTGTGAACATTTTGAAGCAATTACATACAGATGATATGTTTGGTTTATGTAATTTGGTTTATTTTGTGAATGATGAGGTATAAACCATTTCATGCATTTGATTTGAATGTAGTTAATGACAAGTTGCATAGTATGATAGTAAATATTATATTCGATTATTGAAGTGTTAATTTATAACATAATTTTATTTCAGTCTGCTTAGAGTTGTAAATTAGTTCTAGTATTCCGATCCTGGAATATTGCAATTAACCTACTACAGTTGAATTGACCTAATATTTGAGAAATTTGGTGCCGGGTTAATTGCAAATACCATAAGCTTTATAAACCAAGGCAATTAATCGTGTTAATTCTTGACATATAAGTTAGCACACTACAATTATATTACTTGTAATCAATTGAGGTAAATAAATGTAATAGATAAGGCTTATTTTATACAGTGTGTATCTCTCATGTCATAGAACTTTGCATTTCTTTTGCTTTAGCAAATCGTTGCCGCGTCCGATATGGCAATTATTTTGAGTTGTTGAAACATGTTCACATGCTTCATCGCGTTCTGTTCATGCATGGTTCGGCTCCTGCACCAAAACGCTGGCGAACTATACTTGTGGCCAACTACTCGTACGAACATTATTGATTCCTGTTAGCGTTGCATTTTTTGACTTTTACCTTCTAACGATACCGCAACTAAGGACAAACAGACCTACTAGGAAACAGTTTTAATTAGAAAATGATCTGATTGAGCCTGTCATGTGAACACTTTCATTCCATTCGGTTGCAAAAAATACCATTCTAGAAAAGCATGTTTATTATATAGTATAATCTAATGTAATAATAGAAAGATTGAGGGAGTAGAGTTTAGAGTTCGATATGCAAAGTTTCGTTACATATGTCGGAAAAAGTCAAGTATTTTAGGTTAGACCTCACAAATATTTCAAATGTTTGGTAATATAATACAACGTAGTTTTATTACAACTACTATATCCTAGTGAATGCGTGGGTGTTAGTTGAATTACATCCGCATATCACATCCGTGAATGCCGTCCATATATCATCGATATTTGTCGTCAAATAGGTTAAATATAAAGTAAAGTCAATTCATTTGACTAACATGAAATTCTTGTCCTATTTTTACGTCCGCGTGCCGTAGAATCGCGTCGTGCCGCGGCATACATATCGATCCTTTTGCGAGGGCACCCTGCTTGTGCTAGTTTGGTGGCGGCGGCAGCGCCACATACACACACGCTCACGCAGTGGCAGCGAATACAATTTTGCTCTCACACAAGCAAACGCAATGAGGCCGCGCTCAGTTCTGCGTTTGTTTGCCGCCCTCCACTGATCCGCATTTGATGATGTGGCGGTGCAAACTCTCACTTGCTATACTAACACGCGAACGCTCTACACTTACACTACTGAGAACGGACAGCTGCACTTTAAGAAGCACCTACTAAGTATGTATGCGTTTCGATGTAATAAGCTGTGTATGCGTTGAGTTCAATTATATTAGCAGCAGCTAGAAGCACATGTTTGCTTAAGCCGTTATGTAAAGAGGCAGGAAAATATGAGAAGTGAACGAGAGAATAAACAAAATAATAAGAAGTATACAAACGCAATTAATTGCATTAATAGCGCATTGAGTGAGGTCAATATCAGAACTCATTAGTGCATTACATTTTGATGTTGGCAGGTAAACAAATCGTGGGTGACGATAGAATGGTCGTAATTTATTTAAATTTGAATAATTTATAGCCTTGTGGAAGGAAGGGTTGTCAAATGAAAACTGGTGGTGGCCTTTTGGTTCATTGTCTATGAATTATTTATTACGCATTGCAGTCAAATAGGAAGAAGGCGTTAACGCAAGAATATTTTGGCTATGTTTAATTGAACTGTTTGCGGTGTTTTGCTGGGGCGTTTGTTTTAAATTGACAGAAGTAAGGTAGTTTGCATGACATTCAACGCATAATGGTAATAAGGAAAGAAACACTAGAGGAAATTCTCTCAATTCTAGTTGCATTTTTAAGCAAATTATTTTTAGAAGGTTTACAATTAAAGATCGGTTGGTTATAATTAGTATATCATTTAGTTTTCAAGAAAATAAAGTATTACAGATATGGAATTCGATATTAAATCATTAAATCATTCTACCAGAAATCTTTAGATGTTCTATTATTTGGATAAAAATCTAGATACATATTATGTTAAGATTTGATTTTTTCTATTGTTCTAACTTAACTTATTTTGAGTATTGTTGAGTGTGGTTACGAAGTGTTTAAGATTCATTGTGTTGATAACACTTACTTTCAGTCACTTGGTAAAACGTTTTCGACATGTTGCTTTTTTCGAGGCAATACCAAGTGACTAAAAGTAAGTGGTATAGTGAAGTATTGTCAACGTAATTAACTTATTTTATATTTCAGAATAAAATAACTATTCTTTTCCTGGCATATTTCCTGGCATATTGTTGTAAGGAATTATCTATTCAAAACATGACAATATAATGATTTCTGATTGTATGATTCGAAAACCTACCGAATACTTGTAATCGCCTAACTCGATTACATTTATAAATTTTTTAGTACGTTTTTCAAATTCAGTGTTGTCTATCTTAAATTGGTCAAAGTTGCTAATTTATAATGAATATGACAAGTTTACTTTTTTATACAAGTATGGTACATACAAGTACAATAATATGATATTCTATAAATTGTATATATATAGGTTTGGATTCTGTTTTATATATACAGATTGTCTCTAATTTTATGCCGCCTTATATTTGCTTTAATAATAATAATAATAATAGAAAACAATTTAAATGTTTTACTAAATTACTTAATATGCTAAGAACTTGTAACATTTTACAAATGCTTTTTAAAAATGAATAAAACTTATCTCCAGAAAGGCAATCTGTGAAAACATTTCTTTTGCTTATCAACATAGAAATTTAGTTTGATAGTATAGTTTGATAGTATATTTATTATAAGATCTGAGGGTGGCTAAATTTATGACAAATACAAGCACAATCTATAAACAAGTTTGGAGTGTATTTCGAATTTGTCTTATTTCATTCTAATCAAGGGCCTTGATTATATTTCGGTCAGTTAATTTAAAATATACTTGAAATATAATATCCAGATTTATTGACCTATCAATCTATGAAGTATTAACATATAACACTGTTTCTTTCTTGCAGAAATTGATTTCAATCTAATTGTTCTTTTTGTGTCTCGTAAACTTTTTTCTTTGAGCGATTAACCCATGACTAACGACTAATTCGGCAATGGCTATTTCAGGGTATCGTGGGGGCCTAGGCGCGAGGAGACATGTCCGACGTCTCTGATTCACTTTCCGAGGAGGAACGTTGTCTATTCCGTCCATTTACGCGCGAATCGCTTGCGGCCATCGAAACGCGAATCGCCGACGAAGATGCCAAACAGAAGGAGCTCGAAAAGAAGAGAGCTGAAGGAGAGGTATGTTACAATTGATTAAGCTTTTAAACATTTTGCATCTAATGTCTATGACGTGAAATTTATTGTGTCATTTTCATTCTCATGCGTCATTGCAGTCATTGTATTAAATGTATAAAGGTTATGAATAACATGATATGACATGATATGATTGATACGAAGAAAAATTAAACATTAACTGATTATTTTGCTTTTCTTGTATTTATTTTATTGTTGTTGAAAGGATTCTTTTTGATACTTGATGTGTTTGATTTTTGTAATATCATTCGAAACATTTTTACAATATGGATTAAGTGAGATCGATAATCCTTGCAGAGAATTCTAAATCACTCACAAGTTGCGGTCTCCGCTGCTGCCTCTAATGCGCTTCAACGCGCAACAAATAGAGTACTATTTTTAGACTAATGGGGAGTACCTAGTCTCAAAATGTGATATCCAACTAATGCCTCTATACTAGTTAAGGGATGTTACAGTTCACTGACAGGGAAAGGAAAATAATATAAAACATCTAGGAATGAAAAGCGGCGATGGAATAGCAGAAGGTGTTGGTTGATGGAAACAGGAAATAAACTCTGAACATGATTGTGTTGCACATATGTAATCAATTTACTGCAACATTTGTAAGGCTAAATTGAAAACAAGAGACATTTTTAAATCTTAGACACTTTAAGCAGAAGGATGTGGTTTACATTATATTCTTCAATACTAGTTTGTTTCCAAATTTAGAATATATGCATGCCAAAATAAAGTTTAGAAATAATGCATTTTACGTGTGTTTGCTCGGAGAACAAGATAACGAAATACGTTTATCCTTGAATCTCTTCAAACTACGCAATTCTCATGGCCTTGCTCTTTTACGCCACGTCCTTACTGCTATTGCAGCGCCGCCCTCAACTCTGCCGTCACCGACGTAAAACTAGATCAAGACCGGAGCCATTCACAAAAAAGCCTCAAAGTAGATTTTCATTAAAATCTAGCAGTTTATTATAGCAGATATTAAATCGAACTAACAAGCTTTACACGATTCAGCCGCATCTGAAATAATATGCAGTAAATATTATCTGGCATCAATTTAATAAAACACTTAATAAAATTGTTAAGGCGTGCTAAAACATTATTAACATCTATATCCATGTATATTCTATGAACGCTATAAATATATAAATAACTGCATGTCAATATTCTACTTGTACTTCTGTATCGTACCTTGATGACGTAGTAATTCGTGTCGTATGTTGAACATAGTTTTCGTTGGTTTTTCATTATTTCAACTTTTTTGTCTTCTTACTTTTCCTGCTCAGACGACCGTCTAGAGTACTGCATACCAAATAAGATCATAAACGAACTTTGCTCATATACCTATATAAGTAGCATCCAACATTAACATCAACAACATAGAACATACTTAATTTGAAATACACATTTATATTATTCCACAAATCTTTCCCTCTTTGTGAATTCTTGGTACATGTAAGAAATTGTTGATTGATTGTGATGTTTTGGACAATATGAATGTGTATTTAGTGATCGGCGTATAAAGATGATTCTGCTTCACATTATCATTATCTTGTGATTTTCTATTATCTTGTGATGCCTTACTACGCATTACTGCTGTTCGTTGTGCTTATCGATGTTAAATATGTAAACCTTTATTGCAGACCGGTTTTGGACGGAAGAAAAAGAAAAAAGAAGTAAGCTTTCTTCTCTTCTCTCTCTATCACTATCTCTAACTCTATAAGTATCTCAACTATAATTCTAGTCTTGAACAGTGACGTCAGTTTATATAATGACACCTGCTTCTTAGTTTCTATTCAGTTTCTGGTTTCGCATGCGTTTTATAGAGTTTTATTCAATTTACCAAATACACTAGTTTACTGCCAGTATCAAGTCAAATATAGACATTTGTTTAGAATTAAGTTTCAATTTCTAATGACTTCAGTTTGAAGTTATTATTAATTCAATTAAAATATTATTATTATATTATTAAAAAAATATTATTATTATTAATTCAATTAAAATTGCAATTGCTTGAGTATTATAAGGATATTACACAGATATAATTTTTTTATTCCGTATTAGTTATTATTCACAAAATTAGTTTTAGTTGTTAGAGGAATGTGATTATTTGCCATGAATGATAATAAATTTAGGATTTTCAACCCATTATTCTGTTCACATATCTATCTAAATATACCATCCCATCTATGACCATAAATAGATAGTCATTTATTTTTAACTATAATTGATTTTTATCAGCAAAAATTTATTTTCTGCATCTATAATCTATAAAGTTTTGCAAATATTTCTCTTTCTTATTGTATTTCACAATGTTTTTCTTAGTTTATTATTGTTTCCCGTTCAATCAATAAGAAGCCACGTTAACCAAACATGTACTTATACTACGTACTAAAGCGCAATCGATTTTTCCAACACTTTTTCACTGACACTCGCCCTTTACCTCTCTGCACCTACCAACAAAGCACTTCTACGAATACCAACGACAATATACCTTAACCGTATATATCAAATATGTATAAGTGTATATATTAATTGATTGTTGGGTAGTAAAAGCAATAGCTTTAATCTTTGTTAGCACTGTTGTGTGGTTTGCGTTGTGTTCGCATAGTTGTCTAACTTTATTCATTATTGTACGCTATTCTGCACGCACTGCATGCAATATGTACAGGAAGGCTCTTAAAAACAACACGTAATTTCTCTTGTTTATAATATATGTAAATTTGCGAGGAAAGAAAACAAATTCAATCAACGTACGTCTATACACAATTGTTCAGTCATTTGATGAGAATGCTAGTTGAAGGAATTTATTTGGTTGTTTTGGAAGATAATTTTAGTAGGATAGCATTTTATGTTCGTAAGAAAACAACCAAACTATTTCTTGATATTTTTACAACACAATAAATGATTAAACTGCCTACTCTTATCAAATTCAAACCAAATTACATCATACTCTTATTAGGTATTGAGAAGTAAAATATTGGAAAATATTTATGGCTATAAATATTTTTGTATAGTGTACGTTGATATCAACACTGCAGAACGCAAATGCTGTTGCAAAGTGCTGCTACTGTTACAATAAAAATTCAAGTTCAATCAATAAAAATATTATTAGATAGATTTTAAATACACAAGTTCAACCTAATGGTTGAATGTTCAATGATTGAGGTGAATTTTTATACCATTTTTTTTGCTAGAGGTTGTCTCTTTGACCTAAGCGAGTCTTAGTCCTACTGAGTGCATAATAGATTTATGTTTTTACAACACATTGATCCTGTTTACATGTAAATGCCCTGCACACACCAAACATATATCTATGCTCAGATTCGGTATGAGGACGACGACGAAGATGAAGGCCCCCAGCCAGACCAGCAGTTGGAGCAGGGGGTGCCACTACCGGTCCGGCTACATGGCAGCTTCCCCCCGGAACTCGCGAGCACACCACTCGAGGACATCGACCCTTTTTATAGTAACCAGAGGGTAAATTAATAACATTCTGACATTTACATTATACAACAATCTGTGTCCCAATTCATTGATGATCCAAATAATAATAATATATGTTTGTTTTGTCTGTTGCAGACTTTTGTAGTTATCAGTAAAGGCAAAGACATATTCAGATTTAGCGCGACAAATGCTCTTTGGATACTCGATCCATTCAATCCCATTCGCCGGGTAGCTATTTATATTCTTGTACATCCGCTGTTCTCTCTCTTCATCATCACCACAATCCTTACAAACTGCATTCTTATGATTATGCCCACAACGCCCACCGTAGAGTCGACAGAGTGAGTAACTGCAGCCAAAACTGAACGTTGCTGCCATTGTCTAGCTATACCTCGCGGGATACTATCCAAACGTCTTGTTTGCAGGGTTATTTTCACCGGCATCTACACGTTTGAATCTGCCGTGAAAGTGATGGCGAGAGGTTTTATTCTTCAACCATTCACCTACCTTAGAGATGCATGGAACTGGCTCGACTTCGTAGTCATAGCTTTAGCGTGAGTAGACGTAGATAACATCTAGCGGGTAGTTCTTGAAACCATCATCCGTTGTATTCTGTAACATTGAAAGGCAGGACACCGAACGAGAAGTTAATACTAGGCGTTATTTTATTACGTTAATCTAACTTCAAGCAAGAACTAAGCGATTATCTAAAGGCATATCGCGAGATCAAGTGAGTTCACCCAACATTCTCAGTGGTTGGAAATGTGTGTATTTGTAAGCGAATCGATTGGATCTAGATATTTAAATTATTCATAGTCGAACGTAACGTAGCCGATGCGTAAACAGAGTGGACTAATTAATAACTTACTAATTAATTCCCCGTAGTGTCCCTTTCTTAGTCTAGAAGAGAAATACTAAATGAGCAAAGTCAATAGTGATCATTTCTAGTCATTCCGTGGAAATATTAATCTAGTATCACACCATGTCTATTATGATTTTCCACAAAATGACTAGCGTAACACATAGTGACTATAGTTATGTGTCGTCAGTTATTTAACTGACTCTTTGTGAAAAATGTCATCCTATATAATCATGCGTAAATCTCATTAGGTTGACATTTATAGTGGATCATTTTGTGATTTGTATGCGTACAACTGCAATTTATATTTAGTTATATTTGTATTATCATTTTTTTCGTCTATGAAAACAAATTAGACATTGTTTAGTTAACTAAAGTATTCTTATATCAATTGTTTGTTCGTGTGTTTGTTGTCTTTGTTCAGCAGTCCAATGCAATTATGAAATTTCTGCTGCAAAATAAAACGACTAACTTTTCTGAATTGATCTTCCAGTTATGTAACAATGGGAATAGACCTCGGAAACCTCGCTGCCTTGAGAACCTTTAGGGTACTTCGTGCACTCAAAACAGTTGCCATTGTGCCAGGTATAAACACGTGCGTAATTGATACCGTTAGGTCGTATGTTGATGCTCAATTTGGGTTACAGGTTTGAAAACAATCGTGGGGGCCGTTATAGAATCTGTAAAAAATCTCCGAGATGTGATAATTTTAACGATGTTTTCGCTCTCCGTTTTTGCGCTGATGGGTTTACAAATTTACATGGGTGTGCTCACACAAAAGTGCGTAAAGAACTTCCCGAAGGATGGGTCCTGGGGCAACCTTACCGATGAGAACTGGTTTAGGCATATGAGCAATGATAGTAAGTCAATTAGATTCTTACATTGATCACCTTAAAATGCTAAATTCATTTTATTTCAGCAATGTGGATAGCTGATGATATTGGCGGTTATCCTGTGTGTGGTAACTCATCGGGTGCTGGGTAGGTTTTAATGCTGGATGATAATAGTTTGGTGTTAATGAGATGAGTTCTTAGACAATGTGCACCAGGCTATACGTGTCTGCAAGGTTTTGGCCCAAATCCAAACTACGGATATACCAGCTTTGACACCTTCGGCTGGGCTTTCCTCTCTGCATTTCGGCTGATGACGCAAGACTACTGGGAGAATCTCTACCAGTTAGTGTTGCGGTCGGCTGGACCATGGCACATGCTCTTCTTCATTGTTATCATTTTTCTCGGCTCCTTCTATTTGGTCAACTTGATTCTTGCCATTGTGGCGATGTCATACGACGAGCTGCAGAAGAAAGCCGAGGAGGAGGAAGCGGCCGAGGAAGAAGCCATCAGGGTGAGTAACATTTCAGTAAATTGCAGAAAACCAGTGGTAATAGAAATTCGAGAACATATTTATATTGGTAAATTCATTGTGTTCGAATACTCAATGCGTGGTTGCGCGGTATGTTTTGATTTGATTTCGATAGGAAGCGGAAGAAGCAGCGCTTGCGAAGGCGGCTCGTGCGGAGGCACACGCGGCCGCACGCGCCGGCGGCGGCTCGCCGCATCTACCGCCGGACGGAGGTGGGACAGATATCGTAAAGTCGCCCTCGGAATTCTCCTGTCATAGCTACGAACTATTTGTAGGTCAGGAGAAGGGACACGACGACAACAACAAAGAGAGGATGAGCATCCGATCGGAAGGACTTGATTCCGTGAGTGAGCAAAGAAGAGTTCCTACCAATTCCAACAACACGCGGAAAGTCAGCACTGTAAGTGTCCTGACAGCTCGTTGCCATGGTGTTGCCGTTTGCGTTTGCGTTCTGTAAACTTGACATTCAAAGCCCCAGTTTTTGAAATGAAATCTAGTCAGTCAGTCGTTGATCGCAGAGCACTCGAAGTCGATCCGCGCCTATACCGCCCAACGGTGAATGCGGCGGATCGATGAGAATGGCGAAAGTTTCTAAAAACTCAGATCAAGACACTTCCAGTGTCCGGACAACTGATTTCTTTATGCACTTTGAATTGCTTTTTGTTATTGAACGATTTTCTAGCACTCACACACCATTTCCTTTTGATACATTGATCATTCAGTTTTGTTACACCTGGACTTTCCAATATTGATTTTGAATTCGCACGATGAATGACCCACTAATAGAACATTCACTTGCTAACAATAATTGTCGTACAAGTCTACTTCAACACGTGACATGGTGTAACTGTAGAGCTTGCATTTACCGTCACCCAATCAGTTAGAGTAGAGTTAGTGCTTTACCTGGTGCTAGCCCAGGGCTGGCTCTGTTTGAAATTCCGGTTTAATGCGTAACGTATACCATGTCCCGTGTTCAGACCAGCCTCAGCTTACCCGGTTCGCCGTTCAATCTACGGCGCGGGTCGCGCGGCAGTCACCAGTTCACGCGAAACAACCGGCGAATGGTCGTACCGCCCGGTGGCGATCGCAAGCCGCTTGTTCTCTCGACGTACCTGGATGCCCAGGAACACCTGCCTTATGCGGACGACTCTAATGCCGTGACGCCGATGAGCGAGGAAAATGGTGCTATGGTAGTGCCGATGTACTACACAAACTTAGGTAGAGGAAAATTGAAATTGAGTCCGCCGGGAACATTTTTGTGCTATATTGGTTCTTTTAATTCAGGTTCGCGACACTCGTCGTACACGTCGCATGCGTCCCGAATGTCATATACGTCGCACGGAGATCTTCTCGGTGGGCTAGGTGGTAATGGGAAAATGCCCATGACCAAGGAGAGTCAACTACGTGTCCGCTCAATGCGCAACGGCCCGAATCCGCCGAACAATATCGTCGAATATTCGCATAAAGCGCATCGTGGAGATTATGTTAGTATTGTACTATTAAGCATAGTAATAAGAAAGGAATGAGGAGAGACATGCTACATGTATTTTGTTTCTAGGATGGACCCACTGGGGCGATGGTTGAAGAAAAATTCAAGCACTTAGACAATCCATTCATCGACAACGGACAAAAACAAACTATTGTTGATATGAAAGGTACTAATTAGCATAATTCCAAATAAAACAACAAGCATTCATATTTGGTTGCAGATGTGATGGTCCTTAATGACATTATCGAGCAAGCTGCCGGGCGACAAAGCGGTGACGGCGAACATGGAGGTAAGATGCGTGCTCTCATATGTCACCGGATCATTCTCTCCAATCTTGCTACTCAACATAAACCTTTACATCCTATCAGTCCGCCATCTCTTCTCCTCGACACCATCGGGATAATGCAAGACACACTCAAGTCTTAACCTGAACCAAACTTCTAATTTCCTCATCACTTCACGGGTATTCTACACTTGAGCAATTTTGCACTGTACCGCACCTATAATGTTAATGACGTTAAAAGTAGATCCAATCACGATTGAACACTAAGTAACCCTGGATACCTATTTTATATCAATTACAAATCACATAAATGATATGATGGAATAGAGTGTAAACAGTTGATTCGCTTGATTACTATAAAGTGGCACTGTTAATTGTGACGATGGTGTGTCGAGTAGTCTAGTTCCTAGTTCCCAGTAGCCCTATCTACTTCAACTCTAACCACCGCCTGTCATTAGATAACGTAGTATCTGGCTTGATAAATTACCAGTTCTTGCTTTTGTTCTAATTGACGAACTGCTTTGTGGAATTGACTATTGTTAGTTGTACGCCCCTTGGTACTTGTGGGTGTATTGATATGTAGCGTCACGCGCACCAGACTCAATCCGGGCCTGGGTTGAGGATGTACCCACACTACAGCACTCAATGGCAATGCAATGCCAATAGCCGTAGCGACAAGCAAATCAGCCAAAACCTCTTTTCCCAAAAAAGAGTGTGTCAACTTCACCGTTACTAATTCTTCGTACAGTTTCCACTTATTATTTCTCAGCAAATGACGAAGACGAGGAGGACGAGCCCACGCTGAAGGAGAAGTTCCTGGAATGGTTGATGAAAGTGATCGACATCCTGTGTGTATGGGACTGCTGTTGGCTCTGGCTCCAGCTGCAAAAATACGTTGCACTGGTGGTGTTTGATCCTTTCGTTGAGTTGTTCATTACGCTGTGTATCGTCGTAAACACACTGTTTATGGCATTAGATCATCATGACATGGATAAAGATTTGGAAAAGGCGTTGAAAAGTGGAAATTACGTAAGTTGTATTTACACCCAAATATCAACTACAATTTCATCAACTGTGTCTATATAACCCAATCGAGCAGTTTCATTGACTTGCTTGTGCAGTTCTTTACAGCAACCTTCATGATTGAAGCGACAATGAAACTGATTGCCATGAGTCCGAAGTACTACTTCCAAGAGGGATGGAACATCTTTGATTTCATCATTGTAGCGCTATCTCTTCTGGAGTTAGGTTTGGAGGGTGTGCAAGGTTTGTCAGTGTTGCGTTCCTTCCGGTTGCTCAGAGTGTTCAAGTTGGCCAAATCGTGGCCTACCTTGAATTTACTCATATCAATCATGGGCAGGACTATGGGCGCGTTGGGTAACTTGACGTTTGTGTTGTGCATCATTATCTTCATTTTTGCTGTTATGGGAATGCAATTGTTTGGCAAGAACTATCTGGGTAAAATTACTAATATTAAAATTATTACTTTTATAATCATCTCACCAATATAAATTGTTATAGATAACGTGGATCGTTTTGTGGACCATGATCTACCAAGATGGAACTTTACCGATTTTATGCACTCTTTCATGATTGTGTTCCGGGTGTTATGCGGAGAGTGGATCGAATCAATGTGGGATTGCATGCTGGTGGGCGACGTGTCGTGTATTCCCTTTTTTCTCGCGACAGTCGTCATTGGTAATCTTGTGGTATGTATTTTATTGTGTGAGGTCCTATTTTGGTGTAATAGCAGTAAACGTGCTCTGTACTTTAGGTTCTCAACCTTTTCTTGGCCTTGCTTTTGAGCAACTTTGGTTCATCGAATCTCTCCGCCCCATCTGCTGATAATGATACGAATAAGATCGCCGAAGCCTTCGACCGTATCGGCCGCTTCTCAGCGTGGATCAAGTCCAGCATACGCAACCTGTTTAAGATGCTACGGTTCAAGCTCACCAATCAGATATCCGACCAGCCGTCAGGTGAGGGACCGTCCGACAGTTGGAACAAAGGTTTTTATCCAAAACAAGACCATCTGATAGCTTGCTGGTTTTGCTTGCTGGCTCAGATCAGACTGACTAACTTTACCAACTCAATCGCAATGTGCCAACGTACCTGATCTTCATCAACCCCTCTCTCAAATCTTTTTTGATTGTTCAATTTCTCGACCACTTGACCGTACCACCTTCCACATTGTACAGAGCAAGACCTATACACGCGCCGTTCTTGTCCATTCAACATGCAAACTGTTCTTATCTTTATCGATTCAGATGCATGGGTCTCATCATGGTCGAAATTTTGCAACGCGCGCGACGCGGTCCAGCATTGTAAGTGCCATCCGACATGTTATCATCTACAGCGTAGACAGTTACATATTGATTGATCTAATTATAATTGGAGATATGATTAACAACTTTGTTTACTTTAAATCGAACTCGTACCTCGTATCAATTAGCTAACTGACCCCGATTGCATCGTTTGTACATTTATTTCATTGGCGATTGATCCAAAACTATGGTTTCACTTTTTATGCACACCAGATTTGACCTAACATAATATCATTCTACATAAGTCATACTTATATATACGAGTACAGCTTTGCTTTTGCAGACGCAGATATCTACACAGTACTTAGATTTAGCTTCTCTAAATACACTTATCTTAGAAAGTTATGGTATACTCAACCAAACTCAACTTGCAACCAAAACCAATTGAAACCATATTTTTAGATCAACAAAAAAATTCTACCGAGTACAAAGAAGTTTTTTCAGTCAAGGATAGAAATATGAAATAATCTATAGTTCAATTTACTGTCGATGTTGATGCTTTCCGAGAATCGTCAATAATCTGGGCGATTAAACACCATATTAGATTGTTTCGTATTTGTAAAGATATTCCATATTATGTTAATGTAACGCATGTCTATCGTAAACGTATATATTAGCCACTGTATATTAATCGTAATTGACCGTTTTTGACCTTAACAGCAAACATAGTATACTGACATTGACTTTAGTGCTAGTCCTAGCGAGTGCCAAAGGATTTTGTGTCTGTACATAAGTGTGATGCCAGATATATCTCTGAGAGTTGTTGGTAGTTGGATTGCTGTTGACTTTGGACGTGGCCAATGGATTGGGACATGACTTAGCTTTTTCTATTAATCTTTACATATAAACATTGATACCTCTCTAATGCTTGCCAAAACGTCCGCTACGAGCTCATGTAAAACTGGTTACTATCAGGCTAGACATTTGAACTGTTGCTAAACGGATAGAGATTTTTTTCCATTACATACTGTAATATTGTAACTGTATTCTTAAATTGTAAGTTGTAAGAGTAATTGTAAATGTAATGTATTGTTAGATGGTTGGTATCAATGTACACGTATTATTTATTGTTGGCAATATTATAGATGCTCGAGATGGCGGACTGGAACTCACAGGAGATGAGATTCTCGCCGATGGCATCATGTTCCGCGACAAGAAAAGCCCCAAAGATCGTCTGGAGGTCACCATTGGAGACGGAATGGAGTTTACGATACATGGTGACTCGAATACCAATCTCAAACGTGGGAAGAATAATATCAATAAAAATAAAATCGGCAATTCTATCCTGGATCATGGCACCTATATTGGAAACATGGATGATGATCAAATCAGTAACAAGTCGTACGGAAGTCATAAGCATCGGTTCAAGGATGATAGTCATCGGTGTTCCGCAGATACCATTGATCAAGACGAACATGAAGAGAAGCGGGACGCTAGTAAAGAAGAATTGGGAATTGAAGAAGACGGTGAAGAGGAGGAATGCGATTGCCAAGGACCCTTGGGTGAACAGTTAATAGTGATAGCTCAAGATGACGACTTGATTGAAACGTCGGCAGATTGTTTCCCAGAAGGTTGTTACAAAAAGTTCCCATTTTTAGCCGGAGACGACGATTCGCCGTTCTGGCAGGGCTGGGGTAACCTTCGATTTAAAACCTTTGAGTTAATTGAGAATAAATATTTTGAAACGGCTGTCATTAC
This sequence comes from Diploeciton nevermanni, assembly GCA_027575565.1. Classification (NCBI taxonomy): domain Eukaryota; kingdom Metazoa; phylum Arthropoda; class Insecta; order Coleoptera; family Staphylinidae; genus Diploeciton; species Diploeciton nevermanni. The sequence goes on along the minus strand of JAODIE010000004.1, from coordinate 3,866,826 downwards.
AATGATCTTGCTAAGTAGCTTAGCGTTGGCTTTGGAAGATGTTCATTTACAACACAGACCTATTCTACAAGACATTCTGTATTACATGGACAGGATATTTACGGTCATCTTCTTCTTTGAGATGTTAATAAAGTGGTTGGCACTTGGATTTCAAAAATACTTTACAAACGCATGGTGCTGGCTTGATTTTGTTATTGTCATGGTGTCGTTGATCAACTTCATTGCGTCGTTGTGTGGAGCTGGTGGCATTCAAGCATTCAAGACTATGCGAACGCTGAGAGCTTTAAGACCTTTGCGTGCTATGTCTAGGATGCAGGGTATGAGGGTAGGTTTAATATAGATCCAATTTGAAAATGCAATAATACTAATGGGGATTGCTTTAGGTGGTCGTAAATGCGTTAGTACAAGCCATTCCGTCTATCTTCAACGTACTGCTGGTGTGCTTGATCTTTTGGCTAATTTTTGCTATCATGGGGGTGCAGCTTTTTGCGGGCAAATACTTTAAATGTGTTGATAACAATAAAACCACCCTCAGTTTTGAAATTATTCCTGATTACAATGCTTGTAAAGCGGAGAACTATACGTGGGAAAACTCACCGATGAACTTTGATCATGTCGGCAAGGCGTATCTATGCCTTTTCCAAGTAGCCACCTTCAAGGGATGGATTCAAATTATGAACGACGCCATTGATTCCAGGGACGTAAGTTTTCTTTTAAATTCAATGCCTAATTTTATGTATTTATTGATGAATTTTTTAGATACTAAAACAACCCATCAGAGAAACTAACATCTACATGTACCTGTACTTTGTGTTTTTCATCATTTTTGGGTCGTTCTTTACTTTGAACTTGTTCATCGGAGTCATTATTGACAACTTTAATGAACAAAAGAAGAAGATAAGTGTTATTACCAACAAAATTATTTTATATTCTGGAGTAAATAAGTTGCTTATAATATTTTTTTTTTGCACGCGGGTGGCTCACTGGAGATGTTCATGACTGAAGATCAGAAGAAGTACTACAACGCCATGAAAAAGATGGGTTCCAAGAAACCCATGAAAGCAACACCAAGACCAAAGGTATGTTATAAATCACTCAAAGGTATGTGATTCCTATGATATCACCGTTGTTACAGTGGAGACCACAGGCGATTGTGTTTGAGATTGTTACCAACAAGAAATTCGATATGTTCATAATGTTGTTCATCGGTTTGAACATGTTAACAATGACCATGGACCATTACCAGCAGAAAGAGACTTTCACAATGGTTTTAGACTACCTCAATAGTATTTTCATTGTAATATTCAGCTCGGAGTGCCTGATGAAGATTTTTGCGTTGCGATACCATTATTTCACGGAGCCGTGGAATCTTTTCGACGTGGTGGTCGTAATATTATCAATTCTCAGTAAGTATTGAGGTGTTGGTTTAAATCGGTGAATGGATGATTGAATACGTAGCTTGCTGCAGGTTTGGTCCTCAGTGACCTCATCGAAAAATATTTTGTCTCGCCCACACTGTTGCGAGTCGTGCGTGTAGCGAAAGTAGGTAGAGTGCTTCGACTCGTCAAGGGAGCGAAAGGAATTCGGACGCTTCTGTTTGCCCTGGCCATGTCACTGCCTGCACTGTTCAATATATGTCTGCTGCTGTTTCTGGTTATGTTTATCTTTGCCATTTTCGGCATGTCGTTCTTTATGCACGTCAAAGACAAAAGCGGTCTGGACGACGTATACAATTTCAAAACATTTGGGCAGTCGATGATCCTGCTATTTCAAGTAAGCAACTTATGTAGTAGATTCGTTGTGATGTCACTCTAATGCAATTTTGCTTTTCTCAGATGTCAACGTCAGCAGGATGGGACAGCGTGCTCGATGGTATTATCAACGAGGAGGACTGCAAGCAGCCGAACAACGAGATAGGCGAAACGGGCAACTGTGGAAGTGCGACGATTGGAATCGCTTTCCTGCTTGCCTACCTAGTGATCTCATTCTTGATTGTCATCAACATGTACATCGCTGTTATCTTGGAGAACTACTCGCAGGCCACCGAGGACGTGCAGGAGGGCCTCACTGACGATGACTACGACATGTACTACGAGATCTGGCAACAGTTCGACCCAGACGGCACGCAGTACATTCGCTATGACCAGTTGTCGGACTTTCTCGACGTGCTCGAGCCGCCTTTGCAGATTCATAAGCCCAATAAATATAAGATCGTGTCGATGGACATTCCGATATGCAAGGGCGATCTAATGTTTTGTGTCGATATTCTCGACGCCCTCACAAAGGACTTCTTTGCACGTAAGGGCAACGCAATCGAGGAGACGGGCGAGCTAGCCGAGGTGTCGGGTCGGCCGAACGAAGTGGGCTACGAGCCAGTCAGCTCGACGCTGTGGCGGCAGCGCGAGGAGTATTGCGCGCGACTGATACAGAACGCGTGGCGCAAGCACAAGCGAACGCGTGGTGGCGGTGCAACAGACACCGACGAAGGTGCCGACGATGACGGTGCCGACGGTGATGAGTCGGACGCAGACAGAGGCAGCCGTACTGACGGGGACGGTGGGGAGGGCGGCGACGGCGACAGCGAGACGAGCGCCGCCCGCCAGACCGCCGTGCTTGTCGAGAGCGACGGCTTTGTCATCAAGAACGGGCACAAGGTGGTGCTACATAGCCGTACGCCCAGCCTTAGTTCGCGCTCCGCAGATGTCTGAGACTGGCCCCGCCCCTCCCCGGCCGCGGACTAGCGGGCGCGCGCAGAGCTAGCCGCGCCCGACGTCCGGGCCACGCCGGCAGCGGCGGGTCCGCGCGTGTAGCGTTCTCCGCGGTAGTGCCGCGCATCGAAAAGCCACCACCCGAACGGCACTGAGAGGCGCGACGTGTGCAGCCCCGCTCGCGGCCGCCGAATGCAAAGTTTGTGCTGAGTAGTTTGATGGAGAAGGTATCCTAATATCAACTGCTTTGCTGCTCATATTGCTATTAATATCGCACATATGTATAGACCTGTAATATATCAATTATATAATAATAGTTTTATGAACAGTGCGTAATGTGGTCTAGGTGAGGCGTTGCCTGTGCGCCTGCCGCCTCGCCCGTGTCCCAAAGCGAGGCGGGGCGGCCGCGCCCGGCGTCGCTCCCGCAACATCTAGCGACACTACTCGAAGCTGGTTGATGTAATCGAGAAACAGTTCATTTCCGAACATGTTAAATTCCTAATACATAATTACTTAGTCTTCGACTGTCATTGACAAGCATTGAGCCACCCACGGGCCGGCCACGCGAGAGCCGCCTGTAGTCTGTCCGCGAACATCATGCGGCGCTTACGTTGTTAGTACGGGGTGCACAGTTCCCAAGTGCCTCCTTCTAGAAGTGTAATCGCTGCGCAGACTACACTACTACACCGAGAAAGACTGCAGGCCGAGAATGGCGCTGCGAGCGCGTTGTCGGAGAGGGCCCCTTTCAATGAACAATCAATTCGAACCTTTTAGCGATATTAGCAAGACAAAATCCGAACGCGAATTGCAAGACATCCCTAATAAGCTAATTTATTTCAGCGCATTACTTAACAAACCAACCCAATTTGACTATTTAATATCACTTCACGTCGACTACGTATAAAATTATCGGTGCTTTCTTCGATTGCTATATTCAAGCTATCTTCACATGCTGTATGGACTGCATTTAGGGGAGGGGCGAAAGGGTAAAATAAAACAAACAAAAATTTGCAAATTGTACACAATTTTTTGTATGCCTCGAACAATATTATCTATAGTAAGTTTAGTATGTGTGACATTTTTTATCGGCACGTACGGTTGAATTTAAATACAAACCAAGAAGTAAACATAACTAAATATAAACTGATGATTATTATGATAAACGAACAATAAATGCGTGGCGAATTGCACACTGTCGAATGCAATTTGTCGCCTGGTTCTAGCAAGATAAAACGCGCTTGTTTTGTTTTGTTTTGCATTTTACTTAGTGTGAGGTGAAATTCGCATATACCACGCATGGATTGAGCACCGAGCAAGCAAACGCGCAAGTGAATTACCATAAACGGAGGCGAACAAAATGGTTGTCGAGCATTCATCAGAGTATTCTGAGAGGCGTCGTCTTGGATTGTACGGCACGGATGAGATTCTAGGAGATATCTTACTAAGTCGAGGTTAATTCCAAATAATTGATATTGAATTCAAAGCAAACTGAATATTGCCTACTTTATTATAATAGTTGTATTCATAATTGTTATTTATCAGTTTACGACTTGTTGCTATATGTTTAATTGAAATGGCTGGACCATTTAGGACGATTATGCCCGCGAGCAGAAACTGACGGTGGACACCAGTTGATTGCTTGGGATGTGTGAGTATAACGTTCAGTTGCTCGATTTTTGATGCGCAATACGCAAAACAGTTCCACATCGCTCTGCAGAGCAAACGCAATAACAATGAATTTGGACTTTTAATGATGTAATGGTTAATCAAAATTTCTGCTGAAAATGTCACTCATACCTTATCTGATATTAACGATAACTTTAATGTAAATGAGAAATAATGAAAACAAGCGCAGATAGAAAATGAAATAAAATGAAACAAAACAAGCAAAAAGTCGAAACGATAAGGCGCAATCGTTGAAGAAATATTTACGTGACTCGCATTTCCATCCAAGAAATATTATTATCAAAGATTTATGGACAAACAAATTATAATTGCAAGTGAAACATACGCATTGTAAACACACGCACCTATTATACACATAATTGTGCTACTGGGCACGACGCCATGTTTGCTGTTACATTAACAAGGTACCGTCAAGTGGACGAGGTTCATTGCGTTATAGTCTCTGTAAACAACAAGAACCTTGACAACAAAATGCAGAACACACACAAGATATTATTGTTAAATTTTATATAAATGTTGCGGAATCCAGAAGTGTTAGTAGAAATTATGTATCGCGCTGGACGACACGTGAGGGAGAGTGAATGAGAGTTTTGTGAGTCATTCATGTGCGGGACGCGTATCAAGATGGCTGCGCCCGGAGTGCGCTAGAGCGCGTGCGCCGTGCGCGCGTTATTCCCAGACGCGCGTGCGCAGCTCGCCCGCTTGCCAGTGGCAATCTTGCAACGCGTCTCTTGGCTCAGCATCGCACGCGAGCGATGATGGACAACAAACATACAAACAAAATAATGATGAGGCTTAGGCGCTACAAAACAAAGCGATTTTGACATTTCATTGATTTGATTAATAAATAAATAAATATTATTATACATTAATAAAATATATTATAAATACGGTTATATCATAATATGTTACACACTCAACCATACATCGCTAATAATAATCCAAGTGCATAAACACAATCGTCATTTAAAAGCTTTCAATTTGAGGATAACCAAACTCATCTCACCGGTTCAAATCTTAATGCGCACAATCCGCACGAATCCGTATTCATTTACGCGACCGCAAATCATTACCTTATCCAACTTACCCTTAATCCGGACAATTGTTCTTCATCAGAATTATATAATTTTCGAAGCAATTGTTACCAATATTAAACTAAGTCATTGACAAATTGTTATTCGTAAAAGTGCTTGAGTGCTATAATAATTGAAGACTAAAGAAATCGAATAAATGAAGTAATTGGTAAACTAAGGACTTTAAAGAAGACACTAATTTTAGCGGTAAGAGGATTCACGTGAATTAAGACGCTTCTGTGTTCTGCTTTCTTTGTGTTGAGTTATGTGTTTAGCATAGGTGGAACGCAGTGCCGTCTTATCAGCAATAGACAGCTACGCAAACCGATCGTACATGTAATTATAACCTAATTGAATATACTACGAAAATATGGTGCTTTTATAACGTGTATAAATTATATCAGATATAGTATTGCATATCTAATACTGCATTGATCTCGTTAATTTCACGAAAAAAATAAATAATTGTTATGTTTATTTTTATAAATGTTCTAATCTTTGCCATCTAGTAAATATATAAGAACAATAAAAACCGCCAATTAAAATTTACGAATATTATTCATTTGTGCAATATAGGAAATCTTTATTATGCAGATGGAACATGTCGAAAACGTTCTTACCTAAAGACAAAAAGTAAGTGTTATAGTGCAGTTTTTTAACTTAGTAAATATTAATTCGTAGAACGTTTTCGGTTTGCTGTTTTTATATGGTTTGTTAATTGGAAATATTGGGTGGGGGTAGTTGGCTGTTTCTTTTGGCAAAGATGGGTATTTTGCGAGGGGTTTAAGAATTATATGGAAGTTCGACTGGCTGTGCTCATTAAGTTGTTTTGGGTTTTCCAACTTGTATTTATAAATTCAGATATTATGTTTATTCTCCAATCTTAGAACTGTTAATGTTGTATTTATATTGTTACCTGCATGTGAATGTTTTATTAGGTGGTTGCCGAAAGGGGAATAATAAGTTTGGGGATCTTTGAGCGAGCGCATGTCTTCTTTGTATTTACTTTGAAAATTTCTGTTAGTTTTTCCTATGTAAATGAATGGACAGGAGTTGCAGGTTAATTTGTACATATCCTGGACTTGTGGATGTTTGATGCGTTTAGTGGGTTCTTGATTTTTTTAAGTATTTTGTGATTTGTTGTGTATGCAATTTTTCTGAATATTTTTGTTATTTTGTAAAAACCTTAATCTCCACTATAGTCTAGGTAAATATGAGGTATTTTGTTTCATAGAATAGGTGAGAAGTGTTTTGGTTTTTGGTCTTGTGTTAATATTTGTTCTCTATTGCTGATTTGATTGAATTTATTTTATAATCTATTTTATGTTGGGTGGTTAAAGCTATTGTAAATTATTAAGTTTTTGTTGCTTAGTTTTCTGTCTATGTTAATATTGTTATTTGGAATTTTTATTGTAAGGTCTAGAAAATTTATTGTGTTAGTGAGAATGTTTTGTACAGTGAATTGGATGCTGGGATGTGCAATAATTTTGTTGAGAAATTGTGTTTATTGAGTCAATGATGAAGTTGTGGTTGCGAGATGCACTGAGTTATATTTTGGTAGTTCTGTGTCTTAAGATAGGAGACCTTGAACTAATTAATGTTAATTACTAATATTGATGCGCTTAATCCAGGAAACTTGGCCTTCAGAAAATGTATCAAATTACGGGCCATGTTAAGTTTACTTTATCGCAGTTAGAAAAGAATAGTTTATTTAAATCAGAATGAATAGGATGCATTCAGTGCGCATCATTAGAAAAGATAATTATTGTATCAAATTACATTTTGGCCTGCAAATCTTCCTATATAAAGAGACCCATTTGCAAGACAAAATCACTCAAGGTCTTACAGTCAGTTATAATGTCCGATCGCGTTCCGAAGTAAAATCACTCAAAGTTCTACAGTTAGTTACTATGTCCGAGTGAGTCCCGAAGTATAAGAAGTAAAGTGTTAAAAGTTAAAGTATTAAAGTTATTAAAATTGTTAAAATAAAACCCAGCCTCAGCCTTTACTACTTCGTCCACTCATCTAAGTTGAAGACACCGGTCCTATTCGCCCCAACCAATCAGTCCACGACAAACTGCATCCAAATATTCAAAGTCTCGCACTCGTTAAATATTTCCTTAGAGATCCTACACATATTGCAGGTCGGTATGTAGCGCATCTCTTCCCATTAAATATGATGTAATGAATGCAAAGATAATGATACTTTAATTAATCAATACTAAGTTCATATTAAAGACAAAATATTATTTTGCATTTATTGTTTGATTAACTGTATCATGTAGTTTTTCTTGAAATGGTGCATCAATTGTTATATCTATTTCAATATAGAACCGTGCAGTCTGCTATGTGCTTGAATTGCTTCTCTTGCATTAATTTCCTCTTGTCGATCCAATTGCATGATGTTTCTATGTTAAATGTTTAGTCTGAGATTAAAATGTTTCCGTTCATCAATTTTCATAATATGTTTGTCTAAGATAAGTATTTGTTTGACCGTTTGGTATTTTTGGTATTAAAATCGTTTCTCGAAAACCAGCAAGTTTAGCTGCCTAGTGAACTTTGCGATGTGTATGTATTTATTTCAACGACAGGTTTCTTGTCAAGTGTGCTTAAATCAGGCTTTGTTTGATTACCCATGCTCTCGCCGTGGTCTACGTGCATTTAATTGCCCTAATTGTTTTGAAAAGAATCATTTTTGAATTTGTGGCTGGAAGCACTAAAATTGACAGAGATAAAGCTGAATTTTGAATTATTTTTAAAGAAAAACTTGTTTTTGCTTCTTCTTAAGGCAATGATAAATTATCACCACGATTCTACTTCTGTGACGATGATATTAAATTCACCATAATATTACTTACTTGAAAGTAAAAAAAGTGAGCTGTGCCAGTTGAACCAGTTAAAGCTAGTCTTGCATACACTTCTGCAGTAAGTGTTAAAACACTAAGCAAACTCACAATGTTCGTCGAACTCATCCAACCACGAGGTTCTACAAATATTAAACATTAAAACTCAATTTTTACGCATTATTAACAAAAAAACATTCATGTCAGTTCTATTTCTCCATTCAACTCCTGTTTTCTTCTTCAACAAGGGCACCAGCTTCTTAGCGCCCCCTCCAATTGTCTACGGAAACTTGGGTATTGAATTTATAACCATCTGATGCATACCTCTAAACATATATGGTTTTTCAAAAATTCCATCTCAAGAAATGGATAAAATATAAGCTGTACTATACTGGTTGTAATAAAAGCTATTGAAGAAGAAATAATCTAAAAGCGTCATATTAAACACAGCTTGTTAAAATTAACATATGAAACATAGGAAGCAAAAAATTATTTATTATTTCAGTCAATAGGCCTGGAAAAGTGAAGCAACGAATAATTATTACAATAATAATAGAGTATCGTTGAGTGTTTAAGATTCATTATGTAGATGAAACTAAACTATTACAATTACTAAGTGCATGGCTGTGAGATTAGTTATGATCAGAAGAGCATTAAATAAAGGCTTACTAAAATACTTCAAAACTCCGCCAACGAAACGCGAACAGACGGATCGAGAAGTTTGCCAGTGTTTCAGCTTACCAAGCCCTCACGTAAGCCCCGGAATGATTTGATACAACGAAGACGAAAACAGCAAAGAGACTTAGGTTATGTTATTGGCACATGGAATGTAAGATCACTCAATAAGCCGGGTGCGCAGGCCGCACTACTGAGTGAATTTCAGAAATACAATACGGCAATCACTACAATTCAAGAGACGAGGTGGCATGGATCGGGAATCCGTGACACAAAAATGCATACAATACTTTACAGTGGTAGAATCTGTAAAATAAGGATGTACACACGCTTCTTCAACTTAACAATTATAAATGTCCATGCCCCAACAGAAGAATATGATCAGGAAGATAAGGAGATGATCTACCAGCAAGTTAAATAAGAGTATGATTCATCACCACAAAGTGATATCAAAATGATCATTGGTGATATGAACGCCAAAATAGGCAGAGAAAAAGAATTTGCAGATACAGTAGGCAAACACAGTCTGCATAGTAAGACAAATGAAAGTGGAAGATTTTTGATAAACTTTGTTACCAGCAAAAACATGATAATCAACTCTACAACCTTCCCACTGACAAAAGATTTACATCAAACCTACTACATGTTAAAACCAGGTTAGATGCTGACTCAGTAACCAAGTACAACGCAAAAATAAACAAGAAGAAAGATTGGAAATTGGAAAACTCAAAACTCCGGAAATACGTGGAAGACTAATAGAAGAAATAGAGAATACCATGAAGGAACCACAAAGAATAGAAAACAACTCCATGGATGACGATTGGAACAACATCAAATCAACATTATATAACTCAGCCACAAAAGTACTCGGAACAACAAAGAGCACAAGAAAATAAAAAGGGTTTGATGATGAATGTAAACAGCAAGAAAAAGGGCCGACAAAATATGCAGGGAGAAGAAGCGGCGATATGAAAACAGAAAACTGCTTAACATAGAAAACAAACTTCAACAAAACAACATTAGAAAAGCGTACAAATACGTTAAACAACTAAGAAAAGGCTTTACACCTCACACGAAACTATGTCTAAACAAAGCAGGTAAAATAATCAGCGACATAGTAGAGATCAAAGACACATGGAAAATTTTCTTTCAAGAACTGTTAAGCAAAGATCAAACAAATAGCACCGAAGAAAGCATTCAAACGACACAAAGGGTGGATGACGTCGCGATTGAACCACCGTCCATGGAAGAACTACAAGATGCAAAATAATAAAAGCCTTGGAATAGACAATTTGCCGGCTGAACTTTTCAAAATAGGGCACGAAAAATTAACCGTCCAACTTTTCTCCCTACTAAAGAGAATATGGGAAGAAGAACGCATGCCCAAAGAATGGAACAGAGCTATTATCTGCCCTATATACAAAAAAGGGAACAAACTGGCATGCCAAAATTACCGTGGGATATCGCTATTATGTACCGCATACAAGATCTTCACACATATACTAAGTAGTAGGCTCCATACATACGCGGAGCAGATATTAGGAGAATACCAGGCAGGCTTTAGAAAAGGGAGGTCCACGATAGATCAGATTTTTGTGGTAAAACAGATCTTACGAAGTGACTGTGAATACGATGTAGACGGATTCAACATTTTTGTAGATTTCCGTCAAGCCTACAACTCCATCGACAGAACACAGCTATATAGAATTATATAGAATTGGAGGAGCTGGATATACCTCAAAAACCTATCCGACTGTTTAAGACAACAATGGAACATAGCGAGGCTTGTGTCAGAGTCCAAGATCATCTAACAGACACGTTCATTGTCACACAAGGTCTAAAGCAAGGAGATGGGCTGGCACCTACGCTTTTTAACATAGCCCTGGAATATGTAATACATCAGCTAAACATAAAAGACAAAAATCTCCTCTGTAACAAGTCAGTACAGTTAGCTGCATAAGCGGACGACATAAATATCATGAGCAGGTCCAAGGGCGAGGCCGAAACAGTGTACAGAGACCTGAAGTCAAATGCGAAAGCCGTGGGACTTCAAATCAACATAAACAAAAAGAAAACTATGCTGCAAACGAGAGGCCAAAACGAGAAATGGGAAATCACAGAAGATAATTTGGAGGAAGTAAATACTTTCGCGTACCTAGGAGTAGAACTCAGGAACAACAATAGCGAAGACGTAGAGATACAAAAACGCGTCACGGCAGCTAACAAAGCATACTACGCGATGTCAGACATATTTCGGTGAAAAGACATCAGCCGCAGCACAAAACTACGTATGTATAAAACAATAATAAGACCTGTTATAAGCTATGGATGTGAAACTTGGGTATGTACAAAGAAACGGACTAACATGATAGATATTTTTGAAAGGAAAATACTTAGAAAACTGGGTGTGGCGACTCCGTATACAACGTGTACAACAATGAGTTGTATGAATATCTAGAAGGTCCAAAACTCTCAACCTTCACAAAACTAATGAGGTTACATTGGGCAGGCCATGTAACCAGAATGGATGATGGGAGACTGCCAAAGAAAACGATTAGCTGCCCTAGGCAAGGCATCCGAAGAAGAGGTGGGAAGACGACATTATTGAAGATGCCAAGAAGATTTTAAGGAGCAGATGCTGGAAAAGAGACGCAGGGGACAGAAAAGGCTGGAGGCAGAAAATAAGGGAGGCCAAGGACCGGTCTCTGGTCTGTAGAGCCAATAAAGGAAAGGAAGGAAAATACTTCGAGCTAAAGAATGCGCTAGGTTTGATTAAGGAGAAAAAAGGGACTGTGACAATATTTGAATGGATTAAAACTAGGGAGAGCAAAAGCAGTGGCAGCAACGAGGATAGAGCCACCTTAGTAATAAGAGGTAGCCAATATTTTTAACGTTAAATGAACTTCACCTTGCCATATCACAGCTTGCATGTGCTTGGTTCACCAGTACAACTGAATAATTCATATCTATTCAAGACTGTGCTTTAGTACGTTACTGATTCTTTATAAATTGTTTTATCTTAATTTTCCGTCAACATAATAACATAGTAATACAATAATGCGGTACTATTAGGCAACACGAATTCATCCTACTTTTTCTTGTTTTAATTTGTTGAGTTTATGTATTTACAGTATTCTTTATTTAACGCAACCTTGTCATATCTCATGTGGGGAACATGTATCACGTACTGCAATGGCTTCCAATTTAGCATACTCATTTTTTTGCCACGCTGCATCAAAACGATAATCTAAGTCAAATCCGGGAGTATCGACAAGATGTGGTTTCATTTTGAAGTTTTCCTGTAGTTCCGGCAACCCAATTTGATCGCGAAAATCCATACCCACGATGGACTTGAACAATTTCTCGGGTGTATCAACTTGTTCGACGGACCGCTTCCGGAAAAACTGAAAAATATACACTTAAAACAAATTCAAATTTAGAAATTCATAAGTACATTGCAAACATTAACGCAGTCCCTAAAAAGGAAATGAAAAGCATTTTCGTGTGAAGGCTCCACAGCTTGACTGACGTCTATGATAAAGCATTGCTTCTTATACCATAAAATGTTGTACTCAGATAAATCGGCATGTATCAAATTAGCTTTATGATAGAGATTGTTCATTGCTTCTATAACTTGCTTATGCGCGGCAATAAGATCCTCTTCGCTCAATTTAGCGTCCTTCAATTTCGGTGCCGGCTTGTGATTTATTCCAATAAAAGACATCACCAAGACATGTTTCTTTAATGTGATCACATTTGGTACAGGAATATTAGCTTTTTTTAAACGCCCAAGGTTCCTCATTTCCTTTTCTGCCCAAAGATGAACTACTTTCTTGGTTGTCTGTTTTCCTATGCGGTCCTTAAACCGATGGTCATCTTTAATATATTTGTCTCGCTGTTTAAACTCTGAGACGGTTGTCTTGAACACTTTCAGTACACATTCTGCAGGAAGCTCCATATTAATAATGCTAGAATAGTTTCTATTACAATCTGCATGAAGAATAACAGCTTCTTTACCAATGCTGATTAAACCATTAACTTTTTCTAACAGTTGATTGTTTATCATTTTAAATATAAGAAGACGCGTAGATTCGTCTATGCCAAACTCAACTGTTGCATGTTCTTCTTTTCTGTCAATATGATGTCTACGAACAGATGCATGCTTTGAGTGACTACGGAGGCTATTAAAAACTTTGTTAGACAATTGTAAGTCAAACTTGGCACCATCCCCAGTGTCACAATCAGGGGGGAAGGACATCATTCTACAAGCATTTCTTCTTCCATTAAGTGTAGTGTCATGCTTAGTTACTGCATTACCATCTTTGACTTGGTAGCCACAGGCTGTCAATTCCTTATAATCCCTTTCAACACGATCAAAACTGTCCCAATCTTTTTTCAAATTTTCAGGTTCTTCTTCCTCCTCTACATCACTTTCAAAATCTAAAAGTTAAGCTAACCATGAACATTAATTAAAAGAGAAAAAACGTACATTACCAGGATTTAATGGGGCTCTTCTATAGTTTGAAAAGCTGACTGAAACTTTACAGCTGCCATTGAGTTTATCTTCACAATGTTTGAGCATTTGATCATACTCCTTATCATATTGTTGTTGCAACATCATAGCAATTTCTTGATCATTTAAAATGTTTCTGCCACAAGGAATTAAACAATCTAGAATAGCTGCTTCATCTATTATTACTAACTTCTCATTCTCCTGGTTCAATGATGGGTTGATGTGCGCACTTGGTCTTGTGAAGCATGCAAACTCCTTTTCTTGTAAGTGTCTTGCTACTTCTTCAGACATTATATCAGTGAGATTATTTGTTTCTACTTTCGGAATTTTACCCCAAGGTGAAGCCATTCCGATGATTGCAATCAATGCTCGCGACAAAACTGAACGCAAAATTGGGAAGAATAAAATAGAACCTAGTTAAAAGGCGAGACGTGGGCTAATAGCCAGGAAGCATTTAAAACGGGAGAATTGTGTAAGATGGCGATACTGGTAATTTAATGTATTTTTCCGCCATAATCAAATCAACCTGACAAATATCAACATTCTTCTACAATTTGTTATCACATAACGTTATAAATTGTGGATTTTGATTGTTTATATTTATGCGTGTACAAAATAATAAATGAACTTTAAATATTTGAATCCAATACAGTATGTGCATGAAAAAATTCCAAAACAATAGCTACAATATTTACTTTTCTCTTCCAAACAATTTTTTTTGCTTAATATGTAATTTAATACATTAATATTATTATTATTTATTAATGTAACCAGTATAATATATAATGAATAAATAAAAGTGAATAAACATTTGATAGCAACATTTAACAAAACTGATAAAATCATAAAATCACTTATATGGCGCAGCCAATTATTAAGCATTGAGCAATTATATTATGTACTATTAATGCGACGTATATAACCCATAGAAATTATAATATTGTGCAATATTAATCAACATGGCCATGTTACACATCGCCTTTTTTACAAAAATGTATGCATCGAAATATATCCAACATATCCTAAGAGGCTGTTAGAAGATTATTCAGAGTTTCGTTATTGTATGTAATAAAGATACCTGCCACTCTAAACTTTATATTTCCTCAAAATCAAAATACACCCCGTTTAAATTATCTCAATGCATGCAATTAACTAAATTGTTAAATGTAATAATATGATGATTCTGCAATAATGTTACTTGCATTTATACTAAATTTCTTTTCTCTCTCTTTCCAATTATAATTGGGATTATCGCAATTGTGAAGCAACCATTCATATTGAAACTAAAATTACGATAACTGAGTAAAGAGGAATAAAGGGTTTAGGAAGAAAACTCATGGATATACTATAAATTCATCCTGATCGACTTGATCGACTGTTGATAAAACTTCACTATACACTTAATTAATATTGGTTTGAAGAAGACAATATGCCGAAAACGTTGTAGAAATCAATATTAAGTAAGTGTATAGCATAGTGAAGTTTTTAATAATTTTAATTAATTAATATTATATTGAATGCACCCTCCACCAGGATTTGATCTCGTGCCCAGTCAGACGGCTTACCGACTGTGCTACGGAGCGGGGCTTGATCCTAATTGATATTCAATTTAATAAAGTTTCTGCCGATAAATAAATCAAACTGTGCTAGTCAGGTTTTGTTATTGCTAAGATTATAAATTATAAGCTGTTGACGGCTGACATTCGTTGATCTTCGAGTTAATATCCGAAACAAAAGATGACGCAGCATGTAGTGTGCAATTTCATTTCTAAATTATTTGGTGGGTAGTAAGACCTAGCTGCCTAGTTGTTTGCGTCCATTAAAACCAAACTTGACGTTAATGTATTTCTATCTCATTATCATTTGCATCAAACGTTAGTTAGTTAGACGTTAGTTACCATAGAAAGCATGCCATCGGTCTAATTTAACATTTGTAACAGACGAGTAAGATTTCAGTAAATTTCACGCAAACAATTATTTCCTCAACATTAATCAAATCTGTTTATGTTCTCCGCACATGCAATTAATTCGCAATAGAATTTCACAGCAATTTGACCGCCAAATATAATATTTTTGAAATTTCACGGTGTTTAATTTTATCGAATAATTATTATCAATGATATTACGAATGATATTATTACAATGATATTCTACGCCTCGTAGAATAAAGTTTTATTATGTTGCTAAAACTTTACTATAACATTTACTTAATATTGGTTTGTATAACGTTTTCGGCATGTTGCCTTCTTCAGTATCTCAATAGTTAACTAATTTAGAAACTATATAAATGGTACATTCAATTACAAATGGATTTACACCTATAATTAACAGTTTTTAATTGATGTATTCGTTATTTAATAATTTACAAGTAAGTTCTATAATTCTAAATAATTGGCATAATTATTCTAATTTCGTCGCTTTTTGGTGTCAGTTAACTTTATATTTTATTTTTTCTACACTTTTTCTTGATTTTCTGCGTCATAGCCTAGGCATAAAACCTATAAACATTCTATCTACATTCTCTTTCTTTGCCTATGCTAATATGAGTTGATGTATACTTTTTCTAGTGTGATATATGAAAAATTCAATTAAACATCAAATTATCAGCAATTGAAGATATTTGCATAGGCAAAGAAAGAGAATGTAGATAGAATGTTTATAGGTTATGTCTAGGCTAAAATACTGTATTGAACTAATTAATTTAGCTCATAATTACGAATTTAGATATTATTGTGCTTTAATTATTTCGATCTACTTGAGAGGCATAATTTTGTTAACTAAAATTAATTTGACGCACTCAATTTAAATAACTGAGATCAGTACGAAATAATTATTTGTAGTTTACAATTAATTTACATTAGAATAGCAGAAGTAGTGTTTTAATTAATGTGTACTATACTTAGTTTTTATTTGCTAAACTTTTTAAAGCAATACGTAAAATTATTTGTTGAAGAGGATTCTCGTGTAATGCCAATTATGGATAATATCTTTTAACAGTTAGATATTTGTAGCACGAGTAGTCACTATTATACAGTTTTATTGATTATATCATTGATGTTTATAGTTTTCTATTTTACTATATTTAATAATAACTTTGAGCAGTTCAATTAAAAATCACGAATTAACACATTTAATAATCACGTTACGTAAACCTGAAATAAAATCTAACTGGTGCCAATTATGAAGGATTATAACTTGTGATTTGCTAATTGATGCAAACATAACAATGTATACATCTCAGAGAATAAATCACGAGACGAGATTGAAGTGTTTACACTATGCCTTCAGGCCGTTTCGTAAGTATTGATTCGTTTTGCGTGCGAGACCAACGTGGTGTCACTGGTAGTTTGCCATAATTTGTTTCGCGCAAAAAATTATTTATTATATGTAAGAAAATGATTTACTTCTAATGATATATTCATATTTCAATTAATTTAATCATATTTAGGAAACCATGGCTGATAAATGCAGTGTGGAATAGTAGTAAATGTTTCAGAGAATTGCTGAGTGTGGTTTATATATTGTCTTCTTTAGAATAGTATTGTAAACAAAACAATATAGTAAAATATACAGCAGACCGTTGTTCGATGGCCTGGTTAGTAGTAAATTATTATTATACAGAATTATAAAAATCTTATAATAAGTTATTCAACTACTTGTTATAATATTACCCAATGACTTAATCAATCACAAATGTCAAGTCTACAAACAATTAAACATTAGCGTGAATTAGTTCATAATTCCTCTCCCAAGAAAACAACAAATCTATATGATACATTTAAAAAGGATGCCACGTATTTTAGAGTTAAGCTTTAGAGTTAAGATAATAACAAGATGCAACACTGAATTAAAGATATGCTGATGTGGGATATATTGTAAAGTAAGTTTAACACAGATATAACTTATCGATTTTTCACTAATATAGATGATTTTTTAATTGGTGCAATCGGAAAGATAGCAACAAATCCATGATGGAGAATAAAGAAAAAATATTTTGTTAAGGATGTTGATAAATTAAGGTTGGGCTAATTGAAATCAACAAGGAAGAGAAAAGAAGAGAAGAATTAAGTTAATTAATTTTGGTTGTATACAAATCCTGAAATCTTGATTCGGATATCAAATTTTGTAAATTTTTATCCGACCAATCTTGTACTATATTAAATTTTATAAAATTAATTCTTAAATTATTTGTTCATATAAATTTATTAAATTGTTATTATAGTGATAAAATTATTTTTGTGCCTGATTGGAAATTAATTCTAGTTGAAAATTGTCTGTTATTTGCATAATATCCATATCCAATATCCATTCTTCTTAACAATCTTTAAACTGTTGACAAAAAGTTTTATTCAGTACATTTAGTGAGTCAATAAAAATATTTGAAGAACACTGTTCGTCGCTATTGATTTAAAACGTTTGCAATATAGAAAATTGACAATTATTTTCTTAAATTAAACTGAAAACTTTAAATTTTTGCTTATTGATAACTCATTTATAAGATAAGCTAACTTAAGTACTTAGCATGTGATAATTCTAGTAATTCATGGTTAAAAATACTTTATTTCGTTTTTATATAGGTGAGCCATATTACTTTTAAAAAATTGTGTCTTCGTAGTATCGTTGAAGGCGACAAAAAATATTTTTATGTGGTTGAGTTAATTGTTTCATTTGGTAGTAGAAGTATCAAGCTTAAGCGTACGTGCAAATGACACAATCACATATTAGAAAAATATTTCGTAGCCATCTAGACATATTTTATATTACATTTTAGTTGACTAATTGCATAATTTCAAAGGATATAAATTTAGGGTGGCTCACTTTTGTGTACGTGAAATGATTTTTAGTTTAAAAAAAAATTAACTTTTAGGTGAATCAAGCATCAAATCAAATTAGGATTTACAGTTTGATGGTGATTATACAGGTAAAATTTGTGAATATAAGTAAAAATATTCTCCATCAGCTGCAGATACGCAAGCAAAAACAATGGGAAAAAAAGAGATTTCTGGAGAGTCTGATTCCAAATCAAAAGGTAAAACTAACAATATTATGGCACTTTATGTTGAAATGCACAATTTTCAACGAGTTATATCTCAAAAATTACGAGAATCCTCAGTCTGTACCATTACAAAATTGCGAGTTTGTCGTAACAATTTTTGGGGCACTTGAGCATAGCTTATCAAAGTGGCCATAAGACCATGTGGAAGCTTAATAAACTCATTTTTGTCCATCGTCCTAGAAGGAGAAAGAGATTAGTTACAGTACACAGCATTGAATATAGATCAATTTACCAACCGATATTGATTTACTCAATTTTTCTAAAATTCACGCATCTACTTGTTCCCGAGTACGATTAAAACAAAACTACGATTCCGATTCGGCTAAAATTTTAACAGTAACTGTCATCGTAGCTAACTGTGGTACCGTAGGAAATTTTACAGCCTCCTCGTAATTTTGTAATTAAACAAAATATATATATATATATATATATAAATTGCACCCATTTACAAACTAAACATGAACGAAACAATATCAGAGTATTGTTGAGTGTGGTTACGAAGTGTTTAAGATTCATTATGTTGATAAAATTTCACTATAATAATAAATAATAATAATAATAATATATAATAAATAACTCGTTTAAAACCAAGATTTTATTGAAATACGCTAAAAAGAATAAATTAAACTTTTCTTTTTAAACTTTTACTATCAATTTATTACGTCATTACACAATGATACAAAAAGTTATCGCAAGATTGAAGTTCTCGTAATGTCTTGAAAATTTTAAAAATTAAAGTTAATCTGATTAAATTATGTAATTACCAGCTTCTCTGCGTAAGTAAATCTACTAACTTTAACATAATTTAAATTGATTAATAAATTTAGTATAAAATTCGTTTCTTAAATTTTTTGCGCATTTAAATAAAGACCTCTTTTTTAAAGGGTTTTTTTATTTACAGTAAGCAATAGTAATTGTAGGATTATTTAGCCCCGCTTCGTAGCACAGTCGGTAAGCCGTCTGACTGTAGCAGTGACAACGAGTTGCATATTCGAGGAAAACGGGTTCAAATCCTGCTGGGGTACATTCAATATAATATACATATACTTTCACAGAATTCAGTCTCAAGAACTGTATGGTATTTAATGCAAGAGAAAAGAATGGAGGTAAAGTACGGTGTCGGTATCCCGGCATAGTTGCAGTACACTCCAAAATAAACAAAATAATAAGTTGCAGTATTTGATTTGTTTATCGTCTTTGACTATATGCAATTCAAATTTAAAACAGAAAATTGACTGATATATTCTGAAAATCCTTCGATTTATACCCTACTTCAATCTGAACAAATCACTGCGACTTTTGAGCACAAACAAGCTTCAATTTAAAATCAAACGGGGTGTGAATGTAAAAACATATTCGCCGAAATCACAGGAGAATACAATAATAAATATTTAAAGTTGCTATAAAATCTCTAAAATGCCATTTTTTTTTTACTTTGCTTGTTTGCTACCATATTGTTAATTAATATTTTACTCACTTAACGACGGTTATTTGAAGTGAAAATGTGGGTGGAATTAACTGTTATTACGGGTATTAAATAGATGAAGCCGCAAAAATAAAGCGTAGTAACCCGCCCACAAGGCTCTTACGTACTAAAAATACTGTTAGTGTACAAGTCACAAGCAATAATTTTCTTTGTTTATAGCACAATATAAACCAGTAAGATTTAATTTTAACTTGGCGCCGAGTTCACCGGTGTCTTTTAATTGTGAGCGTTAACGTCAATTTTAATGCTCATATTCTAGGCAGTTTTAATGTGTACTCTAAACTTAGGAAAAGATAAAAAACAAGTTTTTGTTATTTGTGCTTGATAATTAATAAAATCATATTTTTTATATAAAATATTTTAAATAAAAATTATATTTTATTAATGAAGACAATTAAAATTTAGCTCTAAAAAAATTATTAGAAGTAAAAAAAGATAGCTTCGAGGAAAATTCTTTTAGCAGATATAAATTTGGCATATCTTTTGCTGAAATTTGTAGTTACACAGTGTTATAGAACAGGTAATATTAAATCTACTCATTATGCCCACCGCGCGAATAAAACCGGTCAACTGCTGGCGACATCATGTTGGTACTTTGGGAACAACTTTTGTATTTATTTACGTATGGATTTTTTAAAAATGTTATATAAGTAAAAAAGCAAGGTTGAGAACTCATAAGAACTAGCGATGAGTTCGGAAATTTCGGAAAAATACAAATTACATGTACCAATAAACAGGCTTCTTCTCAAGTATCTATGACAATGCTACAGACCCATTATTGACCCCTAAATATTTATAGAATACTAAAGTACAAATGTTTTAACTTTTTATTTTTTTGCTTGCTTATTTCTTCGTTCTTGCAATATCTTCAACTTTTTACCTCATTTCTTTTAGTGATTATTTTCAGAAAATACAAAGATACAAAGTTTTTATTTTTTATAAATAAGTAATACTCAAACTTTTAGTTTGTGTAAACTGACTTATTTGCAGCCTAATTTTATTTGTTTAGCACTGAAAAATTTCTTTTAGTGAGTGTCTAGAGACTGTATTGTAAAAATTTCAAGTCTACATCATCTTTGGTTTGGACTGAGCATTGATTGCGCCTCAAACACGTTACAATTTTATATATATTGATAACAATAAAATGTATATTTATTTTGCCATTTTAAATTTAATGTAGGCTGGGATATATTGATGCAATTGTCGTAAATGTTGGTATCAGTCTTTGTTATCCATTATTCTCTTTTATTTGCTTATTTTTCTTGCGTTAAGTATGATATTAATTTAAGTTGAACCAATTTTCTACAATTTACTGCGTCGAGTTATCTTTTTCATTTCTTATTTTCAAAAAATGGTATAAACGATAATATAATCACATATGTTAGATGTGGCTTAGCAAGGTGGGCAACTAGTGTCACGTTGTCACTATGGATGTGATGAGATGACTATGGGTGTGTTGTTGTACCTACGCCCGCATTATTAGTTGCCTACCTTATTATGATTTTATCCAACATATATACGAGTATACATATTTGTTAGATTCTGTTAAATGGTTGCTACAAAAGAGTTCCAATAGCTCGTACAAATCACCCTGCCGCCCCCGCGCTTTAGTTTAAGTACTCTACACGGCTGGTGCTATTATAGGTTAGCACACGTTATTATTCTAATGAACATCCGTAGTCATAACTACACATCCATGGTAACACTTCCATAGTCAATCTCATCACATTCATAGTGGTAGGAGTTCTCTTTATTCATAACAACGCGATACAGCGTTACCGCTGCTACGCTATAAAGCCGCCTATGCCGCTAGTTGCCCACCTTGCTAAACTACATTTAACTTATATACTCTTTTCTATTCTTTCATGTATAAGAATTCCAGTTCTTTATAAAAAAAAAAAACTTTTTATTTTATTCCGTCTAGCGGGTTACTCCTATCTACCCTAATATTTTTCTTACTATGTTATTTCGTCATTTTTATGGCTTTTTTTTATCTCTTTTTGCATGTATTCTTGCTTTCCACTTCTTTCTCGTTGCCGAGATATTTTTAATCTTTTGCCTGTGTCTTCATCATGCTAATTGTTGTCCGTCTATGCACTTTTCTATACTCTTTATTACTAGTTCTTCGTTTATTGTCTGACTTCTTACTTTGTCTATTATGTTTACTTCTCTCACTCTTCTTAAATATTTCATTTCTGTAGCATTAACTGTGCTATATATTAATACTGGTGTCTATATATTGTCTTATATATTAAATTATAACAGTGTGAAATCTATAAATTAATCTGCAATTCTAAACTTAAACTTTGTTCTATTCTTATCCAAACTCAGTTATAACATTAATCAATTTTATTTCTTCAGTGGCCTGCTTTTAATTGATTTTTAATTATATTCCCTAGGCCTAAGGCGTTTTTCAAACTTCGCCAAGATTATATTTTAATTAATAGCCAATCACGCGATTAGATTTAAATTATAGCATCTTAATTATACACGGCATTATAAACATTTTATTGACTGCACACTTCACATTTTCTGCATGCACGTAGTAGCACAATGTTTTTAGCTTTTATTTAATCAACTTTTGAAACTTTTGTGTAGCCTATTTCAGCGCTGTAATTTTATTATTAGTTAAATATTCACCAAAATGTGTTTAACAAAATAAAATAAAAAGTCAGTTGTTGAAACAGATTAACGGGAATTGAATTGCATTGCCAAAGACTTACATAGAATTTAGTTGATGAAAACTAAAATTCATTTGGTGTAGCTAAATTTGAGATACAATAAATAAAAAGAATATAGTATAATTTTTCATATTTTATTTTATAAATTATTGTAAATTAATTTTAATGTAATTTTTTTTAGAATTTTAAATAATCATAACAATACAACACTGTTTTACATTACAAAACGTTTATTTTCAAGTGGGTTTTAATAATTCACACATAGTTTATCTATAATTTATTATTGAACAAATTATGCGGATAAAACCATACCTGAATTGGGTTGGTACAGTTGTGTGCGTTGCCATTTCTAATTTTAATCATTATCAAGTTCAGAAAAACAATTAATTTTAGAGTTAGATAGAATTCCTGTTTTTCAAAAGACCCAATTGGTAGAAAAATCTATTTTAAATAAATCTATTTAAAAAATAAATTTTTATTTGTCAATCTCGTTCTTTAGTTTGTTTTATGAAATTCATTCTAGAAAACGTTCTATAAAGTTATTAAACATTTTAGTTGACATATTAGCAACGCATCAATGTACTGTATGTGTAAACGATTTATAATTAGTCCAAATTTGATATTTTTTTCGGATAAATTTTATTAGCAACAATGTTTAATAAATTTAATGAACTGAAATCAATTAATTTTAAAATATGTAAGAATGTTTTTAATTTCTTTAAATACGTATATGGATAGTTTGTAAATTAAGCATAGTGTTTTGATGTAATTATTAATGAAAAAAAATCAAATATCTACTTTACTAATAGTAATTATTTTATCAATAATTATAAATTATATGCATTTCTCATCATCTATGGTTGCGGTTGATGTCAATACGGAACACACTGCTACACGCAGGTGGCACAGGGGCACCTGTGTTAGCCTTTGGTGTTAGTTATTTACGTGTAAGCAATAACTAACACCAAAGGCTTAACACAGGGTGCTCTTTGCGTGGGCGATAATTTTCTAGAATTTTAGGTACTTAATACAATATTACATTTAATAATAAATTTGAACCGTCCTGAACTGATTGATCACATATTGTAGCCACACGTACTGCACAAGTCAAGTGAAGTTTAATGAAGCAGAAATGAAAAGATAAACTAAACATGGCACAAAATTATTTTTTAGGCATTTTTTATTGCACATTTGTACCCCAAGATGCAGCGCAAGAAATGAATCAGCAAAACTATTGAACAAACGAAGGATACAATATTTTGTAATCTAACCCGCACATTTTTGTCACTAGTCACAGCACGCTCACGCTATAAGTTTGTTATTTAATATATATATATATATATTGGTGCTTTGAGGAGCCGCAGATCGCCAACTCCTAGCTTAAATGGTTTAGATAAAAAATGCTAGAAAAGTTTAGAAAGAGTTAAAAAAATATATTTATTTATTCATTCAAAATTATGTTATCCACTTTATAATTTTCCTCTAATACAATGCACATGTACCAACTTTTTTTCCGGTTGTCAAAATATTTCTGAAATGTACTTTTAGATATTGCTTTAAGCTCTTTCATCGATGTAAGCTTAATCTTAGGTTAGGCAAAATTAGAAAAAAAATTAGGTGGTTAAGCCTGGTAAATACGGTGGTATAATAATATTGTTTTTGGCCAAAAAACTATTTACTAGTAACGTTTGTTAACGTTACGTTAACGAATTTTGCTAACACACGATTGGCATGATCCAAACAATATATTAAGATGATCAGCTATTTCTCTAATCGTGATTCAACAATTTTTCAGCACAATTTCTTTCACTTTCTGAACATTTTCGTCGGTTTTTGAAGCATCCAGCTGAAACATCCAGAACGAGGTTTATGGTTAACACATTGTCGGAATTTATATCATTAATAAACACTGTTTTTTTAAAGTTGATTCACCGTATAATACTGTCAACATTTCAAGAGTTTATGAATACTTGATACTATTTTTTATACAAGAATTAATACAAACTTACTACTTCATTATTTTCAATATAAAAAAATCACCTAGCACGCAAACACGAGTCCAACAATTCCTGTTACATAAAAATAACACTTGCTATAAATGAAAACTGTGAACATATCATATCGTGACGAGGATACCAAACAACAACAAAACATTTTTGAAATTAGAGTGTGCAGAGCGCGTAGAATTCAAAAAATCACCTTCCTTTTTAATTTCACCTGATATATAACCTTTGGTCATTTAATCTATGTTGTCAAAATAAATGCACCTATGTTGCTACGTTTTGCTACAATTATAATCTTTGTTAAATAATTAATTTTAACAAGAATTGGTAACATTATTTTAAATAAAATTAATGTGATACAATGTGTGCATTGCGGCGTAGACAACTTTTTAAGCGAATGAGTGAATGAAGCAGTACATAAAAAAAGATTTACCGTATTTAGCACAAGTCACAATTAGCACATAAGCCTCTCTGCGTTTTCTTAAATTATTATCTTAACTAATAAATATAATATATATATTATTGTAATTATTAAATGAACGATTATGTTTATTGATTTACATTTTGTTATAAATGTAAAATTCTTCTTATATTATAGGCATTTTATAAAATTAATTTTTTTTTAGTTTTTTGATTAACTTGGAATAGAGACTAAATGGAAACTAATGGAATATTTCCACCAGAAAACTCTATCAGTATTTTTGCTTTCTTTGAAGCTTTTGTAAGTCATTTGTAAAATGTTGCACTGAAAGATATAAACTATACAAATGAATAGCAAATCTACCACCCTAAAGGAGTAATTATTAAGCAGTAAGAAAACATTAATGCAAGAATAAAGAGTTTGTGTTTACTCTTCAAAGTCGTCGGTAGTCAACGCAGAGACATTGATTTATAAAGAGACAATGGAGCCAAGCTGAGTCTCCTGGCACGACGGATGAATACTTCTTTTTAGCCTATTATTCACAAAAGATAAATGATAAAAACCAAAAGTGTTCTCTTTTTTGCAAGGTCGGTCGATTTATATGAGCGTCCCGATGAAAACCGCCTGGGTATTTTCGCAGCGTATTCATTTCGCTACTCTGCAATGAGTCTCTCAAGAAGAAATTTTGTAATGCCAATAGACCTGCAAAATTGTATACAAGAATCATTAGTATTAAGTTTAGTAAAAAGAAATCAATTACATTTTAAAATATTCATTCAACATTTAATAGGTTCCGAATAAAGTTTATAAACAAATTATGATTATGTACTGTAAAATAAATTAGAATTTATGATGTCAAAAATGAAGATAGACAACAATACACTAATTTCAACGTCGGATAAACATTTTAACAATAGTTTCAATATTAATAGATTCTACTTACAATTGAAATTAACCTATTTTTCTTTCAATAGTAAATCTTTACCTTTTTGTTATAATTGAACATATTTTATACGAATACCATATAGGTTATTCTAGCAATATATCAAAGTGAGGATTTGATGCAATCAGTTATATAGTCTCTAACAGGTAAAAAATAACATTAAAAAATGCTGTGTAACAGGGTATTATTTATCGTCTTTAGTTTGCAATCTACACATAAATTTGTCAGGAAGATAACATTTGTTGCTCAAATTTATTGGAATAGTTTTTTCTGAGTATCAACTAGTACCAACCTATTTATTCAAAAATAGATAGCAAAGTAAAATATTGCACCAAATTTAATTTTGAATCATAGTATCTACTTCTCTATGTTTGTAGGTCTGCAAACAACTTAACACGTTAAACTTTTATTAAAACAAATTGCTACATCTTTAAAGTTTTGCCAAGTTCGTTATAATCTCGACACCAATTGAACCGGTCGCAACTAATTTCAAAGATTTGTTGAAACTGAGTTTAATACAAACTTATCTGATTAATCCGTTATAGCAATCAAGTTTGAGTTGAAACTATCACATTTCCGACAAAATGTTTAATCAAAAAAAAAAGAAGACCCCAAAAACACATTCTTTTTACTTAAATTTATGGTATTTATACTAGGGTGTCATTATTACTATAAAAACGGCTGCCGCAACAAAGAACTAGGAAGTAAGTAGTATAATGTGGTTGAGAAAAGATCTGGGTTAAGGGTAAACGATCGTTTCAAGCTCCGGTTATGATTCACAAAATGCGCATCGGTCCTATCTCGACCTAGCATCGTATATATCACTTTTGGAATGGCTGCGTTGGAAATATTACTATCTATTCAGGTGTAAGAAAAAGCTATTGGAAAGTAGTGAGGCAGGAATACTTAGAATTGATTAGATACACGTTAACTTGAGCATGAAATTAAAAATAGTCGTAACCTCAAAATCTACTGCACAGCTTAGTTTAATTTTTAATTTGCCCTTTATATCTAAAGCATTAATAGTAAATAGTTTCTAAGCATATCGTTAATATTTGTTTTTAATATAACATTTATATTTGACAATAAACATTTGTTCTTCTTTGTGGTTGTTATTCATATCTATTCTCCATACATCTCTATCTTGTCATGTCATAATCTTCTGGCACAGTTCTTTCAATTCTTTTTTTTTTTTAAGATTTATTTATTTTGTATTATTTGTGCGTTAATATGGATTTATAATTTAGGTAAATCTAAAATGTATCAAATTGTTGTATTAAAAATAAGGCAATAAAAATAATTTTATATTTTTAATATATTTTAATATAAACCAAAAATCTTTTGTGTCAAATATTATCATCATTTCTTATCCAGTAATATATTTATATTTATTTTTAATTTCCAATTAAATCAAAGAATAAAATAATTTTAGGAATTTATTGCAAAGCTAACATAAGTGCATGTTTCTAATAAAATTTATTTTTATCAATGAAGTAATAGTAATATGATTGAAAATCAATAACGACGCTATTTAAAACTTTCAATTTTTGACACAATTACTACTTTATGGTTTATACTTGTTATGGTAACAACCTATTGGTTATAAATTGCGTGCTAAATGAAACATTTCAGCGGACAATTTATGCACAAATTTTCAAAGCCCAATATGTGGAGTGTTCCTTCCAGTACATTTAATTATTTTGCAACCAATCAAGCTGAACTAAATTGATTTTTTTTGCTAATATATAAATTTGATTTGTTTTTGTTTATTTGTATTTAGCTGTGTTGTAAACTCATTTATTAGTATTTTAGAATGTTTTAAGCTTTGTCTATTACAACAAGTATTGTGGACATATTGATAAAAGTTGCAGATACTTGCTATGTAATCAAATATTCTTTTCTAATAATTATATTTTATTATGTTGATAAAACTTTACTACGACACTTACTAAAATTCACTTGATAGAACGTTTTCGGCATTAATTAAGTTATATGTTTCTATGTTTCTATACATAAACATTGTAAAATTATTTTTAATTTAACTATAACTATAATTTATATATTAATTTCAGTGTGAACTAATCTATATTTACTTTAAAAATAAAAATTCTTAAAAATCTTTATTTATTGGTGTAATTTAATGCTTCTTTATATCAGCCTGACGATTTTGCTATTAAATATTGATTAATATTCAACACTTGACTAACTAGAAAAACGCTTTTTTATTTTATGAGTTTATATAAAATGAAAAAGTTTGTTTACGCTTACGTATACAAATTTTTACTGCTATTATGCTATTTTATGAGATCATAAATTCAGATTTTTATTCATTGTATAAAAAACTGTCCTAACAAAATTAACAACAATAATAATTCTATTCTAAATTTAATTAATTTTCGCCATAATTTAATATTATCATACAGTATTGTTATTATTCTTTGTGTAATTTTTCTTTATACTGGCTAGTTGACTGGTTAGTTTCCATAACACGTCCACACTTTTCATCCCTCTTTTTGCTTCTCTTACCACGTGACGTGCTTATTATTTATTTATAACTGCAAAATGAAGGGTATACGAGTGTGCAGTACTTTTTCAACTTTTTGCAATGCCAAGCCGACTGTATTAAATGTTGTATGAATACTGTACGTATCTAGTATGCAAAAGAAAACATAGAAAAATAAAATTTTAGCAATTAATATATATTAAATAAGGTAGATAACGTTTTCTATTTTTATAGAATTTTATAAATAATTTCTTAAATTATTAAATTAAGTTTGGGTGCAAAAGCTTTCCGAAATTAGAATAAATTTCAATGTTTTTTTAAAATTTAAATACGTTTGTGTCAGTAAATTATTTTTTAAGTTTTTTCTACTTTAATGTATCGTTTAATATGCATATCTAATTTTTATTGAATTTTTGTCAATAAGTTCTAATAAATAAAGTGAAATAATAAATTTGTTTTTTAAATTCGTTTTGCGCAATAATTTTCGAACGTATAACATTTACAGTTTAATGAATAAATTAGATCTTACAAGATAATATTACTGCTACAATTTTAGAGTTACTTCCAATAAATGCCTAATAACAATAATGAAAAAAAAACTGAATGGTAAATTATTTGCATAAAATAAAATTATTAGTTGACATTTAACAAATAAAGCACTTTCCAACTATTTTTTATAACTATCTTGAAATACTACTTGATATCTTTTATAACAAAAATAGAAAACGTTTTATTTCTCCCAAAAACATATCTCATTCAATTCTTTTCACGTTGAAAAGATCATCCTATGCGGTCACATGAAACCTACAAGAAATAAAATTATATTGTTGAAGCTTGAAAACGGCCAATAAGAGGTATAGAATAATATTAAGTGCTTGTCAGACTTCAGATATAGAGGATGTAAGCAGTTTTAAATTGCATTGACGTGTATCTCGCGTTGGGTTAGGGTTGAAATGACGTAACGGACTTTAACCCACTTCAACTTTGATGCCGTGCTCGCATCTCCTCCTGCAAAATTCAGGGAAGTGGGCTACCAGAACCTTCATTATTCATGCTTTATTCTTTACCAATTCACCACTTTACCACTACATTACATTAAGGCATCTCACAACTTGTGCTGCTAAATTAATTTTTACTTGATATAAATTATTTTCTAGAATATTGAATAAATTGAATTTTTAGACTAGTAAATTAATCATTTAATAAAAGAATATATTAATTTTTAGAAGTTACAAATGTTTGAAATAAATTTGTTTGTCTTAAATATGTAAATTTATGATTTGAGTTTTGATTATTCAACACAAATTGTGGTTTTATAGATATTCTCTGCCTCATTTTTTCTTGTTTTTAACCGTACATTTACAAACGAAAGATAAAAATTGAATTATTATATGCCGTTTATAATTTTTGAATTTTTTTCATTTTAGAGAGCGTTCCAGACAGATGTAATTTATCTGTTTTTTTTCTTTGTGCCATATTCCCTCTTAAATAAACTTTTCTCAACTGCCACTTGCATCGTCTTCATAATTGTATTTATAACTGATATAGATCTTTATTTTAATTTGACATTAAAAAATTGACGTAATGCGCTGTAAGATAACTTTTTTTTTTCATCAAAAATTCTTTGTTAGACTAAAACTTGACTTGAATGTCAATTGCTTGTCTTTTTGTCTCAATGGACCCAAGTTTGAAAAGTTCACCAGGTGCTCGCTTAAATTTACTCCTGGCTTTTCGTGACTTCATTTGGTATGCATCGCTGACTACTGACTGAAAAAAAATTTCGATAAAGCATAAAAATGCTGTCACTCTGAAAACTCCGACCAAATAGTAAAAGGTATGAACAATAAAAGTAAATACTTAAACTTTTCATTTAACCTGAGTAATACGCATTTAATTAAATAGAGAAAAATTCACAATTCTAAATTTATTCGCACCTAAGTATATACCGTATACCAATAACATTACATGTAATACACAAACATGTGACAGCAAGAGATTTGCTATAAACGAAGTAATTTATCTTGAAGTGGTGTATTGTCAAGCAACCAGCTGTAATTTCCCTCAACAGCCATTTGCACATACTTGTCGGAAAGGAACCTTGATTTACACCAGTGTAGCGTAAACTTTGGTTTATCATCAGGAAACAGGCTTGATCTGAAACGGGTTATTAAGGATGTGAAGTTTCTTGTAAGGTAACATCCCAACCAAGCAAAAACAATGGCAACTAATAAGTCATTAGTGATCGTAAAAAATCTCTCAACTATATCAAAGTATAATTTAGATTAGAATCTACGGAAAATGTGAGTGCAAGCTGAATATTAAGTAATGCAGGGTAATTGTATATAATGTAAATGTAATGAAAAGTAAAAAATAATAAAACAATTACGGAACTACCCTTGGCTTTTTGCCACATGCTGGACAAGCGCCATCAGGATGTCATAGCTTTAAATTGTGACCACGTTCTATGCTGCCACGATGCTCCCGACATGAAACGCGGCTATTTGTGACTGAATGCGACAAATTTACTCCCTTAATGGGGGCGGCCATTTGCACGTGATTACATTTCCGGCCTATGGTACACGCTTACTCGTACAAGCTTGACCATCAAAAGAGATCTATAATATATCAAATTACTTCATTTAGCATGGGTTAATTGCAAAGAAAATTTACATTTTTATGCAAAAATTATTTAATCGATTATATGATTAACTAGATCTATTTGAATTACCTATTATGTTGTTAAGCAATGTGCAATGCGGATAAAGTATGCGAAAGTAATTTTGAGTGGTTTCGTTGGAATGTAATGCGGTAGTTCCTGCTGGGAGTTGGTTTTCAATAGCAAGTCCAGGAAATTTTAGGAATGCCACAGTAAATTCAATTTTGTTTTCTGTTTGTTTAGTCTGGCAAATATTATATTGTTTTTCACTTGCGGTTACTTGTGGCATGACGAGTAGCACGTGACATGGGTTAAATAATGCCTTAGTGTTTAACTTGAATAAGGGCTCATTAGGCTGAAATTAATGAAAGCAGTTGATGAATTAATTTAATGTTTTCAAATAAACAAAAACAAAATTACGTATTTGGGGTTAAAAGTTTTAAATAGAGAAGGAGCCAAAATTTTTAACTACTAGTTATTGTTATTATTCGATTATGTTCTTAGTTGTTTATAAATAATATAAAAATTATAGAAAAAAATTATACAAATGGAAATAAATAGATTTGTTTCATTACTTAAAAATTAAATTGTGTTGATAAATAATAATTTAATAAATTCTTTTTATTTCAAATTTCAATAATTCAAAGTATACTACAAAATTTTTATTAAAGTAAGATGAGTTTGTAGTTAATAATGTCTCAAAAATATTCAGAAAATGAAATAAATTTGTTGCAACAAAAAGTTTACTCAACTTGTTTTAAACATTTTTTAAAATAATTACAAATAGCAAAAATGTAGTAATTGGATACAATTTAAATCTGAAAAATTTATACAACTAATATTAAAAAAAAATTAATAAATATACAGAATAAATTTATTGTTGTTTATAGAATGAAATATACTTTATCACATTTAATAGTTCCTAACACAAACAAAAAACATTTAGATAGATTATGTTATGTAACTAACATTTATAGTTTATGAGCACAAAATATAAACTATTGTCATGTTTCATCTACACTATTCACATTAGTTGCTTATTTAAATATTTTAAATTTAAAGATTACTTCTTTACAATTTAATTGATTATAAATAATAATATACATTTAATTTTCAATGTACTTATAAGTATCTAAATTAGGATTTTTAAATACATGGTTTACATTCTTTAGTATTTGGTATGAACCTTGTTTTCGGTTTAAAATTTGTTTATCGTTCATTATTACAGAACCGTATCTAATGTCTCCAAAGATTGCATGCAACTCTCATTTCTTGTACACCAATGAACCAACTCATCAATTGCAAGAAATCCATCATTATTGGTGTCAATCAACTGTTAAAATATAAGAATGTCACATATATAATTTATAGTAAAAATAGAACATATTTACGTGAAATATTTTCTCCACGTGTTCTTTGGCACTGCTAGTTTGAACAATGGGCTGCGTAGATTTTCCTAGCATTTCGTAAATGCTGCTTACCACGTCGACCATTTCCGTCTTGGAAATTAATCCGTCACCGTCGAGGTCATAAAGGCCAAACACCCACTGCAATTTCTCTTCCGTGGAACCGCGCGACACTTTCGAGAGGATGTCCAGAAAGTTCTGCAATCGGTGAAGCCTATATATTACACCAATCTAGGGAACGACAATAAGCGTCATGTGGCATACACATGGAAAACATTGCTGAGAAAATGAAAACGAGGCTATTTATGACAAAAACCAATAGAATTTGTAAAGTGTATTTTATCAGCCGTGAATACATCATGCGTGTGCGATGTGAGTTTACGCTTGTCTGAAAATGATAGATGAGCGGTAAAGCGGCAGTTGGTTTATAAATAACTTTTATCAAAACCGTATGTCTAACTTTGTTATAATAACAGAGAAAGACATAATGGTGGAGGATGGTGGAGGATCCGAAATTTTTTTAATTGATAGTTATTATTGTCATTGTAGACACATTTTCTAATAATGCAGTAATAGTAAAAATTATATTTTAGTAATTTATTATAAGATTATAAAATAAAAAAAAATTAGTAATAGGGGGTATTAATATCTACAGTGGATAAATTACCTCAAAGCTAATTTGTCCAGTGTCTTTTTCTTTTATTGTGTTGAAAACATAATGAGCATATTTGGAAGCATCTGAAATATTATTAGTTATATAAATATTAGTATTAAAATCTGTTTTAGTGTTAATATTTAAAGCAAAATAGTTTGGTATAAAAAATCCAAAGTTTTCTTGTCAAAAATTTGTAAAATAATCCATCATTAACATTGCAATACTATATTGTTTATAATGTTAATAATGGTTAAAAATATAAATTTAAATATTTACATGTAGTAAATACTAATCTAAAATATAATGTGTGCCCAAGTACTCCAAACAAGTGAAAAGTGTTTTAATATGCCTGGAAATAGTTTAGATTTATTTAGTGCTGTAGAATACAAATATGGAAATATTCTGATAAAATAACAAATTACCATCATAGACTTTAAATATGTAAATAAATATTTAATTTAAATTGTAAAACATACTTTTAACATTGACTTTAAAAAGTTACGTTTTAAAATATATGTAATGTCATTCATTTAAATAAATTATTATAATAAATTGCTAAATAGTTTATTAATATTACAGTTCAATTTTGTTACTTGTTTTTTTCTAAAAATTAATTTATAAATTATTTTAGTTTGGTAAAAATCAAACCATATACTCGTAAATATATTAAATTAAATTTTAATTTAATAAACAGACAATGAATTTACTTACTTCCTTGTGGAAAAAATTGTGAAAATATATATTTGAAAGAATCTTCGTCAACCATTCCAGTAGGACATTGCTATAATAAAACAAAAATACAAGGATAACATATGTAATTAAAATTAATTTTCCACTATAATATGACTAGTTTGTAACTTTTTGTTTAGTAATATTAGACATAATCTTGGTTTAGCTGTCTGTATTAATATACTTATAAAATTGCATCAAATATGGCCAAACTTTCTTACTTGTTTAAAGCCTCTATACATAGTTCGAATCTCGTTCTTTGTAAACTTTGTTCTTGAACATAGTTTATGAAGTTCCTCGGGACGATACCGAATTGGAACGCTGAATAAATCACAATCGTCTTCTGCAAATATGTATGCATTTAATAAATAATTGTTAAAAAACATTGTGCAACTACAATTATTACCCATTATAAAAGAAGTCAATAAATTTCATTTCAAAATAATAATTTAAAGTGCAATAGTAAATTTCAGTAGTTTAATTTGCTAATAAAATAGTAAAAATAATATTATCAATTTATTTAAAGCACATCAGCACAATTTCTCCTAGAGGAAAAATTACTTTTCACATTTCAAAAATATTTTCACGCGGATAATATAAACTTCCGATGGGACCACCTGACAAGGCTGGAAGTCGAGTGGGAACTGCGGCTGCATCCTGAGAAGCGTGAGCTAGGTACAGGAACAGCCACGTTCTGTTGTTCATCCCTCCTCTCAGTCTCTCGTTCACGTCAACGGGCTTTCAGTCGGGAGCTCTACAGGACTGCCTCTTGCATGCTGTGCATTTTTAGTCCTCGTTGATGACAGAAAAACAAGAAGATATTTTTTCATAATATATATCTAAACAGGTTAAACTTAATTGAAATTTGTATTATAACTTTATATATTCTTACTAATAAATAAATAAAAATGTTTTATTTACATTTACATACATGTTTAAACATATAACATAGCCTTTTTTCAAGATATATGAGTTCAATCTACAACTTGCATCTTTTCTATTGTATGTATTTACAGTAGAATTGAAGATAAATAAAAATTGAAAATGTGGATTACTGAGCAGGATTTCATTGCAAAAATACAAAACTAGGATATGTAAATCTATTATTTTTAGAGATCACGTTTACGACTAAAGCCTGTGCGTACAAATCCATAGATAAGACACGTATTTACGAAATGCGTGCTAGATTATCAGTGAATATAAAAGCTTAAATTACCCAAATATTATACATTTCATTAATGAATTTGATTGAAAAATACTTTATATTTTAAAACACAAGTTACCTTTGCGCGTCAGTCAATCAAAAAGTTTTTAGTTTAACCTTTTGGCAGAATTTCTGAATCGTGCTACTTCAAGGTTGCTATAAAAGATAAAAACTCAAAATAATGGTAGAACTTTGTATTGTCTGGTTTGTCAGTGGGCTTGCTTCTCTCTTTGCGTGTCGGAAGAGAAAAGAAAATGAGTGTTGATTTAAGGTTTTCTCTCTTTTTTTCTTTTAACTTAACTTGCTGCTTGCTTTTTGTGCAATGCCATCCTCGTCGTTCCAGATTCTCATCCTGGTGAAAATAATATCTTCTTTTTTGCGTCGTAATTTTAGATTATCGTATACCATCTAAACTGGTAGAATAAATTTCTGATATCTTGCAAATTGCCACTTTATATATAATCTATATATTCCTCTAATTAACGCAACTGGCAAAAAATGCAAATCTTTTTAAAATCACAGTTATATAATATAAAGTTATTACCAATCCAAATTTTAATTGGTAAAAGATAATTAAAATAAATTACATTATTACTATGACTTTAGATTTGTTAAATGTGATTTCATATTAACAATTAATGTTTTACAGCATTTTAGAATTTACAAAATTTAGGTAAATTTTTGGTAAAAATTTAGTTTGTAGTTTTGAATTACCACTAAATTTTGAGTTTCTTATCTGCTTCTTTGATTTAGAAACTGCTGATTGAAATTAGAAGAATGTCGTAGTAATGTTCCATGTTGTACTAACCAAAAAATTGAATTAAGTATGAAACATGTTGTTTATATTTACACGTATTTTAATTCACAATATAACAAAATACAAATTTTTGCTCTAAAACAGCAAAACGGAACTCAGAAGTGGGCGAACAATTAAGACATTCTAATAATTCATTACATAACACGTCAAACACAAACTTGTATTTTATAACCAAAATATTAAAAATTGAAATGAGGCATAATGAGCCAAAAATAAAATTGTTCACCAATCATCCCAACCTTTTAACATCTATAGAAGAGTTCTTCAGAAAAATTCCACCCAATTTCTACACTTCCTCAAGTCTTCAAAAACCGCTAATTTTACACATTCAAAAACTTCTACCCGATTGAAAGAAATCATATTATTATAAGTATTATTGCTTTCATTTTATTATGTTGTTATTTTGTAAGGAAAGATTTCATTAATTATTGTTTTTCTATGGCTAAAGAACCATTGCTCGATGGTCTTGTATATGTATGATTGTATTGCGCGATTGTATATGTACAAAATATGTTATTATTATTATTATTATAAATTTTTGCATACATAATTAAGCCTAATAAGTCAAATATTGATGTATTAAAAATTCTAGTATTCTAGTATATTCCCTTGATGGCCAACTGCAATCATATTGATCTAGAACATAGGTAAGTAATACAATAATTACAGAAAGTTTTACATAATAAAAATTGCTATCACGTGTTGGATGCATGTGTGTTAGTTAGTTTCAATTGAT
Source organism: Diploeciton nevermanni (assembly GCA_027575565.1). NCBI lineage: Eukaryota > Metazoa > Arthropoda > Insecta > Coleoptera > Staphylinidae > Diploeciton > Diploeciton nevermanni. The sequence continues at coordinate 3,830,032 of JAODIE010000004.1, read as the reverse complement.
TGCATGGAACACATTACGCGATCCAACAACTCACAGCAGATAAATTCAACGCAGGAGTGTATTTGCTTTTATTCTGCAAGGTCTGCAAAGTATAATAGTTGGCAACATTTTTATCTATTCTTATCATTAACCGGGTTTGTTCCTTCTCGCTTTATTCAAAAAAAGGAATGCAATTGTCAATAGAATACTATAGAGTGTAAAAATTACTTATGACGTAAATGACGTAAATACAAACCTATCAGAATACGAAGAATGGAAAGCATTGAATAGTAATTGTTTTGAATAATTTAGTTTTTTAGAGTTGGTATCGATTGATGTCATAAAAGAAGATCAAATTCTAGCAATCTAGAAACTAGAACTAATCAAATGATACTTGCATTATGTGGAAATTGTTGTCAATTGCTGGGTGTTTTGTGATGTAACCTACTTTTATTTTATTGATCGTGTATGTCATCGTATTGAATGTGTGGATCGTGAATGTAAATTAATATCTAGCATTAATGATCCTAATTTAATAAAATAATAATTAAAATACATTGGTGATTTGCTTGTCTATCATAACTAAAATTAATTTATCACTCAATACTTGAGTTGCATATTTTATTAATGTAAATTAAATTAATGCTCTACAGAGACATGCTTTGTGTTTTATTTCAAGTAACATCACGCAATATTATTGAATTAACTAATTCAAGAGAACAAAAAAAAATCAAAACAATTTAATTGACGTGAATATACTTTATAAAAACTAATAAGTTTTACATTTGATAAATATTTTAAAAGGTATTAAATGTGTATATCAGCATAAACTAATAGATAAATCTTACTTATATAAAAAATTCATTAATCAACGTACGTTTTTCTTCCTTAACCACAATATTCAGTTCATTTACTAAAGAACGTTTTATAATTTCTGTTTTTGCTTACCCGCGAGCAACACCTTTACTAGTGCTCTGATGTAGGTAATGATCATCGTTACCCGAGGTATGCAGAGTCTGCATTCAGAGTACGCAAACCTGCGGATATTTGCCAAGCATCTTCTGAAGTCTTATCGTAGTCAGTCCTCATGTAATGCTTTGCACGTGTATACGCGTTATTCATATATTACCCTTATTAATTCCTATTTAAACTTGACTCTCCAACTAAACATTACATCGCTCCACAGAACCAAGATTAGAAATATTCTCTTAATATATGTAAACTTGAAGAAAATATTTTATACCCAGTTGTCATAGTTTTTTGATAAAATTTAATAGAAAACTGTTGTATTGTACCACTAAGGCGCAAAGATTTGATATTTGTTTATTCTTATCAAAATCATACACATGTAGGTTAATTTGATGTCATCTTATTTTAGCCAGCACTGGAGTTCAAGCAACAATACAATTTGGGAGACAATCTATTAGTGTTCAAAGAGAACGGACGTAATTCTATGTGTTATTTTTGAAGGAAATTACTGCTCGAACACAATACACTGTGTCAACTACAGAAGACAAGAGATTAAAAGTAAAGAAAACGGTATTCTTTGTTATATTTGAAGAATATATTGACTTATAATATAAAAAATTATTGATATTTAATTACAGAATAAAAACCAGCAGTAAAAATCCAACCTGAATTTATTGAAGTTTTATTATTGTTCCAAAGAATAAAGACGTAATACCAAAAAAGGAAAATAACCGTGTTTAAATAGCATAATTTAAAACACGTTTATTTTTTATTGACTTTTTATCGTATTGCTATTTCTTTTTCAATGTCATACCAATAGATAGAACAGAGTAAACTGCAACTTAAAATGGTAGTAATATATTATTACACCCATAAAAAATGTTGTAATAATCAATATCATTCATTTATTTTCTGGGTTTTTATTACTCTGAAAGAGGAACAAATTAAAAAATAAATCAAAAAAATATATCTAGTTTAAAAAATGTCAATATTAATTTATTTAAAATTTTTTTAAAATGTAGTTTCAAAGTGGAAATATAAATATAAAATTAATTATTGCTTCCAATCTAGAAGGTTTTCTATTGGTATAATACAAATGACTGCATATTAATCGTATATGTGGATTATATTTATTCAAATTTATATCATTATAATTTTAAGGATATGTGAAATATATGTTTTAGGTCATGTTTCTTATATTTATTACAGAATTTTACTTTATAAAATGCGATGTAAAATCTTAGCTAAACAAGAAACAAAAATTACCTAGAAATAGGTATAATTCAAAAATTAAACAAAGAGCCATATTAAAAATTTGCTTGTCATGTCAATTTTCCTAAATATACCACAGTGTAAATAAGAATAGACAATAATATAATTTTATTTAAAGAAACGTTTTTAAGTATTATTAAATTTATATTAACAATTAATTAAATAATATTATAAAATAACAGTCAATCGCCTCGCTCCGTAGCTCAGTCGATAAGCCGTCTGACTAAAGCAGTGACAGCGAGATGCATATATAATATATACTCCTATAGAGTTTAAAAATAAAATGGGGTTAAGTTGCAGTACGCTCTACAAAAAAAAATTGTGAATTCCCACATACAATACTTCTATTGCTTTAATTATAAGTATTCTATACTAAATTAGACTACGGGTATCAATATTGTTGGTATTCACAATATAAAAATAATGAACCTTACGGCGCACATCAACAGCACACTAGTGCAACCCACTATAAAGTGCTGGAAACCGTAACTGATTTTACGACTTTTTAATTAAATCCAAGCACTTGCTGCATGCGGCTTGCGTAGTTATGATAGATAGACTTGTTGATGAGTTCAATTTTTTATGTACGCACATAGCAGTTTCACTGACATACTAGCCTCACAATAAAGTTATGGTTGTGATGAAACGTATCACATATATATATATAGTCATATCACAATGTGTTAAATTGATTAATTTCATACTGCAAAATATATTGTATGTCAGAGTATCGTTGAATGCAGTCATATTGAATGTATTTATTTGCATATTCATAGAATATTAAAAATTTGTTTTATAATAACACTGTTCAAAAATTACAAACAAAAGTGCGACCTTTTGGTTACAGTAATGCAAATCGTTTTTCTCTCATTGGCTTGATTGAATTGTGATTTCAGCCTAAACTTTACATCTGCAAATTCACATTTTTTTTTTATAAAAAAGACAAGTAATTTTCAAAGTTTTTGTTGGTATTGATACATTAAAGAGAGTATTTCAGACTTTCTTTGTGCAAATTGATTTGCAAGCATGTTAAAAGCTTGGCATTCAGTACCAACGGAATGTCATTGAAGTAAGTTATTCAGTTGACGTGCTTTAAATCTATAATGTAAATGTAAATCTGTAATCAACAATTTAGTATAAAGTATTGTCGAGTGTGGTCACGAAGTGTTTAAGATTCATATTGTTGAAAATTTGCACTATAACACTTACTTAAAATTGATTGGTAAAACGTTTTCGGCATGTTGCCTTCTTCAGTATTTAGTATAATGTTATTCAAAGCATTAATTGTCCACAAAAATGCATATTCGTCAACATTAAAAAATACAAAAGTTTATTTATCAAATTATTCTGTGCAAACAATATTTATAATTTAAAGACCAATTTTCATGCTAAAGAAGACAACAAGCCAAAAACCTTTTACACAAAGTTAAGTAATTCAAACAATGAATATCAGACACTTTCTAAAACAAATAAACTTTACTTTCTTTTAGTTAAGCCAATTTTAATCTATATTTAGTATTTTAGTGACACACATTTAATGTGCAATTTTACAATATGTAGAAGTGAATCCGCATTATCTCTGAAATTGCAATTCGATTATGTAACATTCTGATATCAAAGAAATGAGCTGTCGATTTTGGCATTTTACATATTATTACATATTTACATATACCACGACATATTGGATGTGCCATGTAAATATGTCACCGGATCCTAAAGTGTAGAATTTTCATATAAAGTCCTTGCAGTATTCAGAATATTTCTTAAATGATTCAATTACTAATATTAAAATATTTTGTTTATTATTACCTTCAAAGTTACGAAAAATTTAAATTTTTTATTAACTCATTAAATATTAAGTTTTTTTAAATTCAAATTAATTCATAAATAAAAAATATTTATATATTATTTTTTCTATTTAAATTTCGATATCAATTAACAATAATTTTATGAATATTTCAATAATATTACGTATAAGTAATAAATATACGTACATTTAAGCTTTTTGTGCCATAATGTTAGTAACAGTTATATATTTTTTGGCGATCAAGAATATCTTTTAGACTTCACATTACAATACATCAATCTTATGGTGGAACCTATTGTTGTAAAGAGAGAAGCTGTGCTCGTCATTAGCGATTATTGAAACTTGGACTTGTCTCCTAAATATATGCTTCGTAACCACAATAAATTAAAAACAAATAATCTTAATGTTTTTATGATATAAATTTGTGCAAACAATTAAGGTAAAGTCAGTGTTTAGTCATGACACTACTTTGCTTCAAAGTTTAGTTTGTTCATCAGCAGCAATAGTTTAGTTTCTTACCTTCAGTGATGAATTTATTTCAAATTGAAATTTAATAATTACACGTATTTTTTATATGACTATAAATTGTTTTAATATGATTGGTAGTGCATAAGTTCTTGTGTTTTCAGCTTTATTTTTCACAAATTCTACTAAAATAACGGTTCACTCGTGTGGAAATGTAATTGAAGATGTGTAATAAGAACACCCCGCAATAAAAAATGCCAGAAATAATATATTTCTTAATATAACTCAATTGGCAGTGTAGAACAATTATTTAATCAAATTTAACTTGTAGAAAATTGTACCTTTAATTTAGAAATCATGATATAGGAATTTGTTTAAATCCGATTTCTTGACACCTTAAAACTAAAATTTATGCTAACCTGTCATTTGTAGATGTTTCATCTGATATATTGAAGTAGTGAGTTACAATGCTTAATTTTATTGAACTAGAAATATTAATTCTGTTATTTGCTTTAATTATGTATTATTTTGAATTTATAAAACCAATATTAAATATTTTGTGTTCTTAGTTTTTTTTTTGCAATTTGGCATGTGACCTTAATAATTTGAATTGTAACCGTGACATTTGTATGCCATGGATGTATTGGTAGGTAATTGTGTATATGCTAGACGGTAGCCAAATGATGTTCATTGATCGTGTTTACTGCGGCATAAAATACATCAATTGCTTTATTGAAAAGCAGACTACAATTGAGAAGTTTGTTTATAATCACCCAACTAAATACACATTGTACAGATTGTATAAATTTGAAAAGCGGTGTGTTAACTTTTTGTATATTTTGTAAAATATCATTAATTAAACAATTTACGTCTTTTGTATATAACTACTTGAATTATGACTAATTTTACTCTTGAAAGCAAAAGAAATAAACTTTAATTCATTATGTTGATTAAATTTTACTATAACACTTTTAGTCACTTGGTGAAACATTTTCGTCATGTTGCCTTTTTCAGTATGATTTACTCCCTTGATGAGGGTGGCCATTTGCAAGTGATTACATTTCCGGCCTATGATGCACGCTTACTCGTACAAGCTTGACCATCAAAAGAAATCTATAACATGTTAAATTAGTTTATTTAGCCTGGCTTAATTGCAAAGGAAATTAACATTTTTATGCAAAAATTATTTAATCAATTATATGATTAACTAGGTGTATTTGAATTGTGTATTAAGTTGTTAAGCAATGTGCAATGCGGATAAAGTATGCGAAAGTAATTCTGAGTGGTTTTGTTGGAATGTAATGCGGTAGTACCTGCTGGGAGTTGGTTTTCAATAACAACTCCAGAAAATTTTAGGAATGCCGCAGTAAATTCAATTTTGTTTTTTGTTTGTTTAGTCTGGCAAATATTACATTGTTTTATACTTGCGGTTATTCTCTTGTAGCATGACGAGTCGGACGTGACATGGGATAAATAATGTCTTAGTGTTTTAATTGAATAAAGGCTTACTAAGCTGATATTAATGAAAGCAGTTAGATAAATTAATTTCATGTTTTCAAATAAACAAGAAATCAGAATTACATATTTGTGGTTAAAAGTTTTATATAGCGAAGAAGCCAAAATTTTTAACTGCTAGTTATTGTTGTCATTGCATTATGTTCTTAGTTGTTTATTAATAATGTCAAAATAATAGAAAAAATAATACAAATAGAAATAGAAGTTATGAATTGTAATATAAAATAGATTTGTTTCATTATTTAAAAATTAAGTTGTGTTGATAAATAATAATTTAATAATTTTTTTATCTCCAATTTTAATATTTCAAAATATATTACAATATTGTTTATTAAAATAAAATATATTTGTAGTAATAATATCTCAAAAATGTTCAGAAAATTAAATAACTTTGTTCCAACAAAATGTTTACTCAACTTGTTTTAAGCATTTTAAAAAATAATTACAAATAGCAAAGATGTAGTAATTAGATAAAATTTAAATCTGAAAAATTTATACAACTAATATTACAAAAAAACGTGTAATAAATATACAGAATAAATTTATTGTTGTTTATGGAATGGAATATACTTTATCATATTTAATATTTCCTAACTCAAGCAAAAAACATTTAGAGTATTTTTGAGTGTGGTTACTAAGAAGGCAACATGTCGAAAACATTTTAACAAGTGACAAGTAACTCTTTTATTATAGCAAAATTTTATCATCATAATTAATCTTAAACATTTCGTAACTACAATCAACAATACTCTAAACATTAACTCTTTATATTAACAGAAATATATGTTTTTTTTTTAAATTTTTTATTAAATAACTATATTCAAAATCTTAGTTTTTAACATTTAACCAGAATTACTTGTTGTCCAAAGCGCTCATTTGCCATTTGCCAACCTAGAAGAGATTCCACGCGTCACTTAATATGAATAGTTGAAGCTTTGTTCTTAATATGACCTGCATCAACAACTTAATTACAACTTGTTTTTCTTATATATGAGTATAATAATGATTTTTTTTATTATAGCTTTTCCAATCCTGCGGTTTATTGCAACCCAATTATTATTGGGTTTTAGATCCTTCACTACAGGGATCAGCCCTTTAAAGTGCCCTGATTCTCACCTACTCGACCGGGAATTGAACTCGGGTCTCCTGGGTGAGAGGCATGCGCCATACCTAACACTATCATTCTTACTACTATAAATACTTAATTAATAAATAAATATTGTATTAATTGCCCAACTACGAAACTCAATCAGTTCCAACTCTAAGGATATAATCAATTTAATACATGTTCTCACTGAATCCAGTTCCAATAACTGCTAATAATCCGGTGTTAGTATCCGGCATAGTTGCAGTAAGGTTTAGAATTGAAGATACATATTTAATTATTGCCGAAGGCAAATGTGGAGAACAAATTCAAAAACTATAAAGGTTTTATCAGTTAAGTAGATAAAGTTATGCCTCAAATAGATTTGGAGTATAAAAATAAAATAAACAGTTATAAAAGAATATAAAATATTACGATAATCTTATTGAAATCTGCACACTAACAGTGAAACCAGATAATGTTTTATTAAGTAAAAAATTCATTAAAAATTGAAATAACGATATTGCGCTAAAGCAGCAATTGAGAACTGCAAAAGAATATCAAATTCTGTTTGTTTTGCCAACAGATGAAAGGCAAAATTAAACCATAAGCATTTCTACTTTGCAACGTTGAGAATTTGGTGTGGGTGGATTTTGCAGACGGCTGTAGCTAATGTTTTCTACGTTTTCGTGATGTTGGACACACTTGTGTATAAAATTGTTTGCCATTAAAACTACTAGTGTCTCTATCTACAAATTGAGCAATATACGAGTATGAAGAAAATCGAAAAGCCTAGGCGTCTGTTGAGCGAGTTTTCATCATCGCATTGCTCGGAACAAGTGCAACAACCGGTGCTATGTTTTGTGCGCTACCCTACAGCAAACAAGTTATGAAGTAGCTGAAACGTTTACTATGAGGACGGCCTACGTTGTCCTTTTTTGGACCATGGTAATATATGTTTTGGGAGCGTTCATACCATTATCGTTGTTTATTGAGCTTGGCAAAAAGTAGAGTCAAAAACAGTTGCTTTGTGCCAAAATAGCATCAACGTTCAATATCAGAATATCAAGCGATTGACACCTTAATTGTAGTCTGAGAAAATTACACATTTTTTACGTGGTAATCTTATTCCAAAATATATTTTCTGTGGGCCAACCTGCTACTACGTTTTAATTAGTAGACATAAACATTACATATACAATATGTTGTCAAACAAGAAAAATATTCTGGTATTCGTTTTTTTAACATAGACCATGACCAAATACATAGAGGAAGAAGACGTCTTTTTTCCCTTATATAAAATCACACTAAAATTATTTAAATATTTAAATAAAAAATATTTCGATTGAAAATTGTTTGCGTTTGTAGCATAGTATTTTTGATTGTTCTTCTTTTTTGATCAGTTTGTTTGCTCAATTATACTTTCTCTCTGCAAAGTCGATCTCTGCATTACCAAAAAAATTAGCCCGAAAAACTTTTGGTTATAGGTATTAGTTCTTTAGTTATTTCTTTCTTAATTCTAATTTAAAAATATCTGCCAAGCAATAGTTCCTATCTGAGAAGGAAAAAAACCTAACGAGCTAATATGGTGGCGTAACTGAGTGTGTTTCATGTCGGTTCCTCTTGGAAAAAATTGTTTTGTTTTGGGATCGCGCCTAGCTTTAACAATATCTCTGCTATCGGTAATAGTACATATTCAGTGAGATGCATTCATACCGATTTTGGAAGATAAGCAGCTCTGTGGTGTGTGTGATGTGAGTAGTGGGTTTATATTTAGCAGCCGATTGCATCTTTCTTTCTTTCTTTCTTTCTTGTCGTATTAAAGACTTTTACAGCCTGTTTAATAGTGACATTGCATCAGTTGAGCCTAAAGTCTACGATTCCCGCCATCTCTTTAGAAGTCTACCTAGTAGTCTTCTACCTCATCTTGGGATCCCATCCCTGACTATCTTTACAAGCTCATGTGATCCACTTCTATCAATGTGCTTGTTCCAGTGTTTGCGGCGGGTTCTTATTAATCGTGTGATGGTTGTTATATCGCAGGTCTCTCTGACTACGTCATTTCTAATTCGGTCTCTGCGTGTTTTATCTCATGATTCTTCTTAGAACCGCCATTTCTGCCGCATTTATGATGGAGGTTGTGCGCGTGGTATCCGGCCTGCACTCGGCTCCATACGTTACACTGGTTCTTATGCATGATTGATAAATACGTATTTTTGATTTTACGTTAATGTTTCTTTTACAAACGATTATACGGTTTAAACATGCTGCCTGTTGAAGAGCTTTTTGTGCCTGAAGTTTAATTTCGCCCGTGAGGTCATTATGACTTGCAAAATTTACGCCCAGATAGCGGAGGCTATTTACCTTTTCTATTGTTTTGTTATTAATGACAATTTTGCATCTGCATGCGGTTTGGCCGTATACCGCAATTTTTGTTTTTTTTTTACTGATATTTCTAGTCCAAGTCTAGCTGCTACGTTTTCAGCTTCAAAGACCAGTCTTTGCAGGTTATCCTCTGAATCTGCGATAATAGCTGCGTCATCAACATAGCATGCGATGTTTGTTTTTTCTAAGCCCATGTGGTAGCCTAAGTCTGTGTCTCCCACTTCCGCGATTATTTGATTCATTAGTATTTTGAATAGGAACGGACTAAGTGCATTACCCTGCCTAATCCCTTTGGACACTGAAATTTGTTAGAAAATCTTATTGTTGGTTTTATGTGGCATTCTAGATTAGAATTCAGACATTTAAAAATAGATGTTAATATATTTGGGACATCTTCTATGGTTAGGGTATTAATATCGTCTTCGATTCTAACGGTGTCAAAACTTTTCTTGAAATCAATAAAGCAAATGTACGCATGCTTATTAAACCCTACCACTTTTTCGATGATTTGTCTCAGCACAAATATTGAATCCGTTGTAGAGGGGCCTACCCGAAAGCCAAACTGCTCCTTACGATGGCTGCAGAAGAGTTTACCGAGTTCCAGAATACAACCGGTACAGAGTTTAGACATACTTGTCATTAATGTGATGCCGCAGTAATTGTTTGGCTCTGTTTTGCTACTAGACTTGGGTATAAGTATTAGCCAGCTATTTTTCCATTCCCGTGAGACTTCACTGCTGCTCAAGCATTTATTAAATAGCGTATTAATATGTTCGTAAAAAGTACCACCGATTGATCATACCATATTTGCTTTTTGCATCACGTAAATCTTTTTCATTGTACTTGGTTTTTGGCAGATTCATATACCCAACAAATTGGATCTCTTTGGGAGATTGAAGCAAACCCATTTATTTGACGTATGCCTCACGTTAAGCGTCAAGTTGCACCGAAGCAAAAGTAACTTTTGCAGGGTAAAGTTTGAGACGTATGACTTTAAAATAAATTTCCGTATTAACATTTTTGCACAATTAATTTTATTTACTTATTTTAATACCTGCAATGGAAAGATATACGCCGTAAGGTCAATATGATGCGCTGCCGTAACCCATGGTTGGGCACTGGTTCAACTATCAACCAATCGTTACCAAAAACTCACTTTTTTATGAAAATAACATTCCATATTCTTATGTTTTCTATGAACAAGAAATTAATTTGGCAGCATCTGGTAGTCAAGCGTTTTAAACTACCACCGATTGTTATGCCTTGCGGCATATTAAATAGCATATTAAATTTATTCATTTAAAGTCAGAGAATGTCCTAAATCACATTTAATTGATCTGTAGAATTCTGCACCAATCATAATTTTGTTAGATAAATTGATTGCACGCTTTATTAAATAGCAACTAATGTTAATTAAGACATTGATTAATACACTGTTACATAAGATGAGTAATTATAATTAGTTTTATTGGGATGACTATAAGATGGTCGACAATTTGTGAACAATTTTTGGTAGTAATCAATCTGATAACTGTATTACCCATAACCGTATGGTTGACATAGCTTAATGCTTTTATTTCTTCAATATGTTACTGTAATTGCTGTTAGTTCCTGTTCTTTTGTTTGCTTTCTATCTATCATAACTGTGTTTAAGGTACGTGCAAAAACAATGTGAAAGAATTCCAAAAGTATCAAAACTAAAATCAATAAAATTGTTCATGGTACATTGATTTTAATTGAAGTTATTAAATAAAAATTAACAAACTAAATTTATCATATAAGGCATTAATGTACTATACAAATGGATATATGTTTTTGTTTACTTTTTATATTTTATGACACAGACTGAGTAATTATGTATAAGTGAATGCTTAGTTTTATATATTATTTTAAAAAATAAAAGTATTTTGAATGAATAGTACAAGAAGAATTTGGTTTGTTTGTATAACCCTGCCAACCACGAGCTTTAATCTAAGTACTCGACACGACTTAGCTCACACCACACCACAGGGTAAGAGTTCCGTTAAATTATGTTGATATAATTTCACTATAACAACTAATATTGGTTTGTATAACGTTTTCGGCATGTTGCCTTCTTTAGTATAAAATTTAATTTTTTCTGTTTTATGTAGTTTGTGGATTGGTACGATTGAATCGGGGTGGTTGGCTGTTTCTTTGACGGGGTATATTGAGTACCGTTCTTCGGTACTCGGTACATATTCATCTAACAAGTATAAAAGCAAAAATAATTTGAACGCCAAAAGTAAGCAATTTTTATTTTATTTTTTGTTACCACACTTGCTATTAAAAATTCACAATATAATCGTAGATATCTGTGCTTAAATGGTCAACAAAAATTCAATTTTAAAATCAAATATTACAAACAAATAAATTTTATTAATAATAGTTTTTCAAACAATATTTTTCTATAATCGGTTTTAAAAATTTAAAACTAATTTACTTTGAAGTAAATTAATTTTTAGGTAAATAATTATTAAAGTAAAACACAGTAAAATTATTAACTTTACTTTCTAATCTTTGTAGTAGTTAGTTACTATAAATTACTCGCTCTATATGAGAAATTTTTGTAATAAAAATAATCAGATTTATTTTTAAATGTTACCTTCGAAGGACACTGGTTTAAATCCTGCTGAAGGTATATTCAATATAATATATATTTCCACCGATTTCAGTCCCAATAACTGCTAATAACCTTGGTAGTTGATGTAGTATATTGAAATGGAGGTCAAGTACGCTGTCGGTATCCGGCATGATTGCAGGTCGTTCCAAATATACCAAGCAACAAATGTTACGTTGGATCTATATTTCAATGTTATTGATCTATTATTGTAGATGTAGTGTTGAATCATGTGTGTATTTGTGTTTTGTATATCAGCGTGCATAGAGCGAGCCTTTCTTTATATACAAGTGCGACAATTAAAAAAAAAGTTATAAGTAAACTTAACTTAGTATTTTTACTTGGTACTGCGGCTTCTAGGTACCTTGCCCAATTTTTGAGTCAAAGTACATTTTTACTATTCACGAGTAAAGAATATCTGAATTCAATCAACCTACTTATTCTGGGTAGTCTGCGATTGACAGATGTCTTTCTATCTCACAGAGACATCTAGTTGTTGACTACAGGGTCCTAATATTTATTAAAAACTACTTGTATGTAAATGAAGTGTTTTTTTAGCGCCGCAAAATTTGCGTTGTTTCCTACATCTAACATACATATATATATACACATATAATTATTGTGATTTAAACTTTTATATCTTTATAAACTACATATCTTTGTTAGATTTTATTAGTGATGGCTACAAAAGACCTCCAATAGCTCGCTTAAACCACCCTGCCACCCCCGAGCAATTATCTCTAAAAACCTCTTGACTTGTGTCATCAACGTAAGCACTCGTTATTCTTAACATGAAACAAACGTAGTCATAACTGCAAATCTGTAGGTAAAAAAAACACACCGGTTGTCAAGGCTACACATCCATAGCCATCTTACTGAATCACATCTAACACGGCCATACTGACATTCGGCATGTCCTCGTGTCGCTGCTTCAGAACCTGAAGTTGTTCCGTTGTTGTTGTTCAGTAGGAGTTCTCCTTACTCATGACAACGCTAGTAGTCTACCTTACTGAATCTCATCTAACATCTTTATATATTTATTAAATATTATTATTATTACAACTTAAAGCATAACTTAAAACATAATTAAGTTGGACTAATTATTTTCTAATTATTTTTTTTTTCTAGTAAAAGAAATAATATTTTAATAGCGTGTCAGTTGTTGTTACCGTGACTTTTGTCTGGGTTATCAAGTTTGTTGAGGATCTTTAGAGGTCGCCGTAGAATGGGCGTAATGAAGACTGCTTGCACAAAGACAAAATTTATTTATGAATGGCATACTCAACTTCTTGAGTTGACATAACTAATTGAATTACCGCGATTACCTTTAAAACAATAATTATCGATTTGAAATATCGCCTAGTTAAAGTTTTATAAGATTGACTTGAAGATATTTTAGCATCTAGTGTTGTTCTTAAAGTTAACGATTGTTTATTATGTTTGCCAATATATTATATTTTCTTAATATAATAATATTGTTACTATTAAATTGACCCAAAATCTAAACTAGATTTTGTACGCGATCAATTTAATAATTTGTGGTCACTTTATGGGCGTGACATATGATGCGTGATACAAATGTAGCTTTAAATTAATATTTAACAAATATATTCAATGTTACAAAATTTTTAGTTTGTTTATCATAGGCGTTTATAAAATAATAAACATAAATAAAAAAATGGTTTTATATTTTGCGCACTTACTTATTACAAGAATTTAAGTATTCTAGTAGAGTTTTCAACTTATTCATTATGTTTCTCTTATTCTCTTATTATTTATTTCAACTAATCAATGCCATTGTCATAAATAAAAATTTTAAAGTATACCCATATGCTCTCTAAACATAGTAATGAGTAATTGTAATTTGTATCATTATAAATTTCGAGATACTATTATTGGTTAAGTCAATCTATTATCAAATAGTTCTGTTCAAAAATTACACAAATAAAGGAATTCATTTATTAGCAAAATATACGTTTTCATAAGTGGTGAAACTAAAATCCTACTGCTGTTAACTAATAAAAATACCAACACATGCTTTAAGAGAAAGTATAAGTTACTTAAAGAAGAAATTGGCCTGTTAGAAAACCCAAATAATTAAAACTAAATTAAGACCTAAATCATTATTAAATAAATCACATGTAATTATGTGTGAAGATGGTGAAGCACCAATCATGATGCGTGCTGGAATCTACCGATATTCATTTACTTTTTCTCTTCCAATGTATGTAACTTCAACTTTTAGTGGAAAAGTTAGTGGCATTAATTAAACCATTAAAGCAGTCATCAAAAAACTATTTCATGCATTAAATATGAAGGCAGAGTCAATGAGTGTTGTCGTTGATCTTTTATAATTTACATTTATTCTAGGAACTGTAAGGCGTCGTGGCGTGTAACTTGCAAGCGTATTGCAACCACATCGGTCATAAACCGACGCCGTACTTGACCTCCCACTACTAGCCGTTCAGTAGCTGCACCGTTTTTCTATTCGGCAAGATGCAGACTCTCAGCCTAGTTTTATAGGCTGTTTCTGCTGTAAAAAAACAAGCTAATTTTATTGAAAACATTGTTTTACATGTATAATGTTTATTCTTAAACAATGTTAACGTATATATACGTACTACAAAAAATATAGAATATGTTGGTTAACTGAGTATCGTACTAAGGAACGTGCTGATCATTAGGTGGCTCTCGTTGCCAAACTACCATACTAAACAATCATACCAAAAACTGCAATAACTATATAGAACATTTTACAAGAGCAAATTATAGTGCAAAATAATTTATCTAGCAAACAGTTCTTGATTAATCATGATGTGCTAAGAAAATAATATTTTATAATTTTTAGAAGGTTGATCGTTTTTTTTTTTGTTTGGATTTTGGTGTTTGACCAAATTTAGTTTTAATTTCGTATATATGTTCTATATTACAATAGTAATTTTTATTTCATTTCATTTTAAATGTATATTTGTTTGTAACACGCGTTTATATCAGCGTCTACACTTTTTCACAAAAATTCATTTTGAGAACTTATAACTTCGAAACTATTAAAGATAAACAATTTTTATTTTTACATATTTCTTTGGTATCTATTTGGAAATCGTTATTCCACGCAATTAAATGATCCAACAATAATTACAGAAGTTATGAGACTATATATCAAATTGCAACCAAAATTTAATCAATTCATTAAAATGAAAAAAGCAGATTGACGACTGAAATTTTTTTAGAAAACCGCACATCATAATTAATAGTGTTCCCGTAGAGTATTTGTTATATATTGCATTTTTTATCATATCAACAAGTAATACTATTATCTGGTTTTTGGCAAAAGTTTGAGTATTTTGTAATTGACTTATTTTTAAGATGCAAAATAAAAAAAATATTTATAAAAGTGAGGAAAATAGAGAACAAGGTAAAATATTGCGTGTTATGAAATTTCAGTAATTAATTAATTATTTTAGATAATTTGTGTACTGTCAAGATTACATAAGAATCTTAAAGTTGCTAGACCTATCATTTTTGGATGGATTAACGTCAACGTATTCAATTTATTAAGCGTATTGAATACGGCTAATAAGTATTTTGTAGGTAAAGATATGTTGTAAATTTTAAAAATTAATATTTTGTTTATTTTTTAAATAGATAAATTTTCTACACTTTTCAAATAAAATGGTTTTGTTTTAAGTGTTAATTTGAACCGTTTCGGCAGCACATTTAGTGGGTTGCAGGTACGATCCCTGCTCAAACTCTATTCTTGGCAGCAATGTAGTTTGAAACCAGTGGCCAGTGGTAGGAGATTAAGTACGATGTCGGTCTATAACCGATGTAGTTGCAGACCTACACCTACAAATTGGGTTCAAAAAGGTTGATTGATGATTGTTTATAATTATTATTAATATAAAATATTTAAGATTTAAATGTCAATTGAAGTAAGAAATTACCAGGTTAATTCTTTAATTATTTTGTGACGTATTAATTGTGTTGAGCAATATATCAATTTGTTTACGAAATTTTGGTTGCACTGTAATTTAATTTGCAATTAATGCCTGCTATGAGATGAGTTAAACTGTGCAGTAAAAGTGCATACATAATAAAGTTAAGATGTATATAACATACATTAAATAAATTGTTATTATCTTTTCCACTTCACAATATTATTTTTCTTTAAACGCTGGAGGCGCCGGGCATCGATCCCGGTACCTCTCGCATGCTAAGCGAGCGCTCTACAATCTGAGCTACGCCCCCATGTCGTAACATGGCATAACATTTATTCATATTGACTCAAAATATCACAAATACTTTAAATAGAGGTATTGAGTTTGACACAAAAATAAGTTTTTGAATTTTTACAAGCTGACGCTTGATTTTAACACAAGTTAGACCAGATTAGACGCTCTGTTTTATAGTTGGAATGCCACGCATCAGTACTGTATAATGTAGATAATAGCTTTTAACGCCAAATGGCCAAATGTTGAATAACAATTTCAGTTTAAATGCATATATTGTCATTAAAAAAGCTGAGGATCCAACATTGCAGAAATTTTCGGTTGTTAAACTCTAAACGGTTTGTATTCCAACTAGCAAATCAAACGGCTATGTAAAGGGTGTTGATTTATCAGATCACCCATCGGCGTCTTACAGTTCTTTGCATAAAACTGTAAAGTGATACCGAAAAGTAATGATTCAATTGATATGCGAAACTTTCCTTGTGAAAGTCTGGTTTATTCACAAAAATGGGACACTTAAAATATGGATTTATTACGGTTCAGAGAAATTATTATTCGTTACCTTTTGCCTAATGAAGGAATAAACTGTATTATGACAATACCAGAACATGTTTTTCGTATAAAGAATCGCCAAGCCAGTCTCGTAAACGCTGCAGGGTTTGATCAAAAATTTGTGCAAGGAAAATGACAGAGTCTATGCCGTTTACCATACTAAAAGAGTTAGGTTATATTGTAAGCTTTGCTATTGTGTTTGCAATGTTTTAAGAAATTACACAGAACAGAATAATTGAGTTAGAAATAGAATAATATTGGATTTTAATATTTCTTGCTGTTTTTGAGTTGAATTATTATAATGTCATTTGTTAGTTAGTTGAATTAATGCAATGCGTACATTCACGAATTGCATTATATTTTCTGCCGTCCCGCAAGGCCGAAAATAAGCCCGTTACTTATCTTTCGTAAACATGGGGCATGCGTACCAAGCTGGTACATTGTTAGCTATGAGAGAGAAATGCCGTTGCGCAGACCATGGCTGAGATGATTCACAATGGTCCACACGAATCAAGTTGAATCCCGGTTGAATCCGGTTTTTGTTATGATTGTATTACTATCAATAAAAATTCTTATTATATTTTTTGGAAATTTCAAACATACTGAAATCTAATTTAAGATTTGTTCCAGTTTATTGAGATTTTCAAGTAGGTCACTCTTAACATGTATTGCCTAGATTCTCTTCTATTCATAAACATAAACTTAAAACTGAGAAATCGTTTTTGGATAAAACTAGTAGTAGATTTATTTCTCGGTCCAGATTTTTATTAACTAAACAGACTTAATTTGGGGATGTTTTAACTTCTCTAACTCGCTTGAAAATTAGTTGTTTGTAGAGTAGTTGTATAGTTAAACAATAAAGAACACACAGCATTATTATTACTGTTAATTATAAAATAAAACAAAACATTCTATCATACAAATAATTTCGAAACATCCATATTTCATATCGTATTTTATTCGTCTCTTCTAAGATATTAAATTCTGAAACACATTTTAAATTATGGTTGTATAATAGAATATTTAAAGATGAAAGAGAATAGTTGTCACAAATTAATTACTAAGAAGACAACAAGCAGGAAACGTTTTGTACATAATTAATACTGTGTTAATGTGTTAAAGAACATTTAGGCCAACAGAAAAAATAAATTTTCTCACGATCTATGGAATTATACCTTGTGCTTGCGACGACATTCTGAATAGTCTCAAATTCCGGCTCAACGAGTGAATTTTAACATTAACAATTTGACGGTGATGACTTCAGAGGTTTCTTCGCCAAATGGAATTGTTTTTATCTTCTATCGACGAAGAAAAGTCACCGTACACAGCATGTAAGCACTGTTCTTTTATTTAGTCAATTTTTCTTTTCATATAAGAAATGAAGCAATAAAACGCAATCAAAACAAACCTACAAGTCGGAATCGGTTGTAAACAATTGTAAGATTTTCATTTGATTGTGGCATCTTGTACAAATCAAATAGAATAGAAAATTAAACTTTGATTGACGTTCAGATACTTGTTGACTATGAAATTATGTGTAAAAACAAATATTTAAATTATTTGCAGTTGTTTATCAATTTATTAGATCTAATTTTATAGATATATATTTTACATATTTTTTAATCATAATTATAATCAAGCAATATTTGTAATAATTGCCCCACTCTGTAGTTCAGTTGAGAAGCCGTCTTACTGTCAGCAAGGTGCATATTCTGGGTACTCGGGCTGAAATCCTGCTGAAAGTATTTCTAATATAATATATATTTCCACAGAACTCAGTCTCGATAACTGCTAATAACCCTGGTTATTGATGCAGTATAATGAAGTCGAGGTCAAGTACGGTATTGGTATCCGTAATGATTGCAATATGCTCCAGAAATATCAATAATTGAAGCTTGAACATTCGTGGTCAGTAGCGTAAATTACATTTAGCACACATTACCTATGCATTACTCGTCACGCGCAACTCAAAGTCGAATAATTCAAACCATTGTACCTGCGTAAATGAATCATAATAGAGTTTTAATTTTTCAACTTAAAAAATTCTATATCGAGAATTAAATACGATAAGATAATTGGAAAAGTGATGTCGTATTTGGCAACTTATACTGAGTCAAGTAAACATACCTTTATTACATTTTGTTGAAGTTTGAAATACGCGTAAGCCCGCCCTCTGCAGTGGCGTTGGTTGAGAGCACTCAGCCTCTTCGTAAAGTGAGCATGAGCTACCATTCCTTCTGTAAACGACTGTTGAAGTGCACGCACGACTCTAATATTAGTTAATTTGTTTTCTATTACTTTTCTACTACCTGTACTACATCAACTTTATTCTCACAACCTACATTACGCATTTGCTACCTTACAATTTAATACACCTCTCGACCTTAACCTCTAACACCCCTTAAGCCACCTCACTCGTCTTAGCTCTTCCCAACTCTGACTCTCCCGCGCTCACATTCCTCACTACCCACGCTCTCTCTCGTCCACTACCGCAATCATCGTCAAAAGTCGACTACAAATTCATAAACCAATTAAAGGCTGTAAGTGTTTAGATTTATTGCAACCCTAGAATTCCACTTCATTACCTCAGCACATTTGAAATGAATAATTGTTTGGAATATGTATTCATATCAGCGTCTGCAAAAAAATACTTCAATAACTTTTTTTTTTGGAACTATTAAAAATGACCAAATTACGTTTTCACACATTGTTTCAGTAACTATTTACGAATTGTTATTAAAAATAGATAAATTATCTAATAGTAATTACCAAAGTTATAGATAGATATAGATAGATACCTTAAAATCAAAATTTAAATATAACACGTTTAATTGCACACAAATTTTGAAAAACTCTATATTAAAATTAGTTTATTAC
This sequence comes from Diploeciton nevermanni, assembly GCA_027575565.1. NCBI lineage: Eukaryota > Metazoa > Arthropoda > Insecta > Coleoptera > Staphylinidae > Diploeciton > Diploeciton nevermanni. The sequence goes on along the minus strand of JAODIE010000004.1, from coordinate 3,810,260 downwards.
CGTTAATGTCATTTTGATTACAAATAAACTGTTTCACGGTGTTTTTAAAGAATATAAAAATGGCAAAAAAATTAATTTTGTTCTTATACATATACAATTTCCATATCATTTGATATGGTAAATAAATTATCGGGTTTTAATCAAGGCTCAGTTAGATAATTCTATAGTATGTAAGGGTACACGACGATTGTAATTGGTAAAATCTATAAGAAAACATTAAAAACATTAAACTTAATTATTACTCCCTCCATTGAGAAACAATCTATGTAGATTATTTTAAGACAAATTTATTACACTTTATTATAAGCATCCAACATTAAGTACAAAAAATTCTGTTTTAATCGCATTTGCATTCCTAATCACGCAAGAATTAGTAATAAAGTAACCAACTTAAAAACAAAAAACAATATAAAATTATTCTCATCATTGTCAAAAACTACAAAAACAAATTATGTAACTTCAAACAAAGCACAATACAGAAACAATATAAAGCAATGAACCAACACATTAACAATAACATACTCGATTTATATCAACATTTTATCTGAAAATAGATGAACTAATGCAATATAACAAAACATAAATTCTATAATGTAACAGAAATTAATCGCACCAAAAAACAATTAAACTTTATATAACAAATTTAGCAATAAAAAGAAAACATAATAACCGATTCAAAAATAGCAATCAAAAATATCAGATAAAATAAAATAACAAAACACATACTTAAAATTATAAACCAAAATATTACACTCTAAAAGAAATATAATATTTAAATTATAAATAAATTATTTAACAATTTACAACACAATATTTTTTTGATATCAGCAATAAGTGTGCCAGTTTACATGTTAGTGTCATGTGTTAGACAGTGTCAGTGGTAGTACAGTACATTGTACATAAGTGTACAAGAAACAATACAAATACTACAATTTTATTATTGACACAATAAACACAATCTCTAAACAAAACTAATTACAGAGTCTACTTCTATTTTTGCAAAACTATATTTTAAGATATTTTCAACCTAATAAACAAACTGATTTATTAAAATTTCATAAGTCAACTGAGCTTATAAAGTTACATTCAAGATCTATCTATCTATACACGTAGATAAAACAAACGCAATTTTAAAATAAGGTACAAAGGACATATGCGCGCTCTTAAATTGCACTAGCCACCAAGTAAAACATTAATAATAATAAAAATCACAAAAATCTAGACATTATAGAAAACATACAAATGTAAAAACGCAAAAAACATACAGTAAATGTCACTAAATTTCTCCTTATACTCTGTTATCATATTACAATATACCCAGTATAGCAATTGCAATAGTAGTTAGTATTTTTATCTCGCATTTATACAGAAACGACTAAAACTCCCCGGAAAATACTTCTAATAAGATATTAAATAAATGTAGTTTTTTTATAGATTCAGAATTTATTGAACAGTAATATGTGATAGGACAACTATTCAATAACTGTTTGGCCCCGCTCCGTAGCGCAGTCGCTGCGCTCTGCGAGCAATGTTTATGTAATATGAAACCAGGGAAAGGTAATATGGTCCAGGGAAAACTTTGAAAAACCCTTTTTCTTAGAAATTTGTGATTGATCGAATGCAGTTAATGCCATCTTAATCGGAAATTTGCTGTTCCACAGTGTAATTGGCATGGTACGCTTCAAAATAAAAAAAAAAAATTTTTTTGATTTAATTTTCTTCAGTTTAAGTTTAAACTTACTCATTTAGTTATTTATCTTTTCTAGTTGAGTTTTGAAATTTTGTTTTTTACTTCTAATTAAGCTTATAAGATTGGCCTCTAATAACATAATTAATTAAAATCCACATTATACATGAGGAAACAGATTACTATTCTTTTGGCAATTTGGCGATACAATTATCTTAATTAATTTTGAGTAATTAACATTAACAGTCACATATCATGCAAAAATGTATAAATTTAGAAAATCAACTGACTTTTAAAGAGTAAGGTACTTCAAAGTCATTGGGTGCACATGGTAGTAGGCTGAATCGACTCTGTTGTTTATCACAGCAAGTTATTGTTTGGCGCCTTGGGTAAATAAAATAGCGCAATGAATGAATTAAAGCTGCGTATAAACACAAATATTTGCACCATTCTTCAACATGCATTTATTAAAATTATATTCCAACGTCTACCACATATACTGTTTCTAGTAAGATTTAGTGTTCTTTAGTGTAGGAAATCATTAGAGCCTGGAACACAGCTAATTTGAATTGGTTTTACTTTGTCAGCATTGCGCAAAATTACTTTTATTTCATTTTACTCTATGCAGGGATTACAGCTAAATCTCAAATTTCTGAAGAATTTAAATTAATCCTAGCATGCTGCTTTAGAATTCCGTCACAATGTTGTTATAAAGTTTAAGGTTTGCGTTTCTTATACCAACAAACGACTAAGCGCAAACTTTCGATGCTTCTCTTTCCTTAAAAATGTAAACTCTCTATTACACAAATTGTAAACAAAGTTTGATACACTCACATTTCTTAGCCGCTTCTTTTGGTATATAAAAAGTGGTAATAAGAGATTTCATAATTCATATACAGTAAAAATTGTAAGCAACATATTAAGAAGAAAGGTTTCAATGTAATTGGGAACTTTTAGTATGGCTTTAAAAACACTAGAATAACAAATTTCTGATCGTTTCTTAAAAAAATAAGTTTTCGTTTCAAATAAATTCATTAAGATTGGCTATTTTATTGAGAATTACAATTCAATAATACGAATAGTATAGTAAGAAAAGTATTCAATACTGAATTAATTTTTATTAAATACAAGCCTCACAAACTTTTTCATTCATTTGCAATTTTGTTTGCATTTTGTTTATTTTTGCGCATACGAGTATATCGTACAACCATGTTTTACATTTCCAGCATTGAATCATATTTCCCTTTCAATCTTCTGCACAAAGCCAACAAAACCAATCTCATGTGTATATAGTTGTATTGCTTTTATTCAGTTTAATCTTTAATGTTGATTCTTTTATAGTCGTTGCAGTTGTTGCTTTCCTTGTCCTGATTGCATTTTTTTATTCACACTTGATGGTATTTTGATTGTTAAGGTTAAATAATTTCTTAAACTGCTGGTTAGAAGGTGAAAGTCTTGTAATTAGATCCAAAGTTTCTTCTTCTTTGTTTTTTTTTTTATGTTGTTTAGTAAAGCAGTTTTATTACTCACAACTTGATATGCATTTATGCATAAAGACTTTTTAGGAAGCAAACAGCAAAAATCTTCATCTTGAAATTCATGTCTATTGCAAAATCAAACACCGGTAGATTTAAAGTCAATCAAAACAATATCTACACGAACAAGTTATATGTAAGCATATTGTAATAATAAATAAGTTGACATAATGATTTATTGACATTCAAAAAAATATATTAATAACAACAGAAAAAAACGAAACTAAAAACCTTGTACAAGTAACGCGCTTAACACAAATATGGGTAAGAACACTAGACTACGTAATTAAAATAAATATAAGTTTACACTAACTCAATGTATTGCATCTTAGTTTTGCTCATATAATTCTATTATAGTTGTCAAACTGTAGGTTTGTTAACTAGAAAACTTCAAGTACCCACATATATGTTGAATGTTACATGAATACAGCATAAAACCTCAAATTAAGAATATCTCGTGGTAGACAACATGACATATTACAATGCTGCGTTCAAATTAAGAGTAGCATCATGTACATCCTAACGTGGCCGCACTGCAGATGTAGCAAGCATAACACCCCAAATATAAAACAGGTGCAACCTAAGCACATGTACGACTTGGGTAATCTTATCCTACAGTTAGAATGTAATGATAGTATGTTAAGTTGACTCAATAAGTTGCCCAATACAACACTACTATTTCAATTTTCTTTAATTGAATAATTGAAATTTGTTTTCACTTATTTAAATAAGTGCAAGAGTTTGAATTACTCGACTCTACGCATGGCGAGTAATGTTTGAGTGCTTGCTGAGTTATTTGCAAAAGATAAAGAGTTAAATCAAACTGTTTGTTAAATACGTCAAAACAAGTTTCAATTTTTCGATCAAAAAAATTCTATCTCAAAAACTAAATGCGACAAGAAAATTGGAATAGTAGTGTCGTATTGGGCACCTCATACTGAGCCAAGTTAACATACTTGTTAGATTCTGTTAAATGGTGGCTACAAAAGAGCACCAATAGCTCGTACAAACCACCCTGCCGCCCCCGAGGGTAAGTGCTCTACACGACTGATGCTATTAGCACGATCATGCGCTATGTACGTTAGCACACGTTATTATATTAGTAAACACCCGTTGTCATGGCAACACACCCATAGCCACCTCATCACACTCGCTGAGGTAGAAGTTCTCTGCCCACCATGCTGAACCACATCTAACATACTTTCCAATTCTATATTTGTTTGGAATATGCGTTTATATCAGCGTCTGCACTTTTCCAGAAAAATTCACTTTATTAACTAATAACCTTGTAATTATTTAAGATATACGAATTACGTTTTTACACATGTATTCAGTATCTATTTACAAAGTGCTATTAGAGACAACTAAATAATCTAATAATAATTACGGAAATTATGAGACAATTTATTTAGTCACACACTAAAATCGGTATAGAAAAACAATTTGAATATTTTTAGAAAACCGGTTTTTAACACTTCATAATTAGTTGCCGTTAATATTATCTCGATCGAAAATTTGCTGTTCCACAGTGACAATAAGTTTATAACAATACATAGTAATATTGTTTATTTTACT